>PVJD01002053.1:0-222549 GCA_004026545.1 Mormoops blainvillei
AAGCTGTAATTTTCTATTTATTTTCTGCATTTTCCAAATATTTTATAATTTGTGAAAATTATAATAAAAATATCATTACAAAAGAGCTAGTACTAAATGTTCAAAAATACCACATGACCTTTAAGTAATGAGTTTGAGTCTGATTTCATATTCCAAAAGAATTAATTTATCATGCTGAAGGCTCTCTCCATAAAGTGATCCCTAAGAAAGAATAAGGGGCTTTTTACAGGAAGTCTCAAGTAAAAACAAATCATTTAACAGTGCAAACCAGCAACGTTAGGTGGCATGAGAACTCCAGATGTTAAACCGCAAAGCGACGCACTTGCCTGAAAAGAGCTTTGAGATTTTCCGGTAATTCGGTTCGACCAGCATATCCTGGGTTCATGGTTATAAATATTCCAACTGATGGCTTCAGTGTGATAGTTTCCCCAAGAAATACAAATCTACCATAAGAAGAATGTTGATGAAATTAAACATGCTCACTGAATATGAATGCACATTGACAAATGCAAACCACTGGCAAATGCGAACATTATTAGGAAGCTGTTTATTCTGTGTAATTTTCTTTAAAATTCATCAGCATACATATTTTGAGTATGCTCTGAAGCATGTTTATTAACAATTCACTCCATCTCCCCAAAGGAATTACAAATATGGGAAGCATCCTTTTATATTTTAGTAAAGCCATAGGATGGTAGAATGTAAAAATGAGGACCTGACAACTTTAACAATTCATAAAAGGTGATTCCATTTTTGCCTTCAACTGCGGGTTGCAATTCTTTGAATGAGATACTGCACAGATAGAAGATACTGAGCTAAGAGAAGAAAGGGACTTCGTGTTCAGCCTTTTTGTCTATTTTCCCATCCTCCTTCCCGCTCCCTTCCTTCCCTCCTTTCATTCCTCCCCCTGCCTCCCATTATTCAACAAATATCCATTGACAGCCACCAAGAGGTAGGAGGTGCGGTGGCTATGACAGCAGCTCTGGAGCCAGACTGAGCACTCAGACACCAGCTCCTTCACTTTAGACATGTTCCAATTCCCTCATCGAATTAAAAAGGGATAATAATCTCCCCCACTTTGTTGGATTATATGAGGATTAGAGGAGATTATGTATAGAAATGGCTGAGAGTACAATGCCTAGGACATGGTAAATACTCAACGGATTTTCACTCTGTTGCTGTTATCATCACCTGAAGGTGGTGGAGAAGCAGTGAAAGAGCTTCAGCAAGATTTGCAAGGGCCAAATTAGGATTTTGATGGCAATGGCACGGTAACGGGCTGTAGGGGTCAAATTGAAGGATAAGTAGAAGGAAACTTTCACAGGCGCTAAAGGAGACAAAGTATAAGGCTTTTTCTTGTCGAGAAGCCGGGAGGGAAGGCGCTAAGGAGCTGGGCCTACGTCACGGAACGGGGAGGGAAAAGAGCCACAATGTTTAGGACTATGAGCTCCTTAGGTACTAAGTTAAGAGAAGGTGGATTCTGGACAGTCAAGGTAAGAAGGGAGGAGTCTGCATTCCTAGAGCATCAGGGCCCAGGAGAGCTGTTGGAGCAGGCAACGACTGCTCTCCCAGCCGTCGGAGAGGAATACCTACAGGTCAAAGGGAAGGGCCCCAACAGAGTACAGGATGCTGGGGGGCGTTGTGGTTAAGGCATGGTCCCCACCTGTAAATCCTGAAGTGTAAACGGAATTTAATAAAATGCCTGAAATCATCAAGGAGCCAGCCATCTCCACGTGGACTAGCCTAGCGTGGAGAGGAACAGATACAACTCACAGATACGCAGACATGGAGGTGCAGGAGACTGTCAAGAGTGACAGTGGGGAGGTTTTAGAAATCCTGGATCGGTTATATAAGTCTCCATAAGAAAAGGTGGCTTCAAATGGCACCTGGGTTACATCAAATAACAACATTTTGACTAAAAGCTCCATGAAGTACCTCTGGGGATGAAAGGGGGAAGAACCTAAGTTCTCTAACGTGGCATTAGAGTAAGGCAGGTAAGGTAACAGTTGCCTGGCATCCCAGAGCCATGTGGTGGAGGGACTGGCAGGTGTTCTAGAAGGTGGAAATATGCAGCTGTAAATTATGAAAATAACTGGAAACTTCTCCAATAGGTTCACAGTTTCCAGCAGCTAGGTAATCTTTCCCCAATGGGGACACTGAAAGATTCCTAGCTGAGCAAAATACCTTATAAATGGGAGGTAAATGGGTAGGCCAGGTAAATGAGTTTTACATTATTAACTGTTTACCAAAAACGTCACAACGAAAACCACAACTGTGTACTATAATACTTATTTCTCAAATTAAGCCATCAAACCCTGTCATCTTGTATCTTTTGGAGTATGGCATCAAGTTGGGAAGTACTTAGGTTCTGGATATATTTGGAATGTTTTTGGTCCAAGTAACAGGAAGAAAGTGGGGGAGGGTGCTATAATCTACTGAGATGGGACAACTAACAAAGCAGGTGTTGGTGGAAAGACCAGAATTTTGACTTTGAGGTGAGAGGCATCTTGAGGTGCCCCAACAGGCGTTGCCTATGTGAGTCCAGGAATCGGAGGAAGGCGTCTGAGCAGCTGGCAGCCAGCAGCAGATGGTACTGGAGGCCACGTGACTGGATGAAGTCACCAGGGGAAGAAGTATAAATAGAGAAAGAGAGGTCTAAAGATTGAGGCCTGTGACATCCCAAAGTAACAGGTCAGGAACTAATAATACATATTGAGAAATAGCTAACACTGATGTGATGCTTTTCTCTAAATGCTTTACATTTAAGCATCGCGATAACCTATAAGGTAGGGTGCTATACTTTTCCCAATGTCACAGATGAGGAGTAACAGCCCTGAGGATGGGAGAAAACTGGGAAGATGTGCTGTCCTGGAACCCATATGAAGAAAGTGTGTCCCCAAAAGGGAGGGACTAACCGTGTCAGAGGCTGCCGGAAGGTCAAGAAAGATCACGACTGAGAACTGATCACTGATTTAGCATTGCAAAGGGTGTTTATTTTTTTTAAGTGATTAGAATAACATAATACACCTTTGTGGTATTCAACACTAAAAAAAGCAATTTTTAAAATATGGGGAGTTATTCTAAATAATTATGCAAAATTAACCAGTCTCTCTTATTTTATCCATTTCATGAGACAGGAAGAAGCAGCACAGACGGTGAAGGTGAAGTTTCCTGCATTCTTCCATGTTACTCTTTCTCTTTGTAACAACAGGAAAAAAAAAGCCACATGCCACTCACCTCTTTTTCCTGTTTCTGATGGCATCATGTATCATTTTCACTTGTACTGCCACCACGGACAGAACTTCCACAGAAATCCGATTGAACTCATCAAAGCAGCCCCAGGCTCCCGTCTGCACCAACCCCTTGTAGATGTTTCCTATGGACTAAATGATGGAGCGGGGCATGAAGAATTTTAAAAAGGGGGTCGGATTGAAGCTATTATTTCCAATCATTTCAAATCAGGAACAATGTTGTTAGCATACGTTATCACATAACTAACTCACTTTGTAGTCCATTTGCTCTGAACAGTTGAACACATAAACCATCATGCCAAGGGCACGTCCGAGATCTTTGGTGGTCTCAGTTTTCCCTGTGCCGGCTGGTCCAGCTGGAGCACCACTCATGGTTAGGCGGAGTGATTGAGTCAAAGTAATGTAACACCTTTAAGCAACAGAAAACACATGTTTCAGTCTAACATGAGATTTCTAGACAACATTAAGGGCAATCCAATTTGTCTTAGAGTTTAAGACGTCAACATCTACATTGTGGTAGTAGCACGAAATATTGATATACCTTTGATTTGTTCGTGGCAATAATGAGAGTCAATAATATTTCATATTCAAGTTATTTTTAGGTTGGTTGTTTAACCATAATAGAGAAAAATGTATTGCTTTATTTGTTTGTCTCATTTCCTAAGAGCTGTGTATTTGAATACAAATAACACTTGATTTGCAATGCTATAGAATTTCTGATATTTCTAGATAAAGGTACTATTAATATGGCAGACAACATCTCAAACTACTGCTTATAAAACAAATATAGAAATCTTGGATGACGAATGAATTAAACATTTACTTCATTAAACTGCCACCTAATAACTATACTGAGATGAGATATGTAAATAATACACAGTCTGCAAATAATATATACCTATTTCAAAGTATAAAGCAAATACACAAAGCCACAATTTATTATATTAAAGTGTATTTTAGGAATTCATTTTGAATGTGTTGTTACTCACATTTAGATTATAATACTTTTTTGCAGGAAAGACTCAGCAGTTCTTAGGCTGAGAAAAATTATGCAAAGACAGAGTTTAATATTTGTAAAAGAAGGAAAAACCAACAAATAGCAAGTGCCTTACATGGGATTTCTGCCGACTTAGGAGTCATTTTTGTCTTAGTGCAGACAACAGATCTAATGGAAAGACATACACAGGCAGGTCAGAAGACCAGGGACTAGTGTCTACTTTGGCAATAAGCAGATAATCTCTTAACTTTTTTTTTTTTTTTACATCAGCATGCCTCAGTTTTCTTCTCCATAAAGTGAGGTTTATTATAGGAAGATTTTAAGAAAGCTGAAGGTAAATACCATGAAAGATTCAAAGTACTATGCAAATAGAAACAATCACACATGAAAATGAAAGGGGTTTCTATATTTCACGGCCATCACATGTTTAAGTGCATTTTACAATGAATATGGAGTGGAAAGACCCCTGGACTAGGAATTATAGCACTTTCTGTAGTAGAGACTATCTTTTAATAACTTTTCCTGGGGTTCCAAGCTTTGGGTGGACATACGGCCACCTGAATGCTACAGATGACACTTCCTACCTCCCTTCCAGCCAGGAGTGACCAGGCTCCAGTCATGTGCTGCATGCTGAAAGAATGTGTGCAAATCCTAGGAAAACACCTCTTTTGCTGGGACCACACCCCTCTAGACTGTTACACCAGTAAGACATTAGCTCCTGTGTTACTGAAGCCGTTATATTTGAGGGCTCTCAGTAACAGCAGCTTAGCCTGCACCTTCCTAGCCGGCCTGCCCTGTTCCAGCTCATCTCTCAGTGACAAGCTGGTTGGCAACCCAAGTCTCTGCACTTGCCCACATACGTGAGAAGGAGGCACGCTGTCTGCCCTGCCTACCACACAGAGGAATGATCAGCATCATAGGAGACGTAACAAAAGTGCTCGAAGGGCCTCATTTTGTTAATGTAAACAATTCCTACATGATCCACAGAATGAAAAGCAAAAGGAATGTATGCACTACACAATGTGAACATCATGTAGCACTATTTTTAAGTGATTTTATTTATTTTTAGAGAGAGGGGAAGGGAGGAGAGAGAGAGGGAGAGAAACATTGATGTGCAAGAGAAACATCAATTAGTAGCCTTAATACGAGCCCCAACTGGGGAGTGAACCCACAACCCAGGCATGTGCCCGGACCCTGAATTTAACTGGTGACCTTTCATTTTTCAGGTCGACGCCCAACCAACTGAGCCACACTGGTCAGGGTATATGCAGCACTATTAATGTTATCAAAAGGAACATTCATCTTTCATCTTCCAAATAAACCATATAGTGATTTTTTACTTAAAAAATTTAATAAACTATTAATCCTCACATATCGGTAAATTTTAAATTGTCTCTTGTACTTTCCTCCTATTACAACAACACATATACACAGTAGATACTTAGCATCTGCAGTTTTGCCTATTCTCAACTGATTTTTGTCAAGCTACACATTTTCATCTCACATTGAAAGCAATATATGAATTAATTATGTCATTAAGATACCAAATACTGACTTGTAGTGAGAGACAAGTTCAAGAGAACTGAATTAGAGAAACAGAATTACAGAAGCTGTACAATTTATCAATGATGAAATCGTGCACAGATTAATATGTAAAGGACAATCACAAAGCTAGTGAGAGAATTCTACCAACCTCCCAGGGCTACTATCACAACCTAGCTTTATATACCTGTATTTGAAACCGTCTACATTTTTCTTCCCCAATAAGTTGTATGGTATAGTGATACTGAATAATTAGGAATAGTCCTGTGATCTCGAGGTGTGATTTCTCTTCCCTGAAAGCCAAGGATTAAATGTGCTTTCCCCCAGGGAGTAATTCAGCAGAGGTCAGAACACTAGCAAAGAATTTCAAGTTGGTATAACATACCCTTCCCGCTACAATGTTCTAACCACGGTTATATATTTACCTGGAGTCACGCTGTAGCCCCATCTCCCCCGGCCATACTGGAGCCACACTGGCTCTCTGCCTTATCCCTGGAACTGGCCAAACTCCTTCCCACCTTAGCAGCTTTGTTCTTGTCTTTGCCTGTAACTTTCTGCCCCAGGGTGTCTGCAGAGCTGGTTCCTTGTTACCTTTGCAGTCCTCTCGCCCCACCTGCAACAACAGACTCTCCCTTCAAGGCAGGCCTAACCTATCCACCTGCTTCATTTCTGTCATAGCATCTGTTACCACTGTAAACGACTTTTGTTTCTTGTTCCTCTTCCTTCCACATGCCACACTCAGCTAGAAAGTAGCCACTGGGGGGGGCAGAAATCCTGCCTGTTTAGCGCTGGAAGAGCGCTTAGCACAGTACTTTACAGGTATCTGTTAAAGCATTTCACAGGTCTATGTTCTCTCTCTTTTCATCCTTTCACTGTGTGTAAAGTTTCAAAAATGAATTTGAACATAGGCAAGTGCTATTTTTACACTTCCAATAAAGGGACACAGTGCAGGGAGGTGATTACAAATCCTGTTATCAGGGTGTTAGCCACGGATAACCAGAGAGGATGGACTTAGTGATCAGATGCCGCCTTGGACCACGTTAATCTGCTCATGACTTCGTGACTTGTACATATTATATAGCGTCTGTCATTCTGCTTCTTTAATTTGGCTCTCTTTAATGTGTTTCTAACTAAAGTCAATGTTTACCGTGTTACTTAACTAGTCCATGTACACACGGCTTTTATGTGGTTTCCCAATCTGTTCATCATTTTCTCTCATTCCTTTCTTCTCGGTCTCATGCGTCTTCACCTGGGCAGGGGGAGTTTTGCTCTTCCCCACCTAATTCAAACTTACTGTTACCTGTCGGTTAGAGGAGTGATCACTAGTCGAGGGCTGTTTCCTAAATATTCATAGAAGTACTGGAACTGGGCATCACAAATATTAACAAAGCAGTGCTTCTGGGTGTCCTCCCACTGGTGGCGAAGTTGAGACAGCCAAGCAAAAGCTTGGGGACTGACAACCTACAAACATCACATGATCATCACACATAAGACACAGAGTTCTGAGACACTGAGCTTGATTCATGAATCAAATCAACTCTTTTGAGTCACACTTCATTTCTAAAAATCTCACAAAAGGGAAATCTCTTACATGCTCCTGCAAATTGTAACTGCATGTAGATAGCTGAATACTTAATAAGAAATACACGTGTCATTAAAGTCTTCATTTTGAGAAGCCTTTTACAGTAAAACAATAACCATTTGTTTAAGCAATGTTTTCTCCCTCCTCATGAATCACCCCAGGACATTTGAACACTTTTGTAACTTTATACTTGTATCATGAAAATCAAATTAAAAAGTGCACTCTCTATTAAAATGACACATAATTCATAATTTCTGAATGTCAGAGATAAACTACGCTTACAACAGTCCATTCTGAAAGCAGTCTACTTTTAGTACAGATGTATCTCATTACATTTTTTATTAAATCAAATAACAGTACCTTTTTTCATTGCAATTCTTTACTGTCTTGCTCAATGCTATCCATTTTTCCAGTCTGAAAATATAACTCCAGTCTCTTTCAAAATACACATGACCCTAGAACTTTGGGGGAATCCCTTGATGTTACTGAAACTATTGTCTACTAATTTATCTGATGTCTACATAAGTCTCAATATTGCCTACTTATGTGTAGTAGATGATCACGAGTTAGATAAAGTGTATATCCCTTTTAGTACAAAACAAAGGACATATTTTAAATCATAATTTATCCTACCACAAGCAAATCACCACTGATAAAACATAATGAAATAGGGTAACAAGGTGCATGGTCATATTCAAAGTATACTTATCCATGGTTCATTGTCAAAATGAGAATACACAGTAAGTGGTATTTTGCAAGGATCGGTTTTGGATTAGCAATTAAAGAATGTTATCCACTAATGGTCCTGGAACCTGGAATCAAGAAGTATTTTTAAGTTTATGGCTTACACAAAGAAGCATTGGCTAGCACTTTGTGGAGTGAATTAAAATTCACTTTGATTTTAATAACTTGAGAAAGAACTAGGAAAGCAACAGAAAACATTTCACAATATATATATGCATTCAAATTGTGAAAGGGATTGTCTTATTTTAGTACCCCCCCCGCAAAAAGGGGGGATCTGGAGGAAGTAGGTGATGAGCATGGGAGATCGATGTTGTTCAGTAGCCAAGTATACCTGACATTTACAAGTAGGGGCATGTTTTAGAAAAGGGGTGAGAAAATCCTCTAACATTAAAAACGGCCAGTATCTGAGAAACACAGGGACTTTTTAAAGGGATATAGAGGTTACTAATGCACTAAAAGGGTTAGAAAATAACTTCTTTAAAGAAGGTCACTTAGCCTGGAAAGGGAAAGACAAGGAGTGACCAACCTTTCTCCTTCTTCAAAAGGAAAAGAATCAAGGGCACACAGAAATGGTGTAAATGATACAAATCATATCGCCATTGGCTGGGTGATGAGAAACGGAGGTGAGAAATGAACACAGTGGCACTCAGGCTTCTTCCGTCCTGTGTTCAATTTTTGGATGATCTGAATTAGAGGCTCCTGACTTGACAAAACCCTTTGGTAACATCACCTGGGATAACTCTCTGGAGCACAATATATTAGCTAACTAAAATCAAACTCACCCAAAGTAAGAATAACTAACGTCTCAGGCCCAATTAAATATACAAATTATTATTTTTTTAAACCTGGTAACTTCCTTAGAATTACTCCTGACAATACACATCACTGTTAGGAAACACCAAAAATATATGAAATATCTATGAACCACTTGCCTTCTGAGAGATAAGCTTGGCCACCACATCTCGGGCGTGCACATCTATGGTACAAACTGTCATGATCTTCTGTCGGTCTCCAGGTAGAAGTTCTCCCAGCAAAAGTGCAATCAGTGTATTCAACTGAGAAATCTAGGAGGAATTTTTGGAAAAGAAACTAAGGGTTACAAATTCAGAATCTAACAGACCAACAGCCTTCATCTTTGTAACGAGTCCGTTCGTTTACAAAAGAATTTCAATATTATCTCAGCTGGCCCCAGACAACCCTGGAGGTGAGGGGATGAAGGAGGGATGTTAGTAAATTAATTAATTGAAGTAATATAAATATTATTACCTCCTCTGAGCTGAGACTCAGAGAGAACAAGCGACCTGCAGGTAATGACAAAGCCAGAGGAAGGGGCAGGGTCTCCTGGCTGCACTGCACTGACCACCCCAGTGGCGATGCAGCCCACAAGCTTGCCGGAGTAGAGACGGTTGCAAATTTTAAAAGGTCAATTTGAGCTGACTTGTATAAAAATATAGGAAAAGTTAAAGATCACATGTTTTGTTTTTTGTTTTTGGTTTGGGGTATTTTTCTTGCATAGGAGATAGTGATAATTACTGAGAAAATATTTAAATGTAGAGTTGAAGACCACCCCACTTAATTCTTCTTATTCACATTCTTATTTTTGTTTAGGCCTGTTGATTTCTTAGATCAGGATTTTTCTTTTTTTAAAAAAATATATTTTATTGATTATATTATTACAGTTGTCCCATTTTTTTTCTCCCCTTTATTCCCCTCTGCCCTGTACCCCCTTTCCCACCAATATCCCCCCCACCCTTAGTTCATGTCCATGGGTCGTACATATAATTTCTTTGGCTTCTTAATTTCCTATACTATTCTTAACCTCCCCTTGTCTATTTTGTACCTACCATTTATGCTTCTTATTCCCTGTACCTTTCCCCCCATTCTCCCCCTTCCCCCTCCCTACTGATAAGCCTCCATGTGATCTCCATTTCTGTGATTCTGTTCCTGTTCTAGTTGTTTCCTTATTTGTTTTTGTTTTTTTAGGTTCAGTTGTTGATAGTTGTGAGTTTGTTGTCGTTTTACTGTTCACAGTTTTGATCATCCTCTTTTTCTTAGACTAGTCCCTTTAACGTTTCATTTAATAAGGGCTTGGTGATGATGAACTCCTTTAACTAGACCTTATCTGGGAAGCACTTTATCTGTCCTTCCAATCTAAGTGACAGCTTTGTCGGACAGAGTATTCTTGGATGTAGGCCTTGCCTTTCATGACTTTGAATACTTCTTTCCAGCCCCTTCTTGCCTGTAAGGTTTCTTTGGAGAAATCAGCTGACAGTTTTAGGGGAACTCCTTTGAAGGTAACTCTCTCCTTTCCTCTTGATGCTTTTAAGAGTCTCTCCTTATCTTTAACCTTGGGTAATGTAATTATGATGTGTCTTGGTGTGTACTTTCTTTGGGACTCTCTGAGCTTCCTGGACTTCTTGGAAGTCTATTTCCTTTACCAGGTCAGGGAAGTTCTCCTTCACTGTTTCAAATAAGTTTTCAATGTCTTGCTCTTCCTCTTCTCTTTCTGGCACCCCTATGATTCAGATGTTGGAGTGTTTAAAGTTGTCCCAGAGGTTCCTAAGCCTCTCCTCATTTTTTGCATTCTTGTTTCTTCATTCTGTTCTGGTTGAATGTTTGTTTCTTCCTTCCATTCCAAATCATTGATTTAAGTCCCGGTTTCCTTCCCTTCACTGTTGGTTCCCTGTATATTTTTCTTTATTTCACTTTGCAGAGCCTTCACTTTTTTCTCCATTTTGCAACCATACTCCACCATTTCTGTGAGCATCCAGATTACCAGTGTTTTGAACTCTGCATCTGTTAGGTTGGCTACTTCTTCATTGCTTAATTCTATTTTTGGAACTTTGATCTGTTCTTTCCCTTGGGTCACAATTTTTTTGTCTCGGTGCACCTATTATGTTGTGAGGGGCAGGGCCTGAGGTACTCTCCAGGTTAGGGTAACCCATGTCACTGCCTTGTGGCACTGTATGTGGGGGCAGGGTCTGAGAGAGAACAATGCCACTTGCTTGGCTCTTGGCTGGCTCTCAGTCACTTCCCCCACTACCCACAAGCAAACTGGGCCCTTCTGGTGCTGATTCCCGGGTGGGTGGGTTTGTGTACGTTCTAGGACCCTGTGGGTCTCTCAAATGAACTCTCCTGTGAGACTGGGAGTTTCTCCTGCCGCCGCAAACCCCACAGGTTTTTACTGGCAGAGGTTTTGAGGCTTTCTTTTCTGGCACTGGGTTGCACGGTCTCTCTCACTTCCCAGTTGTTCCTCCTGGTTTATCCGCACACAAATGTGGGATTCCTGGTTGCCAGCCACTGCCTTGCCTGCCACAGTCCGCCAGCTGCCACCTTGCCATACGTCCTCTCTGTCCCAGCTGCTGGTCACCGCCCCTCCTTCCTGTCTGGATGAATGTTTGTTCTTTAACTTCTTGGTTGTCAGACTTCCATACAGTTTGATTCTCTGGCAGTTCTGGTTCCTTTTTGTTTTTAAATTTGCTGTTATCCTTTTGATTGAGTGAGGAGACAAAGCATATCTACCTACTACTCCATCTTGGCTGGAAGTCCCTAGATCAGTATTTTTCAAACTACTGGTCTCTTCATAGAATGGAATGGAATGAAATGGAATGGAATGATATGGAAGAGAAAACGTGGCATTACAGTAGTAAGAGTAACATTGTTTTGTGACACTTTATTTCAGTTTCAAACTTTTGAGTGTACGCATACATGTGTGAACTTGGTCTGATATGAAACATTTCTTATTGATTGTGGTCAATCAATAAGATACTCTCTTAGGTGGTTATTTTTGTTAGCAAACTTATTTATACAAAATATTCCTATCGCATGGCTTGCAAAACTCAAGGTTTATTGGCAAAAACTCAAGGTTTGTTAGCAAAAACAGAAAAAAAAAGTCTTTTATTCTGGGGAGCATATTGTAAAATGATACTGTCCCCTTTCCTGTTTTGCTTGGCAAAGGACAATTACAAACTGTTAGCTCCTGAGAGAGCTGGTAATAGGTGACGACAGCACATCACCAGAGGCTCTCAAACCTTTGTAGCCTACTGTCAAAGCCTGTCCCCGCAATATTATTATCACATCCCAGAAAACACCCAGCACTGCAGACTTCCCTGAGACTGCCGTGCAGCCGAACTGGGGAAGATTATATAACAACAGATGAAGGGAGGAAGCCGGCAGGAAGATGAAAACCACAACATGCTCCATTTACATTAAGTGAGAATGTACAATGTGCCAGGCACTGACTACACATATTGCCTGTATCGTCTCACTTAAATCTTCACAACAATCGATTTTTCACCCTAATTTTGCAGGTGAAAGAACTGAGTCACAGATAGAGTAACCACATTTAGCAGCAGGGGAGGGGAATTCAAACCCAGACAGTCTGACTTCAGAGCCTGTGCTCTCACTGGCCTGTCACATAGAGTCACTACCAGCCTCCACAAAACTGACCCGCCCAGCCACTTCGAGCTGGAGAAGCAGGCTATAACAAGAGCATTCCTGGGAGACATGATTTCAAACACAATGGAAAACTGGTTCAAAGGAATCGAAAATATGCACTTTAGATTTTCAGAATATACAACAGCCTTATAAGCATTAATCTGCTTTGAATATCTTACATCTATAAAATGTAACAAAAACAAAGGTGATCATTTTTCCACGTGTGCCATGTTCAATGCTCATCATCCCCTGGGTTTCAGGGTCCACGAAGAGAAGGTCTGTGTCTGACTTGCTCTCTGCTTTGTCCCCAGAGCCACTGAGGAGCTAGCTGTCAAGTAGGAGGCGCTCAATGAGTGTTTCCAGAAATAGATAAATTAATGTACCAGGTGCCTGTAAGTTTCTCAAGAAAATGTACACACGTTGGTTAGAAAAGAGGTGTTTGGCTTTGGATATTTTCTCATCTGGGTCAAGACAACCAGTCTTTACAGTCTCAAATCTTACAACGGCACCAGTATTTGGTTAAAAAGAGTTGGTTGTAGCCTGGTTGGTGTGGCTCAGTTGGTTGGAGCATTGTCCCAAGGACTTGTTCAATTCCCAGTCAGGGCACACACACAAGTTGCAGGTTCAATTCCCCCGTCAGGGTATATATGAGAAGGCAGCCAATCGGTGTTTCTCTCTCATACCAATGTTTCCCTCTTCCTCACCACCCCCCCTCTAAAGCCAATGAAAAAATGTCCTCAGGTAAGAGTTTAAAAAAAATAAGAGTTGGCTGTAACAAGAGTAATATCTTATAATGTAAGAATGTTTATAAGTTAAAGTGCTTTCACATGCATTGTCTCGTCAGAGCCGCCCTACAACCTGTGATTTCTCCATGACTGATTCGTTTTTTACAAAAGTTCAGTCAACTGAAAGGTGATTAAAAATACAGCTCATCAACATTATCTGCCCAGCATCATGTATTAGGGATCTTCTGTTCTCTCTCGAGATTAAATCTATTCCAATAACACTCTTTTGTAAGTAATATAGTAATATTCTGTACCCACAAAAATAAGTCATTATCAAATGTCTGTATCATCTGCTCTATGGTCATACTATCATTGCACGCAACTTTATGGTCTGTGACATATAAAACATCCCTTGGCAGCTTTTAAAATATATACACCCTATCATATAACCAGCACTTATTCTTGTCCTTAATCAAAGCAGAGTCATATGATTTGCTACTGGATCAAAGATGTTTGCCTTAAGGCAAATACCTAACAAGCCTTCTGAAACTCAAGAGGCGATTTTCCTGGTCCACCTTGGCCTTCAGCTCATTCATGAGCACAAAGCCTTCCACGACCTCCCACCACCCTTCCCTCCTTCACATCAATCCAGTGGTTTCACCCTTCTCTCTGTTCCTCTGTCATGGCTGCCCCCGGGCCACAGGAGTTGTTTCATTTGCCTGGAGTCCTTTTCACTCTGATCTCTGTATGGCTGGCTTCCTCTCAGCATCCAAGTCTTAGCTCGAATGCACCTCCTTCAATGGGCCTGGCCTGGCCACCCTATTTACTGTTACCCCTCCCTGATTCTTCCCTGTGTTTCTATTTTAGTTTCTTAATGGTACTGTCTAGTGTCCTATCATTCACATATTTATTTCCCTGTTTATGTTTGTCTCCTCTGCTTGACTATAAGCTCAAAGGAGGAAGGGTCTTAGCTGTCCTATGCAGCCCTACATCCCCACACCTGGTGTGGTGGCCAGCATAAAGCCCACACTCGGTAAACACGCATTGTATGGGTGAAGACAGAAATGAACAAATGAATGGCGGCAACGGCACATGCCAGAACATGTTGTTCTTTCATTCGATCATGCCACAGGGCACATGTGGCTACTGTTTCCAGAGCTGATGGGCCAATGAGGAATGTGGACACATAATTGCAACTGCCTTGGGAGGGCAAGAACAAAGTACTATGACAACACACAGAGATAGGGCCTTGCCTAATCCCGGACTCGGAAACACATTTTGGAGGAAAGGATATTTATTGCTAAGACCAAAAGACGGAGTATAATTTAGGCTGTAGAGAATTTAGGGTCGGCCACCCCAAAAGGCAGAGTTGAAGCCACAGGAAGCAGCCCGTATGTGGGCCCCGGATATGGCAGGCGAGCTTGTCTGGGACCTGGAAGAAGTGCAGAATGGTGACAGACAAAGGGAAAGAGGCGCCAGGTACGTAAGATGCTGGAGTGGAAGCCAGGCCCAAACATGCAGGACGCAGCCAGTTTACTGGAGAGTCGGATGAGATGCTGCTGAAGGGTTTGGGGAGGTAGGGTGATAATTAGATTTGTGTTTTCAAAGATGCTTTTGCCTGTAGTATGATGAACTGGAGGAAAACAAGACCAAAAAAAAGAGAGCAGAGAGGAGAATGCTACAGTCACCCAGGTAAAAAAAGAGTGGCTGGGACTGGGATGTTAATAAAATGGTGGGAAAAAAGTGAGACTAGAGATATTCAAGGCAGATGAAGAGATCTGGTGGTTGGCTGGATATTGGCTGAAAGAATCAAATGGCCCTTGAGGGACAGAAAGCGGTGAAGAGTGTCGTGCATTTTTCTGAGTTTGGAAACATTGGCAAACGCAGGACGAACATTGTCCTTATAACAGCAGAATCGCCGCAAGTTCACCAGCACCAGGCCTGGTGGAGCTGCTGATCTGGGCACGCCCAGGCCACTGTAGCCGACCGCTGGAAGGAGCCCTTCTGTAGAAATGTTAACATCTCACTCAGCAAATCAAGCGAGCATTACAACGTAACTGCTAGAGCACTGTGGGGTCAGCTACCAAAACCCTCAATCCCTTTCCACCTGGGCAGAACACAAAAAATCATGGTTCTTTTTGTTTCAAAGCAATGGGAACAAGGACCTCTAATCCCCCCAATATTTTGATTTTGGCACTGTCAGGAACCATGGATTTTTATTTCCACCAGCTAGAATGGAGGAAACTGTGAGAGAGACCAGGCTCCACACGCGTCCATACTCCCAGGGTACATGCTACGGAACCCCAGCTGGTCTCTTTCCATTCCCACATGCGTTTTCTACTTCTTTAATCATATTGCTAAAACCACCAGCACGATGCCGAGCAGCGAACGTTGGAGGCAGTGCCTGTCATCAGCCTGACGCTAACGGAAAAAACTCTAATGCTTCGCCGTTAAGCATGTTGTTCTGCAGGTTTCTGAAAGATTTTCTTCAGGCTATAAAGTCTCTTTCAAATGCTTTTATTGGAAAAGAAAAAGGTGTAAAATCAATACGTTAAGCTCTCACCTTAAGAAATTTGAAAAAGAGGAGCAAATTAAATTCTTAGGTAGAACAAAGGAAGTAATCAAGATAAAGCAGAAATCAGTGAAATATAAAAAAAACAAACAAACAGTGGATGAAGCCAAAGATTAGTCCTTAGAAATTATAAATAAAATAAACACCCAGAAAGTCCGATTAAGGAAAAAAAAGAGAGAGAAAATGCAAATCAACAACGCTAGGAATAAAAGGAAGATGTGACGCCGGGTCCTTCAGATGTGCTTAGGATAATGTTAGGATAGCCACATCCACCCAGTCTGAAAACTTAGATCAGGGCTGGGCAAACTTGTTCTGTAAATAGCTGGATAATAAATGTTTTAGGTTTTGCAGGCTCCGCGGTCCCTATCATGACCTCACTTAGCTGATGTAGTGGAAAAGCCATAAACATAAATGCAGAATTCCTTGATAAACTACTAGCAAATAGATTCCAGCAAAAAAATATATACAAGTGAAGCTTATTTCAGAAATGCAAAGCTGGCTTAGCATTCAAAAATTCAAAAGGGATCACTTCATAAAGTATATATGTCTAATCTCTATGTTAAACACCTGAAACAAAAGTTTTGTATGTCGACAGCAATTGAAAAAAAAATTCACCACAGTAAGAGAATAGAAGAGGCAAACCACATGACCATCTCAACGAATTTAAAGAAGTGCGATGACTCTTCAAGATAAAAAGTCTCAGTATATATAATAATGAAAGGGATTTTCCTCTAGAAAGAGCATCTACAAAAACCCATAACCACTATCACACTTAGTAGTGAGACATTATTTTTCTGTTCTTTAAATGTCTGACAAAAGCATAGGAATGGGGCTCTATTTATGAGGTATGTATCTTCAACTACTGTGATCATCATTTGAATTATTTCAAATGGTTACTGGTCTACTCAAGTTTCCCACCTCATTTTGAATCAATTTTAGAAACAGTGTTCATAGAAAATCATTCATTTAAATTAGATTTTCAACTTAAATCACAAGTAGTATTATATAGCCTTTCTAAAATCTCTTTCTCAAAGACGCTACATTTTCTTTCCCTATCTTTTTGTTATTTTTGCTTTGTCTTCTGAACGGCAAATCTTTGTCAGTGTTACTGATCTGTTCAAAGAACCAACTCTTGGATTCATGGATCAGATTGGACTCATATGGCACATATGAGTAATAAATCCTTTTTTTCTCATTACAGGGATCTTGAGTTTCCTCAGGATCTGCTCTGCTTCTGCTTCTAGAACTGGGTTGGCAAACTACAGGCCATGAGCCAAATCTGGCCTACCACCTGTTTTTATAAATAAAGTTTTATTGGAACCCAGCCATGCACATTTATGTTTAAATTGCCTATGGTTTCTTTTCTACAATAGCAGAGAGGAGTAGGTATGAAAGAGACTCTATGGCCCATAAATACTAAAATATTTACTATTCAATTTTCAGATAAAAATTTGACCAACGCTTGCCTTAGAGTCAAGACATAATGACTGCAGAAGTTCTCGATAAATGTCTCCCTTTGTTTATGAAAAATTTCTCAGGACTTTCTTCCTGGGGACAAATGCTCTCATCAATAATCTCTTGGTACGTACAGAGGACAGAACTGGTTTCAAATGCCCACCGCTTCCATGTTTAATTCTTATCACTGACCATGGACTCAAGATGTTTGTTATATTTACTAAATCTGAGTTTGTAATTCTTATGGAATTACACTGGGGTAAAATAGGCTTATTGTTGCAATAGCTTCTTTATTTTTTATGTCTGAAGTATGATTTTTCTCTGTTCTTAGTTATCTATCACTTCATTGCCACCTATTGTCTAACTTCTAGGCATTCCTTAAATTATCTGGTCCAGTATTTCCAGAAACAATATGAATTTTTTTTATATAACCGGCTTGTCATTCAATATAATTTTTGATGAGAGGAAAGATAGCTTGTGCTCTGCTCAAGATTTTATGGGTTCTGCTGTATTATGAAGCATGAGACTATCAGCTCACACTTCTAAAAGGGAAAAACAAAAAAACAGAAAAACTCTCAAGTCCGATATATGCTGGGTAGCTATAGGTTTCTCTATTCAGGTAATAGGGTCAGGACAAAAAAAGAACATTGTCAACATTGTATCCAATTTTTTTTTTCAAAAAATTTCTTAATCAGTGACTAAAGGTGAAGTAAAAGAAATTGGCTCCACACAGAAAAATGAGAGTTTCTTTCTTATATGTATAACATATCTGGGTCTCTGTGGTGGGGGAGCACAGATGGTTAACGAGAAAAGTTTTATATTGCTAATTTTGAGTCCTATTAGAAGTACTCTGGGTAGTGTCACAGCACACTAGCTATTAATTTTTTAAAGTCTGAAATGCCTCTCTTTTTCTTTGATGGTTTTCACACAGCTCAGTAATAAAGAAAAAGTGAAAAAACTTTCTTACCAGATCCCAAGCCTCCAAAATACAGTACTTTTTCCAAGGAAGCTTCAAATCTGATTAATTTATATTTATTATATGTATTATAATTATATTTATATTTATTAATATATAAATAAGTATATATAATTATATTTATTATATCATAGTTTCGAAGACTCTGACAAGGCAAGGACACAGATCCAAAATGCAGTATATTTGCTTTTAATCCAAATACTATCTAACATACAATCACAAGAGGTCAAGGAAAAAATAGTTTAAAATAATTATTTTAGGTTATTTATCTCACTACAATTTGAACATGAGAAGTAAGGAAAGAAATTACTTGTTCAGGCATTTCATCAAGTATAGCTAACTTGAATCTCAGTTTTAAAATTAAGCTATTTTAAAGGAATGAAGTTCATTTTAAAAACTGCTCACAATATTACCAAGAGTAATTTTAATTAAAAACAAACTCCAGCAGATGGTTACATCCATTTTTAAAGAGAAAAAACTAAAGGGGTTTCAATTTAGATAGCACACACTTCTCATGAACCAAACTACAGCTTAACTATTCAAATGTTAGCTTCTCTAATTAGCATAGAAGTATTGATTGCAAAACTGAAATTGTACTGAGGCATCCATTGGCTGGTCTGTCAAACATTTTCATTAGTGCTAGAAGCTGTCTTCAAAAATTACTTTCCTTTCTTTCCCTTCTGTAGCTTGGTGTTCTTTAATAATCAAATCAAGAAACTGAAAATAATAAAGCTGATATAAATAAAAAATTTCTACAATATCATTTATTATTTTAAGCAATATAATATTCTAATCATCACCCAAAAGTGATAAATTGCAGGCAAGAGAAAATTAAACAGAAGGAAAAAATTAGAACAGATTAAGTAGAAATATGTTAAAAAGATTTAACTTTGAGCAGTAATTAATAATAGCTGAAATTTAAGAAAAAATATTTATTTTAACTAAATATTTTAAAATATCCTTATTTAATATGTGATTTAAAATAGTTATAGTAGAAGCACAAATATCAATAAGTTAACTAATCAGAAAGTTGTTTTTGCAAGCATAACAGAATCCATTGCAATTTAACTAATTATCTCAATTATTTATGCCCATAAAAGGATAACTACTTAGCTTCCTCATCCAGATAGCATTAACCAGGACTGCAGAGATGTTGGCTTAGAAGGAAGCCAGGTACCTTTTTCAATATGATACCGTTACCTCAAGCCCACGAAATGGAAATCAATGGCCCATAGTATGAAGGATGTAAAAATCAAGAGGACTATACATTTTTTTTTTAAAGTAAAGGGCAAAAATTTTCCTACTAATATAAGTCAGGTGGTTTCTACCCAAGACTAAAAGAGCAAAATTAAAAGAAATAATCAACACACTCTAAAACGTAAATTTCTTGAGTGGGTTACAAGTATCCCTCACTATCCAAATCTATTTGACTTTTAAGGCACCAAGTTACATATGCTGCTACAAAGAGAAGTGGATGGGAAGTTGTGGGAAGAATTCTGGGTTCTGCTGACCCTGCCAGTTTCCCTTACAAATTGTGCAACTTGGCAAAGTCACTTAATATCTCTGGATTCAGCTGAAAACAAGAAAAGTAGACAATCTAATATGTTTCCACTCCTTTCGGAGCCTAATATTCTCTTAATCTATAAGCTGAGAGAATGGTCCTATGTCTAAACTGTTCAGAGCTAAGAGCACACTTTAAGACAGGGTCTTAAGGAGAGGTCATAATGGGGTGCATAAAATGGAATTCAAAGGAGGTTATTTTTCCAAAGTTGTTCATCTGTGCTTTATAATTAACAGAAAACCAAAATACGTGCATGAAAACATGTCTTTGTTGAACAGTCATCCCCCCTTCTTAATCATGCACATACTCTAGTAAATGCATGATCACCTTAAATGGAGTCTTACACGGAAGGAAACAGGCAAAGTGTCTAGGTATGGTGCTGCATTAGAGCCTTGGGGGATAATGGACAAGAAGGGTGAAACTCATGGACAAACCCAGAATGACACAAAGGTAGAAAGTAGAAAGTTAAAACAACTGATTGCTAAAATCCACCTAGTACAGTACCATGCACAGAGAAGATGCTCCATGCATCATGAATGAATGAATGAGTGAATGAATGAATGAAGGAATGCTTACCTCTTCAAGTCCCCTTAAGTCTCGAAATCATTTATCTATAAGATACCTGTTTTTTATGGAAATCCTTTAGGGCTGTTTCATAGCCTTCCTCCAGCCTGCTGAAAGCTATTCCTACATCCGTAGTCCACCAGATCTGTGAACTGGTTAGTGCAACTTGAGCTGGGAAATCGAAAATCCACAGTTCCCTGGGTTTTTCCTCATAGGCCGCTACGGCTTCCGTGATAGAATGTCGCACTGTCTCTTGCATGGTCTGTTCAAGTTGCAGAAGCCACGTTTCCACCTTTGGAAGCAAATTGAAATGTTATAGCACAGGCTCAACTGTGGAAGAGGGGTAATTCTATCCTCTCATGGGCTCCAAGGCCACACAGAGGGTAAGGCCTCAGCTGGATTTAGTTTAAACCCTTGAAGAAAACTAGAAGAGAAGAAACTCAAAGGAGAAGGCAAACAACCGATGGAAGTGTTTTTCCTACGTGAACCTGCCTATTCCTGGATGTACTACTCATCTAATTGTACTGACCAGCTGGATGATAACTTTCCAAACCCTCCAGGAGGTGTTTGTGATTATTCATTTTTCAGATTTGAAGACAAGGGAATTGTAGACTAACATCCCTCTGGTAGCACACAGGGTTTTGAGAAACCAAACATTACAGCCATCTATAGAATAATGTGCTAGAATACTATTTAGAGCTTTGGGGATATGGGAAACTTATTTTTTAAAACATATCTTTGGACAATTTTTAAAACTGCTGAAAATTCTTCTCCAAAAGTTTCATAGTTCTTAGTATTAAGACAAGGTGTTTTCAGCAAGTATCTTAATTATATTCCCTACTGGTTCTCTTCACACTTGTCAAAAATTAGACAGCAGGAGAGTATGTGAGATAGGACAACTGCTGACTTGTGAAAATTAATCTTTCCTTTTAAAATTCAAGTTTATTTTGCTCCCACAAATATATTCCAGCCAGTTTTCCATCCTATTCAAATAGGCTTTGTTATATTTATCTATATATGTTTCTATGGGATGATATTCTATAACAAAAAGGATGTATATACAATGGGCAAATTGACCATACCAGTGAAAAATGACTAAAATAAATTCCAAGAACCACCTGGGATGCTGAGGACACTAGAACTCATTTCATTCCCTGCCTCCGTGAAGAACGGCAGCAGAATTCATTCCCAGAATCCCTTTCTCTGGAGAACTGGGAAGGAGTGACATGTGGTTTGCGAGCTGACAGCCTCCCCGTTGAAAGAAAAGGGAAGTGCCACCTGGAAACGGCCCCAGTATTCCAAGAGCCTTCTCCTCTGAGCTCAGGGCCGGGCTTTGTTCACATGCCTGAGCTCAGGGTCTCTAATCTAATCACTGCTTTAGTCATGAAGCACAACTCTTAATGGCGCCAAGCAGCAAGGTCCTTCAATGTATCAGGCATCACGTATGCATCTCCCAGATACTCTGGCATCTATGTCCTCCATAAGGCCACCTGTGCTCAAGAACTTCCCAGTCCATTCTGGAAGGCCAAACACACAGCTCATGCTCAGATGATTATGCCAACGATGGCAACTCAGTATGAGTTGAGAACTAGGCTCAGATGAGTTCCTTGCTTGACCCCTCCCTTTTCAGTATTTCATCAGCGTCTGCCCAACCCTCTCTGACAACAATTACCACTTCCCACTGTCACTAAGTACGTGTATATCCATTTCTTCAATGAGTCTAAAAGAGTTGCCCAAAGACAGGGGCCATGCCTTATTCATTTCTGGGTCTCTAAAGCCTAACCCAGCACCTGGTACATAGTAGGTATTCAGTAAACACGACTTGAATAAAATAAATAGTTTAAATTGGGAAGAGCCAATCGTAAAAGTGTAGGGGGGGAAAGGCCTAAAGTAATAGCATCTTTTTATAAAATAAAGGCAATTAGAGGACGAATGTGTTATAGTCTCAAAAGTATCTCACACACATTGCTTCTACAGAGCACATTAGAACGCTGTGAAAACTTTCAATATCAAGGGTTCCTGTTAGTGACAATCACATCCATCAGCCGGGCTGTCCTCCTTCTGGGCACTGTGCCAGTCGACTAGCAGTCTGCTGGGGAGGGAGCCGACAGCAGCACACGTTTGTCAAGATAGTTTATGGTGACTTTTTCTAATCATTGTAATAATATCCTAAAAAGCCCAAGAGATCAAAAAATATATTTTAATCAAAGTATTCCACCATCTGCTTCCTCATCATTTGGCAGGATTTTTCTGGTACAATATTAAAAAGCAACAGAGAGGAATAAAGAAAACCCTTTTTTTTTTTTTTAAAGGTAGCCATCACATGTCTGCAAGGGACACTTTAAGGAAGCCCCTGCCTCAACCCGAATGGTTCTGTAACAGAGGCTACTGCTCAGCTACTCTGTGGGCTAACGCAAGCTACCCAAGCCTCATCGTAAGAAGACGCAATTCTTCTAAATCATCTGAAAATGCCAGGAGCTCTTTCATCCATCACAATGAGCCATTCTTGCAGATCACTGTTCCTTATATTTTTTCCTGTATGTGGCTGTGACAAAGAGGATACGCTAACTGAAACTATCTGTACACATGATAATTAGAGGACGCAACATCAGCTAGATAGACGCGATCCGCATAACTTACAAGCTGCCATTGACAACGTTCACTTCAGAATTCTGAACCACAAGCCCCTTTAAAACCTGCTGTACTGAGAGGCACTGCTCCACCCTCACCCCTGAATTCTCTGAACGGAGGTGACAGCAATGTGCTTTGTGGGAGGCACTGCCCCTGGGCTGCATTTTCTTCTAAGCCCGGGTCCACTCATTCAATTTGTGACTGTCCCTCCTGTCTAGCTCAACTGCCAGCATCTCTGAGGCCCTGCAGGTGCTGTGGCCAACGGAGCGGCACCTGGAAAGCCTGGCAGAGGAGGCCCCTGTCCCACCGGACACGGGTAAACACGAAGCCCTGCGCACAGAGCTAACCAGAGTCTAATTCGACAGGAGCTGAATTTTTTTTTCTCATTCAATTTAACCATTAAAAATTATCCCAACCCTGACCGGAGTGCCTCAGTTGGTTGGGCATTGTCCCACAAAGCAAAAAGTTGCCGGTTCGATTCCCATTCAGGGCACATGCCTGGATGGCGGGTTTGATCCCTGGTCAGGGCATATGCCAGTGGCAACTGATCCATATTTCTCACATCGATGTTTCTCTCCTTCCTTTCTCCTCTCTCTAAAAATAATGTAATCTTTTAAAAAATTACTCCCCAAATCCTCCTCCATCACAGAAAACATAATCAAATCTTACGTGGCCAATGCATTCACACTCAGCTTGGAAGGGGACATACTCCTTTTCTTTGCTGGACATGCCAATTGCTCTGTGGGCAGCAACATCCTGATCATCTTCAAACTGCAGATCTGCAATGCTGTCGAAGAGTTTGGCAAGGTGACGTGTTACCTAAGACAAGATGATTAGAAAAGATAAGAGTATTTCTTACCAGAGATATATTTGGGAGCTCTAGTAATGAGTCACAAAACTTTCTAGAGTTACAGTGTTGTCTCCAAATGGTTTTCCTCAAAATAAAAATCACTTAAATTCCAGAGTCTGAAATGAGCCCGGTGGAGAAGTGGCCAGGTACTCAGGTCCCATCATCGGGGGCTTGGCAGTGAATGCTTACGAAGCGGTCCCCTATTTGCTACATTGGAGGCTGACCAGCTTCTCCATCTCTGCCATATTCCTGTAGCAATCATCCTGCTGAGCATTTTGTGGCCAAGCTTTTAAAATTCAGACCTACTATTATACTGTTAAAAAGCTTATGCTATTAAGAAAGCTATATTAAAATATCTGAAATGAACACGTAAGTCAGATACAATCTTACCCTCGTATTGGGTCCCATGTCGGGTACTTCTTTCATGTTAAGGTGAGTCCCACGACATGCTCGTTACATCAGAAAGGTGACTAGGATTTCCCCATATTTATTGATAAGGATATTGAAGCTAAAATATTAGGTGACTTCACCAAGTTGATGTTGCTAAGAGTAAGCAGCAGTTAGATTTTAAGCCTCCAAGTTCAGGTTACACCTATGAAGGTCAAATTCTTCTGGCACCACAATCTTTCACATCCTAAGTTGTGGGATCTTCAAAGGAACTCCCAATAACTAGCTATGGAACTCTATGTGGGTTCCAGGCTATTGGAGAAATAAGACAAACCAAATTAAAAGACAAAGATGAGTATTTGTTCTACAAGAGGTCAGTCTGGAGACCAAAGCCTGCCTGGCCTCCCCACAGAATGCCAGAGTGAGCAATGCCCATCCATCCAGCCACATTAGCACGGGCCAGGACAGGCCTCCCCACCTGGAAGCGCTAGCACGGAGGGGAGGAAAGACATGTGTCCTGCAGGTGTCCTCAGGAGGAGGACTGCCAATCCGGGCGGCCACTCCACCTCCCAGGTGGTAGACCAAGTGAGGAGCAGAGAGTGAACCAGGGGAAGTGTCAGGAGTAGGGAGAAATGGTCCCTCCTTACACACAGTACAAACGAAAGCTGCTGAGTAGAACAGAGTTTGGCGGTTCCTTGAAAACTTCAACGCAGACTTGCCATATGACCCAGCAATTCCACTCCTAGGCATTGACCCAAAGTAATTGAAAAGAGGTGCTGAGATTCTTGCACATCAATGCAGTATTTCTCACAAAAGCCAAAAGGTGAAACCAATACAAATGTCCAGTGATGGATAAGTGGACAAATAAATCGCGCCGTACATATACAATAGAACACGAGTCAGCCATAAAAAGGAATGAAGTGCTGGTACCTACTACAACCTGGTTCATAACTTCAAAAACATCGTGCTAAATGAGAGAAGCCCGTCACAGAAGACCATATACTGTATGATTCCATTGATGTGAAATGTCCGGAGCAGGTAAGTCCATGGAAACAAAGTGGATTGGTGGTTGTTAGCGGCTGGAGGGAGTAAGGAATACAGAGTGACTGCTCAATTGGTGTGCGGTTTTATTTTCAGATGACAAGGATATTGTAAAACTAGATAGAACTGATGGTTGCACAGCATTGTGGATGTACAAAATGCTGCGGAATCACATACTTCAAAATGGCCAACTTTCCATGATGTGACTTTTATCCTGATAGGAAAAAAAATAAAATAAAAGGTGCCGATAACCAGAAGATGGTCTAAAAGCTATACGGCACTTACCAGCATATAGGTGCCATCTCCGCAATGAGTTTTTCTTAAAATACAGTTTAACTGGACTTGATAACTATCCCGATGGCAGCTTCTAGGAACGAGAGCAACCTGCCTAAATTCCCTGCATGACAAGACCAATGCCAAGACTGTTAAGGAACTCCTTAAGGGGTAAATTAATCTTGGAAATTCTTAACCTTAGCATCTTTGCTGTATTTGCAGTTTCTGTGTTAAAGAAAACCACAGTAAGGAATCTTCTGAGTTTAAAACAGATGAGTTTTTGAGACTCTCACTTACTTTAAACCCAGACAGAGTAGCAGCCAATGATCGCTGCTTGGGATCGGAGTCTCCTCCATCCCTGTCCATTACCCCAACGACATTTATACACAGAGAGTATCTCCAATAACCTAACAATTCACTGTGACAGCCGAAGTGGCCAGGAAGTGCGCAGATGTTCAACGGTTTCTGCTGTGGAATGGGCCTGAGTAACATTCAGGTGAAAAGCTGCAGGATAAACGAGACCTCAGCCATCACACAGCCCCACGCATGATTGCTTTGGTGAGATGACAGTTTCAAAACAACTTCTCGGCCTGTAGTCACTCAGTCAGTGACCAGGAAACGCAAACCCCAGAGCTTACGGGTCTCCCCCATGGCGTGTGCCTGGGCTGCTTGAAGTCGGATGTCTTCGTAGCCCGTCTCCCAGGTGAAGCTGCTGAGAGAACAGGGCTGGTTTTTATACTGATGTGGGCTCTGCTGTCCTTCGATGTGTCCCACTGCCAGTGAAATCTCTTTGTATTTGTTAATACAGAATTAAAATTCCTTCTTCTGAGTTTAGTGTTTGGAAAGATCTTTTGACAATGAAAATGAATATGTTAAAATGAACACCCTGCAGGCTCCTCCTTTTGTCTCACTAAAGAAATGAAAAGGATCTGAGCGCTACGAATCATAATAAAGCCAGTAACTCTGTCGTTTCTAAAAGGTTAGCAGCACATGCGGTGGCATCTGTCCACCGGCGACACCAAACAAGGACCAGGACAGGAACCTCAGATTCCACAGCAAGGCCTACAACTCCAGGACGCCACAGTGATGAGATTTCACATTCGGATTTCATAACATTAAAGTGGCATTTCATTTTAACCCCACATTGTAATAATCCTGGTTTTGGTGTATAACTTGGCTGTGGAGAGAATTCCAGTCAAGGAGCTGCAACAAGGTTCTATGCAGTGACAATATATTTGCAAAATGAAAGAAATGACACATATTATTACACAATTTGTGGCCAACTCTATTTTGCGAGGGTAATCAAAGATAGCCGCCACTGGGTGTAGAAAGTATGGTATGTTTATTGAAAATAGAGTGTCTATTTTGTTATCACACACCTAAATGCCTAAGTCCTTTGGGTACCACGCAGCCTTTATACAAAGGCGTCCATTTAAAATATGACATATTCCTAAATTCTGTCCAGAAGAGCTGCTCTTGCTTGGCAATTTCTGGGACAAATGACCCTTGGGTGAGCAGACTCTATTCCTCGCCACTCACTCAAAAGTAAATGGAGACCAGGGCAAGACGGCCCAAAACACGACTGCCTTCTGTGACTGTTTCCCGTTGCTGCCTGTTCCCCTGTCCCTCCTCAGCCCCAACCCAATCGCAAGGGCAACCCCTTCCTCCACCTTCGGTAGCTATTATCTCCCCAGCACTCTACTTCCTCTAAAAAAGCTGGGATTCTTTAATTGATTTTATTTCAACTAAAACTCATTCGTTCTTGCAGGTCATCAATTAGCTGCCTGCATCCTGAGCCGCTTTCCTCATAATCGTCTGAGGAGGACTGGACTTTGTTGGAGAAGGTTGTGGCACTGTGAGTGAGGGCTGAGCTCCACCACCCTGGTTCCAGACATTTGGTCTGGGGTTCCTTCACTCCATCAAGAAGCTAACCAAGTGGAAACGCTGCCATGCCTGTGGGAGTGTGAGGTCTTAAAGCTTTGCCTCCTTATCACCTGACAGTGAGCCCATTTCTCACAAGCACCTTTCCAAATGCCAATATTTACAGTCTATTAAAAGTATCCGTTTAGTGCCATCTGGCTTATCATTGCAATTTGGGGGATTTCTCAAAGGACAAGTTGGCAGTCTTCCTCTTATGTAGATTTGGGCCGACGCCATTGAAAGACATTTCTTAATGCAAACATTAAACATTTCTGAGCACATATATTCTTGATCTTACCATTGTAGAGGGTGCACTATAGACTCAACTTCCACAGTGGTGGCTTTCTAGTAGCCACATTAAAACAGGCGTATTAATTTTAATGTATTTTGATCTACTATATCTAAAATGTTTTCACTTCAACATGTAATATAAAAAAATTATTAAGGATATAGTTTACATTCTTTTCTCCAGAGTAAGACTTTGAAATCAGGTGTGTATTTTATATTCATAACATATCTCCATTTGGATTTTTCATCAGAAATACTTGATCTGCATTTAGATACTTTAAAACATATAGTTGCAAAGTAGATTCATACACCTAAGTAGTTTCAACCATGTTTTCCAATAGCTGAATCAAATATCAGTTTTAAAATTTAAATGATTTAAGTCTGTATTTCCATAAGCATCTACCAAAGATTTTTGATGACTGAAGTTCAGCATACCCACTGTCCTTTAGATAATCCCTGCTGTGGGGAGGTCAGCGTGAATTTTGGGAGGAAAACGTCTTTAAAAGTTGACCTTAAAGTAGCTTACCTACAGCTAATAATCACTGAAGGGATTCTAGACACACTGATTTCTTCACTCTGGCATTCCGACTCAAGTATCTTTGCTCGAGAATTTCTGCTTACGAGACTAGAGGCTGTAGTGATATCAGACCTCCCTGGCTGATAAGTTCAGCCTGATCAAATTCCACAATTAACTGCAGAAACTCACTTTAGTCAACACTAAAATTGAGTGTGGCAGGTGGAGGAGTGGGGGGATCTGAAGAATTCAAGTCATTCACAAGATGTCACCACGAGTTATTTGCCCACAAAGGGTATCTTTTCTGGGGACAACGCATTGTTATCCAACATGCCGCAGTTGCCATGCCATCTCGGTCACGCTACCGGGAGCCCATTCAGGAATGCTGTGTCTGGTGGTCCGAGACTGATTCTGATATTGAAAAGGAAGTTAAAAGAGGGTAGGGAGGCCGAGCTACTTGGCATAATTGCCACAAGCATTAACTCTTCTGGTAGCAAGAGGCCAAGAATTCAGAATGCTCCTGGACTCTACAGAACCCTTTCAGGGAACGAACTGGGCCATGGCTCTGGACAACTCGGACTGCCCCTAGTTCCCTCTCATCTCCTTCCCCAGCAAGTCACTCCTGAGTGCTTGTTTGCACCACAGAGGCAGCGAGGCAGTTTTTTCTAGGTACGGGCCTTTAGGGCCTGTGTGACAACATTTTATGTGCAACTGAATTATTGAAAGTTTAATTTGTGCCATGAAAAGATCTCAATGAAATCATACTTCGAACACAATTGAAATAATATAAATCTCAAATATTCAAAAGTATCAAAGTCAAATCCTCTTAAAGCCAGCAGGACAGGAGGACTGTAAACCACACTTACACTGCAGCTGGAAGGCTGGACCCTCCCATCGGGTGAGCAGAAGCCTCCCCGTCCTTCTGTCAGCATAGAGCCGACTGCCTGTTGCTGGCCCTGTCGGTATGGCGAGGGGGATTCTGGAGAGCTCTGTGCTGTGATCTTAATATTCAGCTTCATTATAATTTAAAAACATTGAAAGGTCTTCCAGTCTTTAGTCGTTCTTTAAGGAGTGGTACTAGTACTAGCACTGAGCAACGTACCCGAAATCTGGGAATTCAGAACTTAGGATGAAAATGCTAGGAAGGAGGGAGTGGAGGGGACCACCACAGTAAGTCTCACTGGTATCAGAGAAGATAACACTCTAAGACAGTAAGTGATGCTGCGAAAATAAAAGAGTGATTTAAAAGATACATCTTTAAAGTTTATTTTCTAAAAAATCCGTCCTGTAATTTAGGATTAATAAGAATAATTGGAAAATGTTGGCACCAGGGATGCACAGACCGGTGAGATGACATGTTGTCTGGCTAAGGCAAGGAGCATTTAAAAAAAATATTACTATTATCTGAGAGGAGGCAAAGAGAATTGGTGACAAGCACGTGTTGCATGATCAGTTCCCCTAGTATCAGCCTAGGACTTCAGTTCTTGGTCAAGAGGAATTGGGCATGTGCATGTTCTAAAGACAGCAAACAGGGGTTAGGGCAGGTCAGTCTCTCTAGGGCTCGGTAAGACACTTCTCAACCCCTTATCATCATCTCCCTCCATACACCCCTTCTATGGGCAGCACTGTAGGGAGCAGGAGAGAAGAGGCTGCCATCCTCTTATCGGTAAGTATTCAACCCAGAGGAGGATGCTCTGGCCCTTCCTCGCTTCTTATGGGGAAGGTGAGGGCTTGTTGCTCCCAACCTCCACCCTACGTCATCAAGTGAGAGTAGATGGAAAATCATTCATGCAAACAACAGGTGTCCTTAAACCAATGTCACCCTAATAAATTCAATTTTTAAAAAAGAAACTAAAAGTGTCTGCAGAAAGTGAATCTGTTGTGTGTCCCTTGTTCGGACATCTGCTTAGGTGGAATAGAAGGAAGATGTAACCGGATGGCTGATCACATGGCCGAGGGCAGGAACTGCAAGAGTTGGGATAGAGTTAGCTCTGCAATATCTATCCCCTGGGGAGCTCCCCCTTGTCCCCTGAGGACTGCCACCTGTGTTCTACAAGAAACCCAACATGTGGATGCTTCCTGTTGAGGACAGAGAAGCAGGAGTAAGCATTAAGCATGTATTATGTGAAAGACTGACCCTGACGCAGAGGCAAGATTGGAATTTTAAACTAGGCCTTGTTGAGCTGTGTTTGGCTTATTTATTTTATTAATAGGAAAAAGGGACCAGGGTGCTACGATACCTACCCAATAGAGGAGTCTGCTACTCAGTGTAAAAGGATATAGCAGAGCACACTTGGGATCACTAATTGCAGAAAAATTAAACTGCTCCATGTCTGTATTCTATGTAATGTGTACTGTTCAGTGTACCAGTCATACAAGTGTTTCTTATGTGTAAATACAATGAAAAGTATATTATTCTAGTTATAGATTTATGCATCTCTCTTCTAATATATACATATGTGTATATGCATATATAATATGTATATGTATATATTTCATATATGTGTGTGTGTGTATGGTAGGTAGTCCAGAAAGTATTCGGTCATGTAATACAAAAAAGAGAGGCATTTATTGAAGATGCAAGAAACATTGTACATAGGACAATGACATTTCAGTCCCCTTCAAAGTAGGCACCTTGGGACCTCACACAGTTCTCCTAATCGCCATCAGCTGCCCCATAGTATCTTCCTGAATCTCGCTGATGGTCTGAAATCTCTTCCCTTTCAAAGGTGATTTCAGTTTTGTGAAAAGCCAATAGTTGCAGGACACCAAACCTGGGCTATAGTGGGGCTGAGTGACTTGGGTGATTTGATGTTTCACCAAAAAATGCTGCATGAGACATGATGCATGAGTGGTCACACTGTCATGATGAAGCTGCCAATCACCAGTTGCCCAGAGCTGTGGCCTTCTGAATCATCTGAGTAGTTTCCACAGAGGCATGTTCAAACTTAATGCAAAATTTGATGCAGACAGATTGCTCTACTTGCTCCATCACTTTGAATGTGACGGCCACACAGTACACATGATCATTCAGTGGTGTTTACCACCCACACCTACCAGTACAGTGAAGTCGACATTGGTCACGCATCCACATCCAGTCCACTCTGCTTGGCTGCCAGGTTACACTGAGGTTCTCGTTATATTAGCTCTGTGTGTGTGTGTGTGTGTGTATAATTTAGAACTGTAAGTATCTCAGATTTGAAAGTCTGTAGGAATATGTACCTGTAATAGAATGCGATCCCCTCTATCTCATATATAATCACCCCCGGCTGAGGGTTCAGCGGCTGGTCATGAGGATATTCCTAGGAGGCTACTCAAGCACAAGCATGGTTATGGCCACTATGTTTTAAACTGGGAAAAACTCCGCCCCCTACCCGCAAAAAGTCTTTTTAAAAAAGCACCCACAACATCCAGCTGGGTGCTACATAAAACAGGTAAATATGCTGGTTCCTAGCTGACCTACGCAGAGGGATTGTACTTACAGAGCCGCCTGGGAGTTTACCTGAAAACGCTCAACAGTGCCTGAGCGGTGGCCCTGGAAATGAGACCGCAGTTGGCTAACCGCTCTGTGACTGACAGCAGCCGGCGCGTGTTTGCATTACCCACGGCAAGAATAGCCGTCCAGCTGGATGTGGGTTCAAAGAGAAATGGGGAGCCAGAGAGAAATAAGGTAAATGCTGTGTCTGAAGATGAGTGGAATTCTGGACACCGCAGTGTGAAAAGACACACGTTCCAGAGAAAACAGCATAAAACTATCTAGAGAAAGAACATGGAGACAAATCCACAGTGACAAAGCACAACCGTTGTCTTCAGGATCATCAGTGAGAGGCAGTCGACTCCAGGAGTAGCCACCTATGTCGGCTGTAATAACTGTCGCATCTAAACGGACGGGAATGAGTGAATAGAGAGAAATGAAAGGCAACAGCCTCTCGGTGTTTAAAGGAAGGAGCACTCTGAGATTTGTACAAAGTGTACCTCTGACCTGAGCCCTTAGATGATAAAAGGTAATAGCTGCTTTTATTTGCTTTAAATACTGTCATGGGTGGTATGTTATTTTTGTATAGGTCAGGGAAAATTCAAGCATTAGGTAAAGGATGAGGCTGAAATTCTTCCAGTCCACCTCTGGCTACAGTGACGACTAGTCCAACTAAATAATTATGAAGTTTGCTCTGGTATCAAGGGAGTAGTAAGATACCAGCCATGATCTCGTTCCAAGTGCCCCATTCTCCCCTGGGAAAGCTGCTAACCAGGCAGCAGATGCTCCAGCCCTTGTCGCAGAGTCCTGGGGGATTTGGAGCCAATGTTTTTTCCATTAACTTGTTACAAAGCCCTCAGCCTTGTACCTTTGATACCCTTTCCCTTCGCCGAGGACCAGCCATTTACCTTTCCCAGTTTCTTTAGCGCCAATTCTGGCACCTCTCTGTTGCTGCATTAAGGATTTTTACTGCAGATTTTCTAGCTCCCAGCATTCGTGACATGAGAGGTGGCACTTGACAATGATAGAGAAACTGTGACATTCCTTAGCTAACATAGTATAATATGAGACTTTCAAAAAAAAAGATATTACCTGCTTCGGCTGAGCTCCTTTTGAGAGAATGTCAAGTAAGTCTGCAGAGGAGATGAAATAGAGGCGAGGGAAAGCCACACGCTTGGTTTCCAGGTATTCAGCAAGGGCTTTTTCACAAAGAGATAGCCTGTGTGAAACGAAAGTATTTTTAAGTTTATCTTGCCCATTCCGTTATTAAAACGTCAACAAAACAAAACCCACCTTCCCTCATCTGTCCATCGCTATAAGCTCACTGTTTACCAGGTAGCCTCTCTCCTTCTCTTTGACACCATCATCTTGCTTATGACTAATATACAAGTCATGCCAAGGAGGAGGGGACACACACAAGAGCATGCACACGCCCATCATTAGTGGAGGCTTAATTTAGATCACACCTAGGCTGATGACACTTATCACTTTTCTTAATGACATTCCTAACTAGCAGGGAGAAAGCTGGCTTTGGCATCACTCAGCCAGAGCACAAAGTGCATTAGCTAAGATGTAATGGGTTTCAAGTCTCCCTTTTCCCAGTGAAGGTTTACAAAGCACACGTGCCTTCTCCTCTCTCTCATATTCAGAGCAGTCATAAGCTCCAGGATCACGTCCACTTTGTTGCTCTTAGCAGAGCAGGGATGACCCAGAACACGAGCCCCCCAAGCCCCTCAAGGACTACTGACCAAACAGAAATAATTAGCTTCTTAGAAACCAATTCTTTGAAAATTATGGCCAACTTTATCTCTGAAAAAATCCCAGATTATGAAATCATCTTGCTTATGTGATACATATTTTTATGTAGAGTGCTCCTCTACTTTGCAATAAAATGGGATCACAATTCTGCACAAACCTCTTCTTTTTAGTAGTTGATCTACCAAAATATTCTTATGGCCATTCACTGTTGTCAAATTACATGTGAAAATTCAAATGGTCCCTTAGGACAGGATTTCAAAACTACTAATGTTCTCTAAGGATAATTTCTAGTATAATTAAACTATATGCAAAATAAAGGGCTTAAAATAACTAAGTGCAATCCCAGTTCTTGGCAACAGTGGATGCTTAATAAATGTTTGTAGGAGAGCTCAATAAAAAATTGACTAATCAGTCATGTCGATTCTCTTGATAATAGGATATTCTAATTTTATTGTTATGATAATCCTTTTGAATAACAGGAAATAAATACTTGGATTTCCATTAACTCACAAAATATATATACCACCTAATATATATAAGGCAACTAGATAACTATAAGCAAAATTATAAAATAATTTAAAAGTTGAGGTTGTATCTACAATAACATGATGCTAAATATCATTAGATACTTGAAAGAAATCTCATAGAACTAAAACAAAATGATCATGTTACAGTTTTGTTCTTACCTGTACTGCAAATCTTTAAGTTTGTCATAGAGATTAGGTCGGCACGTTGCTTCTAAAACATTTTTTATTTTAGCTGTCTTGAACATTAACTCCTGTGTGAAAGTACAATATGGAGCCATTGATATTAGAAATTACTTTTCTAAACTTTTCATCCATTTTGTAAATAAAGAACATTCAAATATTAAAATTAAAAACTAAAAAGTGAAAAACAAACAATTAGAGAGTAAAGTTAAAGACACTTCTAACACCATGTTTACTCACTTTTGCTTTTAAACTTTTAGATAAATATCAAAACCAAAATGTAATCACACAGTTTTTGTCAAAATAAATTCAATGAACATTACCACCATCCTGGATCCATACAGAATTTCTCTTTCCTAAACCAAACAATTAAAAAGAATAATGGGAGAGAGATAACCTAGAACTTAGAGAAGAAATTCAGATATGAAAATGAGACAAATATGAAACTATCTATCCTTTCCTCCTTAAAAGCTAAACAAAATACAATTCCTCTGGGTGTTCTGCCTCAGATGGGAAGAAGAAAATATTTAATCTCCATTATTCTTTGGTGAAAGTCTCTCAAACCATTTATCATGGTCATGTATACATCTCTGTGTTCTCGGTGGCTTTTATGAAACAAACAAATGAGTAGTATTACCTTGTTACTGGCTTCCCCTCCTCAGTCTTTGCTTAATGAAGATGAATCTGTCTATCCTGACTTACTGCGGGGGCAGGCAATCTCTGGCCTGCGGGAGACATCTGGCCCACTGCCTGTTTTTGGATGGCCCAAAGTTAAGAATGTTTTTTTACATTTTTAAGTGGTTGGGGGAAAAAAAATCAAAGTAGGCATATTTTTAACACATGAACATTAAATGAAATTCAAATTTCACTGTCTATACATGAAGTTTTATTAGAGTGCAGCCACACCCGTATGTTTATGTAGCGTCTTTCCTTTCCTGCAAAGATCCAGTTGCAGCATTGAGGAGTTGGGGCAGAGACAACAGAACACAGCAAAGCCTAAAATATTTACTCTCTGGCCCTGGTTGGGTAGCTCACTTGGTTAGAGCATCGTCCTGAAACACCAGCATTGTGGGTTCAATCCCCAGTCAGGGTACATACAAGAAATCAATGAATGCATAAATAGGTGGAACAATAAATCGCTGTTTTTCTATCTCTTTTTCTTGCTCTCTCACTCTCCCTTTCTCCCTCCCTTCCTCTCAATTTAAAAATTAAAATATTGTCTGATTCTTCACAGAAAAAACTTTCTAACCCCTACTTCCTGAAATGCAAAAACACGTTTTTATCAATACAATACCCCAAACAAGATTTTTGTATTGTTTGGAAAACGCTGCTAAGATAGAAAGCAGTCTGTCTGTCGCCTTCAAACCTTAAATTCAGCGTCTGCTCCATCGAATCTTCTAGCATCTTTCACAAGTTGGATTCGTATATCTTCTGAACAGACAAAGATGCTTTCCAGGCGAGACCAAGTTCGCTGCACTTCCATCCAAGTAAAGATGACTGAGTCTGCTAGGGTTAGTTTATTTTGCCAGCTTAAGACTTGCTCGATGAAGTGCTCCACATACTTACTTTGAAGCAGAGTCTGCAACTGAACCTAAAAGAAAGGCAAAGAATGTTAAAGAAGAGTGAAATGGGGAAACTGTTAAGTAACATGAAAGAGAAGCCATGCCTATTCTTTTATTTATCTATTTTTTGATTAAAGTTGACATTCAGTATTATTCTGTATTAATTTCAAGTGTACAGCACAGTGGTTAGAAAGTCGTGTACTTTACAGCGTGGTTCCCCCAGTGTTTCAAGTACCCACCCGGCACCATACAGAGTTACTACAGTATGAGTGATATAGTCCCTAGGCTGTACTTTACATCCCTGTGACTATTCTGTAACTACAAATTTGTACTTCTCAATCCTGCACCTTTTTCGCCTAGCCCCCAACCCTTCTCTCCTCTGACATACCTGTTCATTTTATTGCTGGGGTCCTGGGACCAAGCACGCATCATAGGGAACAGGTATTCAAAAAGTATTTGCTAAATGAGTGAATGAATGACCTTAAATATTCATGTCAACATTTTTTCCAAAAGAAAAAAGATAACCATAAGAAACTGCATTTAATATATCTTTCACAGGATGACCATATATCTCTATGGAGGCAGAAGAAAATATTGTGCACTGGGTTGCCGCTTTAATAAACTTTATTCTTCATCCTTTCTCACTCTCCCCTGGGTCCTTGCCTATTAATCATTCCAAGGTCGAGGGTATTATTTTTTCCAGCATTGCAAAAAATAAAACTAATGTCCCTCCAGCTCGCTAAGCCTGCAGGCTTCCGCTTCCCTGCGGTTCCGTTTATGAGCAGACTTTGCCCCACTTGACGTGCCCGGTTTGCGGTAATGCCCTGCAGTCTGGCCGGCACGTCTGACCATTCTCTGACTGAAATCTCAGGCAGTCACCAAGTGGAATGGACTCTCGTCATTCTCCTGTCGAGCATATAATGTAGCATTGCTAACTACAGTCACCAGGCTGCACATTAGCTCCCCAGAGTTATTTATCTCCTACCTCGAAGTCTGTGCCCTTTGACCGACATCTCCCCGTTTCCCTCATTCCCCAGCCCCGGCAACCACCATTCTACTCTGTTTCTACAAGTTCAGCTTTTTTTGATTCCACGTATAAAAGAGATCATACAGTCTTTCTTGTCTTTCTATGTCAGACGTATTTCACTTAGCATAATACCTCAAAGGCCCCCCATCTTGTCATGAAGGCAGAATTCCCTTTTGTGCTGAATAATATTCCATTATACACACCACACATTTTTGTTATACATTCATCTGTCAATGGCCACTCAGGTTGTTTCCATGAGTATTTGACTTTTTGGGGGGAGAAGTTTATTCCATGGTTCCTATGATATTGCTCTCTCCTTTTCCACTATTTCTCTCGCTATCCTCTCTTTCTACCTCCTACATGTCTCGTATCGTTCAGCAAATGCAGCCTTTTCCAGCGCTCTACTCTCCACTGCTTATCTCCTTCACCTCTCATCGTCTAGCTTATCAATAGTCAAGATACCGGCAATGCCCTCCCAACCTGCTGTGCAACACCGGACCTCTGGCCCAGCTCTGGGTCTGATTTTCCTCCTTCGCATGGGCACCCTCCCCGCCGCAGAGCCTCTCTGTCTCTTCTTAGACCCCATGGAGCCCTCTGCCCATCTCCTCACTCGAGTGCAAGTTCTCTGAGAACAAGTGTTCCTACCTTTTGATCCTCAATGCTACCATGTCTGGAGGCTAGTACAAGCAGATGCCCAAGAAATGAATAAATAATATCAAAACTCAGAAAAAGTCTCAAACTATAATTTAAAAGAAAAAAATCTGTAACAAAAATATCCATCTTACTTGGTTGTGCTCTAGAGTTTCAAAAAGTTGTTCATCCAACTTTAACAACGGAACGCCTGTCCGATAGTGAACTTCGTACGAGAACTCCATGGTCGCCCAGGTCAGGTTGATTTCAGTTATAACCTAGACATAACAGCAATAAGTTATGTGTACAAAAGTTTAATTTACAGCCAATACCTGGGCTATTATCATGAATTTTTAAAATTTTTAAAATATTTCTTGATAAACAAAGCAATTGATATAAAATATTATTGGTGTTGATTTTTATTCCTTCAAACAATACGTGGTGATGAGGTTTGGAGAATAAATTCCATCACATAAAGGAACAAGCATCACACAGTATCAGATTTCTATCAGATCTGACCTTCACATCCTTCACAAACAGAATGCTAGGGCCGGAAGGGCCATAAATAATTATCTAAAGGTCTGATAGATGAGATTTACAAATTAGCATGACGCAGGTGTTGTTCGTGAATGTGAACCCCACCGCCTCTGTGTGAACCTACATTAATTACCTCTGTCTACCTCGGTTTCCTCATCTGTAAAATAGGAATAATAATACCGCCTCTCTCAGAGAATTAAATGAATTTAAATAAAACACTTGGAGCAGTGCTCACTACAAAGTAAATGCCATGGGTTTTCTGGTATCATCACCATCATCGTCAGCAACGGGGTCAACCCTCTCATTCTACACATTTCCTCTGGCTCAGAATAATTCGATTCCCTGCCCACGTCACACACTAACTAGAGGACATGCTGGGACTCATGTCTCCGCTCAACCGCGGCGTGAGGACTTCTCCCTGAGTCAGCGGATGTGCTCGTGTGCAGAACTGGCCCCATGTGAATGAGACAGCCCTAAGGACACCACCTTCTCAGTCCCCAGTTCCTTCACGGCTTTGTGCACAATGCTTCGGACATCATCTTCTACCCGGTGTAATCGCAAGGCTAATAAGTCTGCCAAAGTTGTGGCTTCGTTTATTGAGAAGTTGACCTGATTAGGAAGAAAAAAGGGCAGAATTTATATTCCACATAATGGTTCCTTTTACCTAACGGCCAGAGGATGATTCGTAGCTAAATATACTCTAGTCAGCTGCTGAGCACCCCTCTAGTTCTGAAAGTTGCAGGCAAAGACACTGCTTTTGAACTCCCAGCGACTAAGGCATCACCCGCCAGAAGCCAGGCCAAGGCTTAGGCCTCACCCATGCTACGCGGCTTTCTTCTGTTTCAGCGCCTCCCCCATCAGTTCATTTCTTATCTCCTTTACCCACAAAACCCATTTTTAAAAGAGATTCACTATGTTCATTTATTACAATTTGGGTGAAATCCCAGGAATCAGGGAGTAGCTCATTTGTCTTTTCCTCGTAAAGTATTCTATTCACCGAACATAATTCCCAGTTGCTTCCATGCTTTAACCTAGTTTTATCACTAATTTAATCACAGTTCCTTGGGGAAAAATATATTGTCACTGAGTGTCATTAATCATGTTTATCATGTGAAAAATAAAATTCACATTTACTTCTTCATCATCTTGTTGAGTCCCCCCCTACTCACCCCAGTATTTGCTAAGAAGCTCTCAGCTTTTCCGAAATGTCCAGCGTTATCCACATCCCTTGCAAATGAAAAGCTGATGGAGCCACAAGGTTGCAGGAAAACTATTTCCTTCCTGCTCCTGCTAAGAAAATCCAGTCTCTGCTTCTTGGAAGCTGCAGTACTCTCTAGCCTTCCCCACCGTTTAACACTCCTCATCACCAAACCCCTCTCTGCAAAGGGGGACTAAACATCCCTGTTTGCCCAGACCTGAGGGTGTCCCTGGAATGTGGGATTTTCAGTGTTAAAACATGAAAAATCTTGGGCAAACCCCAGGAGCTGGGCACCCTATCTTTGCATCCCATTTGGTCTTTCTGCACTGATGGGCCGAGGGGCCCAGGTGTGCCGTGGAGGAAGAATGGGCAGGGGTATGGAATGGGGCCATGCTGGTAAGTCATGCAGTTTGTACACTGAACGTGGACACCAGCCCAGGTGACAAGGGGAGGTTGAATTTAGCCATTGCTCTGATGCTCTGGGACAGCCTGGAGGAAGATGCCTTTTTCTAAATTGTCTGCCAGAGTGTAAGTACATTTTTCTAGCTTGCAGAAAGGCACAATACAGGCAAGAGACAAGCATAAGAGGAGAGAAGAAATGTCACTGGAGGAAATGTGAGGGGAAAGTGCGGCCCACAGCCTATTACATATTGGGAGACTCGACAAAGATTATTCTGAATGAATCAGACAATCAATTGTAAAATCTAAACATCCAAAGTCTAAAAGACTCTGCAATATAATAGCTTCAGGGATCATTTGTGGAGCACTTGCTGCTTACTGGGTCTCATCTCCAACCTGTTCACCTGTTCTGCTTGGGAAGCACTATGCATTATTTTCATTTCACAGAAGAGGCGACTGAAGTCTGCAGGGCAGGTGAGTTGCCCGTGACCCCAGGGTTACTAAGTGTCAGGGATGGAACAACAAGGCCTAGTGGAGAAGCTCTGCAAGCTCTGTCTTCGAATCCCGAGAGCCTTTCACACAACAAGTCCCTCACGCTCTAAATCTTCCCAAGGAGAAAACAAACATACCAGGCTGCCTTTCGTATATTTTAAATTTAAATAGGTCATCTTTCCTTAAGAAATAAAGTGTGAGATTGGTCTGTTTGCTCTTAAAAGATGCATAAAGACAAGAAAATATAACCTCAAATAGCATGGATACATGAGAAAGCATTTTAGATTTTGTAAGAAAATCAAAACCATCAAAAACACTATCAGAAAAGACACCGTTACTAAATGAATTATGGGGGGTGGGGAATCACAATTTCAGAATTTCCTCTCTCCCTAAATTCATTTCCATGCCCTCCGATCCTCTCTAAAACAAGGAAGATTCTTCGCAGCTATGTTGTGCTTTATAAAATGCTTTTACATTCTCTTACTTGATCCTTACAAGATCCTCTGACATGTGAAAGCAGACAGCATTCTTTTCATTTTATTAATAAAAAGCAAAATTCAAAATAGAGACGCTATGTGTCTTGTTTGCGGTCACAACCAGTGAGAGATAAAAGCAGGGTATCTCAGTCGGTTTGGGCTGCTAAAACAGAATACCACCGATTAGGTGGCTTAAACAACAACCATTTATTTCTCACTGTTCTAGAGGCTGGCAGTTCCAGTTCAAGGTGCCAGCATGGTCAGGTTCTTGGTGAAGGACCTCTTCTTGGCTTACAGGTATCTATCTTCTTATTATATCCTCCCATGGCAGAGAATAAGAAGCTCTGGTCTTTTTCCCTGTAGGGCACTAATCCCATTTATGAGGGCTCCACCTTTGGGACTTAATTATCTCCCAGAGGCCCTCACTTCCAAATATCATCACTTTGGAAATTAAGGCTTCAACCTGTGAATTTTGGAGGTACACGTTTAGTTCATATCAGAGGGCTAAAAGCAGGACCTTTGCATGTGCAGTCTGTTTGTCCTGTCTCAAGTACTTTGATCTCTCCCATTTGACCACACACGTTCACAAACCCCACTTCCTCCCAGATGAACAATGTAAACCAAGGGGTGACACTTCACAGTCACAAAAGCATTCAATTAACGAGACTCAGGAAACTGACCCCAATGGCCTTCATGAGCTGGTACCAGTGCCTGTCTCTGAGGGCTGGGCTCTGTAACTCTGTAACCGCTCTCAGGACAGTGGTCATGTCCCTCACGGTGCCCTCCAGGCCTGTGTATGCGTCCCAAACACGGACCTCCTTGTCGAGTGACCAGATTTCCTAGACAAGCAAAAAAAAACAAAACGAAAACGTCCTCAGGTATAACTATACATTTTATAATTTGCCTTATTTGAAAGAATAAGCACACATTTCCTGGGATTAGGAAAGAGAGCAAAAGCATTTAGGCCCCTAGGTGGGGGACTAATACCAGAGACACAGAAAAGAACCCACTCATTAGTAGATGATAAGTCCACTATGTACAAGCCACGTGGACACATTGGTTTCTTTATCAGAGGTTCTAACTGAAGGTCCCATGGGACACTGAACGTAGGTTAGTAACAGAGTTTACAAGAATTGTGCAATGAGGAGTGTGTCTTCCAGAAACATAAATAGTCAGAAAACTGAGATTGTTATCTGGATTACTAAGACCTTCCTCCAAAGACCAGGTTTGTTTGAATGGTAGCCTGAAATGTGAGTACTTTGAGTGTTTGTTCCTTGGAACGTACATATTTCATGACTTCAAGATGTGTTCAAAGGGGTCCTTGACTTGGCTGTCTTCTTGACATTCAGAATTGTGAACGAGAAAACCCATCATAAAATGACAATATCAGCATGAAGGACAGTGCCACTTGTTTAAAAAAGAATAATAAAAGAGCCTCAGCTGAGAGTGGGGGTTGAACTGTCGCTCTGAAGTGAAATGAGGCGGTAGAAGAAGTGAACAGGGAACGAGGATAATAATGAGATGGAGGGACGCAGCATCATTCAAAAGAATGATGGGGCACTTCAGTTAGGGTCTTTGGGACCAGGATAATACGGGGGACAAAACTGGGAAGTGGTGGTAGGAGCTGAGATGGTCTGGGGTGAGAAGAAACCGAAAGGCGCTGCCACTTCTTAACAACCTTTCCCTGCTATGCATTTTGGTTTTATCCAAAAAAGCTCTACTCTCTTCAGAGGGCGCATGGCTATGGGGACTAGATTTCAAAGCTCTAAATTCAAATAAGCTCAGTTCTGTGCACGTTGAGCTCCTTGAGTTGCTGGAGTTATCAGTAATACAAACGCAGACCAGAGCACTCCACATAAATCTGTAAGGGGAACACACCAGCTAGGCACCCCAAATTCTAAAACTAAAAGGTATTTTTTATAATACAAAATGCTCATGATTGCTAAGAATGCAAAAGCTTTCATAAGCCAAACCTCTCAGCCTTAGTACTAATTTTTTTAAATGTTTTTTATTGATCATGTTATTACAGCTGTCCAAATATTTTCCTCTTTGTCCCCCTCTGCCTGGTACCCCCTTCCCTCCAGCAATCCCCTCACCCCACCAGTTCATGTCCATGCGTTGTACATATAAGTTCTTTGGCTTCTCCATTTCCCACACTATTCTTGACACTCGCATCTATTTTGTGCCTATCAATTAGGCTTCTTAATTCCTGTATGTTTTCCCCCATTCTCCCCCTTCCCCCTTCCCAACTGATAACCCTCCAAATGATCTCCATTTCTGTGATTCTGTTCCTGTCCTGGTTGTTTGCTTAGTCTGTCTTTTTAGATTCAATTGTTGATAGCTGTGAATTTATTGCCCTATTAATTGTTCATAGTTTTGATCATCTTTTTTTCTTAAATAAGTCTCTTTAACATTTCATGTAATAATGGCTTGGTGATGATGAACTCCTTTAGTTTTAACTTGTCTGATCTGCAATTCCATTCTAAATGATAGCTTTGCTAGATAGAGCAATCTAGGTTGTAGGTCCTTGCTTTTCGTGACTTTGAATACTTCTTGCCAGTCCCTTCTACCCGGCAAAGTGTCTTTTGAGAAATCAGCTGATAGTCTATGAGAACTCCTTTGTAGGTAACTCTGCTTTTCTCTTGCTGCCTTTAAGATTCTCTCTTTAACATCTGGCATTTTAATTATGATGGGTCTTGGTGTGGCCCTCTTTGGGTCCAACTTATTTGGGACTCTCTGTGCTTCCTGGACTTGTATGTCTATTTCCTTCACCAAATTAGGCAAGTTTTTCTTTCATTATTTTTTCAAATAAGTTTTCAATTTTTTGCTCTTCCTTTTCTCCTTCTGGCACCCTTATAATTCAGATGTTGGTATGTTTGGAGGTGTCCCAGAGGTCTTTTAAACTATCCTTATTTTTTTTGAATTCTTGTTTCTTCTTGTTATTTTGGTTGAATGCTTATTTCTTCTTTATGTTCCAAATCGTTGATTTGAATCCTGGCTTCCTTGCCTTCACTGTTGGTTCCCTGTAGATTTTTCTTTATTTCAGTTAGTATAACCTTCATTTCTTCCTTTATGTTGTTACCATACTCACTGAGTTCTTTGAGCATCCTGATCACCAGTGTTTTGAACTCTGCATTTGATAGGTTGATTATCTCTGTTTTGTTTAGTTCATTTTCTGGGGTTTGGTTTTGTTCTTTCATTTGGACCATATTTCTTTGTCTCCTCAATTTGGCAGCCTCCCTTTATTTGTTTCTGTGTATTAGGTAGAGCTGCTTTGACTTCCTGTCTTAGTAGTATGGTCTATTATAGAAAAGGCACTTGTAAATGGTGTGGGGTGGAGCCTTAGGTAATTGCCAGGGTGGGGCAACCTGCTTCATTGCTTTGTGGCTCTGTGTGGCAGGAGGGCTATGAGAGGGGACAGTGCTTCTGCCTGGCTTCTGGAGGTTTGCCTGGCACTTGCCCCCTTTCTAGTTACTTCATCCACTCCCCATATGTGACTGGCACCCTTCCAGCTATTGCCCTGGTGCTGAATCCCACTGTTGGTGTGTCCGTGTAACTTCTAAGACTGTGGGCTCTTTAAACAGAGTCTCCTGAAAATCCAGCAGTTTCTTCTGCCACCCCAACCCGCACTGGTTTTTACAGCCAGAAATTATGAGGATTTACCTTCCCACCACTGGAACCCTAGGCTGTGAGATCTGGCCTGGGGCTGGGATCACTGGCTCCCAAATAACCCCTCCCAATTTTCATCCACCAAATGTGAATGTGGTACCACCCATTTTGCTGCCACTGCTGCCTTCCCACAGCACACCATGTCTCCTCACCTCTCTGCGCATCTTCATATCTCCGCCCTTCCTATCCATGTGGACGAATGTGGTTTCTATAAACCCTTGGCTGTCGGACTTCCATACAGTTTGATTATGTGACAGTTCTGGGTGTTACTTGTTTTGAGGTTAAGTTGTAATTCTCTCTGTGGTTGCACAAGGAGGTAAAGCATGTGTACCTACACCTCCATCTTGACCAGAAGTCTCCTCAGCCCTAGACCTCCTAATCTTAACACTCTCCGCTCTAGGCAGCTTTAGGAAACTCATGATTATAGTGGTTACTCATAAATTCATTAGCCCTAATATGCTTTTTTCCACTCATTCACAGAAAGGCAGGCTTGATTAAAAGTGCAACTGGCGGAGAGTGAAAAAAAAACTTTCTCATATCATCCTGTGTGAAGTAAATAAGGACATGCGGCCCAACGCACCAGATACTAGGTTAGGGAAGATGGAAGGAGGTGGTGCTGAGGAAGATAAATTATTGTAATTGACAGTTATGGAACTTGCCTTGGCAAACCTTCTGAGTTCTACATCCATCTGTTCCACATTAATCTGTCTCCACTGGGTTTTAGTCCAATTATCAATGCTTCTCTGAAAACGTACAAGCAGATAAAAGTGTCAACAACATTTGGTGAAAGCAAGTCTCCACAGCAAAATATATAAACTGATGATACACAGTGGCTCTGTCATCCAGTGGAAGGTCAATTATTTAAGTATTAATTGCACTTGTCAAAACTTCCTATCACCAAAACAAAAAAGTTGTCAGGACACGTCAAACTTAAGGCTAAAACATGATGATATATTAATTTCTAGTAGCAATGACAAATTCCATATACACATCATTATTATTTCATCCTAAGTGCTTTGAATAAATTGGATAAGTACATGACCATTAAATATACCAGATTTTTATTATTCTAAATATAACATAAAATAAGCTTTCATAAGTATCTTAATCTATTATAAATAAAACTTTCATTAATTTCTTAACTATATCCTATGTCTTGTTGATATATTTCTATATGGTTTTCAATTAACTTCAAGGAAAATTATGTATAATCCACATTGCAATATGCCTAGCTCCCTACAATTTATTTTTACATTTAAGTTTGTAACTTAATTAACAACACACAAGTTAATTTTTAGTTTGGTTGATTTATATATGCACATGTATGTAAGTATAAGCATGGATGTACACATGAATTTGTATGAACGGGCCACCATCTATGTATAATGTGCATTTATATATTAATTTTTATTTATTTCTACATAATCCCCCCCAAAATATGAAGCAGTCAACTTATTACACACAGTCTCATTTAGAACCCAAAACAAAACAATTGATATTCAGAGGATCTTCTACTAACACAGGTGTATGAGTTCTTAATTCTGGGGGGAAAATATAATGTCCATGTATTTTAAGACATAAAAGCCAAACAGAATGATACAGACACAAAAAGTTGCATATTTATACAAAAGAACTGCTAAAGGGAAAAAAAAACGTGCTTTCCAGAAGCAGTGTCTTACTTTAACATAAACAATGACGTCCCACAGTCCCTTGAGCAACTTTATTTCTCTGCGACACTGCTTCAGGTGTTTGTACTCTGGAAGAGCCACCTCAAAAAGATGGGTCGATTCTTGCATCTGTGACAGTTCTTCTTCTAATGCCTCGAGCTCTTGGTTTGCCTAAGGAGAAAACACACACACACACACACACGCCCTTGATTCCTACGACCTGCCAGGGGGAGAGGGGCCACACAGCTCTGTAGTTCTGCTTATGGCAACGTTAACTACTATGATTTTAAAAGAAAAATTTTGCCCTGACTGGTGTGGCTCAGTGGGTTGGGTGTTGTCCCATAAAGCGAAAGGTCACTGGTATTCTGTAGTTCATTGTGATGTGTCTAGGTGTTGACTTCCTATTTATCCTGGTGGCGTTCAGTGAATTTCCTGAATCTATTGATTCATGCTTTGATGAGTTCTAGGAAAATTTCAGCTATCATACCTCTGTTTATATTCTGTTTATTCTCTCTTCCAGGAAGTCTGAGTAGCGGAGTTAGACATCGTTCTAACTTCTTATTCTGTGTCTCTAAATCTCTTTATCTTTTCCGTCCCCCTATACCTATGTGCTGACTTCTATGTAATTTCTTCCAATGTCATTTGGATTTTAACTAATTCCCTTCTTGGTATAAACTAGCTCTCTCACCCATCTGCTGGGTCTTTATTTTAATAATGATATTTTTCATTTCCATAAGTTTCTGGCCCTTTCTCTCAAATCCAGCTGATCATAATCAATAGTCTCAAAACTGAAAACCTGGCTCATTTTATCAGTATTATCTTTTATTTCCTTAATAAATGTCTTCTAATAGCTGACATTTTGTATGAATCTATATCTCAGGTTTGCTCTCTGCTGGCTTTTATGCACAATGGCGTGTTTATTGATCGTTTTCTTGTAAACTCATATTTGACTGATTTGTTGGACCCCTGAGAAGACTAGAAGGAGAGCATTTTTTTTTTTCCAGAGAAGATTCGTGTTCAGTTCTCCTAAGAAGAGCTACTTGTATCCATTGCCATTTCCTGGCCTGGAAATTCCTTAACCACAGAGGCAGCATGAAATTGAACTGTAATCCTTAGGAAAACAGGCGTATGCTTACAAAGGCCAAAGGACCCTTCCCTCGACACTCCCTTTTCCCTACTCTCAGCCTTAACAAGGGCTGGCAGGCGAGTTCAGAGGCTCCCCGCTGCAGTTTGCAGGTTTTTCCTGGCCCACACCTTCCCTGAGGGTGTGCCCTCCTAAGACCATCTACTTCCCCCAGAAAGGGTTCGTCGCAAAGTTCTAGACCTCTGATGCTTGCATGGGCCCCACACAGCAGCACAGACTTCTACGTTCGTCTCTGCTTTCCATCCTGCACTCTTTTTTTTTCCCCTGCCCTTTAGAGAGTTCTCTTGTTTTGGGGGGACACTCAGCAATAGATTTAAAATTGCACATTTGTGAACATATTTCAGCATCTGTTTTACAAAGCGGGGATTTTCAAAATGTCTAGTCTGTCATACTCCCCAAAGCCAAGTGTCCTTTCATTTGTAATCAATTTTCCTATTATTTACACTAACGCAATTTTTCCTAAAAATATATACACAGTTATGTTCATTCAGGTGTTCACTGTACCTTCGGCTATGCAGGGACAATAGCATATAAGTTTACCAAGGAGCCAGTTCTAGCAGGACTCAAGCTACCACTTCTGTCTTGCAGGATGAGCTGCCTTGAATACTAGGGTCTACCATACCAGCCCAGAACAAAAAACATACATGCCTTTGGGTGAGTCCAGTTAGATAATCATTGCATATGCACACTGAACAAACACACAAGAAAATAACCTCAAGATAAACGTAACCCAGCCCTATGATATGCAAAATTTCCCTCAGCACATTCTATAGGCACAAGGATAAATATCTCTGACTTGTAAATATGTTACAATATGCTGTTACAGTATAACGATCAAATGGTAAGACTCAATAAATAAATGTAGTAAATGTTTACACACGGCACATTGGTTAGTCCAATAAAAATATCCCCCCCATCCACAATCTGTTCAAACCACCTGAAAATTAGATATAATCATTAAAAAAGCCCACAAGTCTATTAGCATATTCGAACCTACTCCCTTTTCAGTGACTAACCACGTGGTTCAGTGAAGAACCACGTTTCTTCAGTCAAGTGAAAGAGAAGACCTTATGCTACAGAATAGTGTTTTCTGAATGCGTTTAAAGCAGTTAAAACTAAATTCAACCCAAAATTTGGAGAGAGCAGTAACAGCTGTCAGCTGCAAGTCTGACGCCAGTCTAACAAGTGAAGCCTATCTCCAGCGGAAAATAAAATCAGGATGGCAGCCTACAGGAAGAATTCAGAAAGACTCCCTGCTCTTAAACCCAAAGGTCACAAAGTCATTTTCTCATTGTGGCTGCCAGGTTAAGAATTTCTAGAGAAACAAAAGATAGTATTTTTCTAATATAAGTTTAAAACATTTCCTCAAGCCTCAGATGAATAACTCACACATTTTGGATTATTTGCCCATTTTATTCCTTCCTATAGCTAACCATAATAAAGCAGTTCATTATAAACTCAGATTGAGTGACTCAGTTATATTTGTATTCAGAGTTAAAAATAAGTTATGGAGTTCCTTACTGGCAAAATTCACATGGGAAATAGAATGACTAAAATTTCTGATTTTTTTTTTAATTAGCTAGAATTTCAATACTAGTTGTGTCACTTACTAACTGTACAATTTCCAACAAGTTAATTACACATGATTTTTTATCTGAAAAATAAGATAATAACAGACCTTGCAAGACATTTGGTCCTGACTAAAACATCCACACTTAGAAAATGTTCCTTAGAAAATGACCCGGGATCCAAATAGCCCATAATGTTTATTTATACTTTTGGTTTACAGGACTAATACATTAAAAAACACCATCATGTTTCCTTGGTCCGATAACTGGGTTGTGGTTGTTTTGACAATGATAACCCTCCTTGCCTTGGTAGCCGAGCTGGTCCTGGCACATGGGGTTAGGAAGGTGGGTCAGGGTTCAAATCTTAACAGAAGAGCAGGATTTACATTAACTGCACGTTTGCGACAGGGCCAAATTTTAAGGACCTTTTGGCATGGACCAAATGTCTCCATGGATGTTTTGGGCAGGACCAAGTATCTGCTAATCATTAACAGAAGCTACATCATAGGGAAAAGGCAAGAACTGAAAAAAATAATGTTAAGTAATATGCTTAGCAAAGTTCTTGACATATACACTGTAAGTACTTAAAAATAGCAGTAGTTGTTACTTTCACTGGTATGATTACTTTGATAATGATAGTGGTTTTGAGGGATGATTGAAAGCAATCTAATTTACTTGGGGAAAATTGTTTATAATGGTGTTTTAAAGAGTCAATTCTCAACTCCTATAACTAATTGCAAAACTAAGGCAAAATACGGCAGTATCTCGGTGTCTAAATTTACTTTCTAAAACAGCTATTATAACAGATATAAGAGAACTGAGATCAGCATTACCTCATCAAGCACTGGGTATGGATTTTCTGCATGAAAGCCAAAAGGAGCAGAGAGTCTGAATCTCTCTCTGAACTCGGACTGCTTCCCCTAATCAGGGCAGGAGAAAAATATGAAAGTGAATCTCAAACAAATGGCTTTGGTAATCCTTATAAAATCTTTCTTTAAAAAAAACAAAAAAAAATAGCCCTGGCTGCTGTGTCTCAGTGGATGAAGTGCCGGCCTGTGAACCGAAAGGTTGCCGGTTTGATTCCCAGCCAGGGCACGTGCCTCCGTTGTGGCCTCGGTCCCCCGTAGGGGGTGTGCGAGAAGCAGCCTACAGCTGTAGCTCTCGCACATCGGTGTCTCTCACCCCCTCTTTCTCCTTCCCTTCCCCTCTCTTTAAAAAAATAAAATAAAATAAAATCTGGTAGCTCGCTTACATCAAATAAAATAAATTTTCTTCTTATCAGAGTGACTTCTGCATTTTGAAGAGGCGACACTTCATGTCGGACAGTTGCAGCTGTCTTTTTGGTAGTTTCCCATCTTTCAGGTAATTCCTACAAAAACACAGATGCAATCGGGAAATTACTTTGATGACTCAAACAAATCAACCCCAAAGGGTTAAATACTTCTAGTCTCTGCACTAACCCATGCTATCTCTTCATTCTTCTATAAGAGAAGGAGTTGATCTCCAAAAAAGATGAAAGTGGCTAAAAAGCTTCGAGCCAGGCTAAAGTCCTTACTGGTCCACTGGGACCCTGGATTGGTGTCTTCCAAGCATTAGCCACAGTTGTCCTCTGGCATAAGATTTATCCCCATATTAATGAAAATTTTTCAAAATAAACACAAATTTAAAAACTGTTTTGCAGTTGAAGGAAAAAAAATTCGAGTGCTCTGGAAATGACTTTGCTGATCTCTAACAACTAGAATTGGAGCCATGTGTAGCAATGTAGTGGGGAGGGAAACAAAATGCTTTGAATCTGGCTGGGCTAAGATGAAAACGTGCCTCAACCTCTCATCCTCCGCCCTCCTCTCGCTCCAGAAGCTCTGTGTGTACTGCCTTGATGGAGAGCTTGGGCACTTGGGTTAGGTTAATTTCAAATTACTAGGGTAATTTTTGTAGTGACAAAGGGAAAGGAAGTTTAATTCCCACTGGGTGTAGGACAAAAGAAACAATAAATAGTTCAGGTAGCAACTCAACTGTGCTGTTCCCTGACTACAATGCAAACAGGACAACAGGAAGTTATTTCTTTTGAAGAGCCATTGTGCATAATTGCCGTTGAAAGGCATTCCTGGTGTCCAGATTAAGAAAGCATTGTTTCTCTGGGTCATCTCCTGGGACACAAATTGTTTTGTCATATGAAACCCCCCAGAGTGATGGGACTCTACTTGTGCAGCCAAAGTGCAAAAATCACGGGTTCTAAAGACTAGTTTGTAACCCTGGATAAATATTTGATGAACGACTCGGCGACTGCCAATTATGAAGAGTGCACTGTGCTGAGTATAAATCGTATCTGTGCGGTGCAGGGAGTGCGACAAAGATAAAACATATTCTCTGATTTAAATTGTTTTATAATGTCAGAGTGAATGAGAGGCGCCCACAATGATTATTCTTCATGACAGAATGTGTTAACTTCCATCAGGAGGTCTGTGTGTCATGGAATTTAAATGCTTGGGAGGTAACATGGTGTCATGATAGGAATACCAAACCGGACCGGCAACCAAGAGATCTGGGCTCTCAACTTGCACTCCATCTTTTTCTTCCACTCTTTACCTTATCGAACTTTGTATCCTCATCTACACAGTCTCACTTTGCATTTCCCATGGATACCATGGAACCTAAATACCATATGAAGTCTCTTCAGGAGCCCTGGGACAGAAGCCACAGAGAGGTCACATCGGTGGGCACAGGCCCTTCAGCCCTTTCCAACTATACGACACTGCTATTACCTCCTTTATATTTGTGGGTTCCAAATAATCTTCCACTTGATAAAAATAGATTTGCATTGAAGGCCAAAAGATCAGATGATCTTCAAAGTCTCGGCAGTTGATGTGATCCGCTCAAGGTGGTAACGCTGACTCTCAGGTTCAAAGAAATAACTGGGTTTTAACAGGTAGAGACTGTGGGGAGACCCCCTGGGGTAAGGGTGCCAATGCAGGATGGGGCAAGAGTGGGCTCTTACAGGAACTGGACAGTATTCAGAGACTAAGGGCAGTCAAAGAGAGTTTCTCAGGGAAAGGACTCAATAAAATCTGCAGATTAGAAATTTAACTCAGCTTAGAGCGCATCGTAAATAGAGTGAGAGAACACAGACATAGCTCAGGGCTTTTAAACAGAATGAAGCACAGGCAAGTATTCGGAAAATGTTATTGCTGCTAATGATTATGAAGGAGAAACAGTAACTACTGCAAGTCGCTTTAATTAAAATAAAATGGGGGCACTGTTAAACTCCACATGCTATTTGCTCTGCCCTCAACCCTATACTTCCTCCTGACCAGCCCGAATTACTGTCATGAAAGCACACACATAGCTGAAGTGTGACCCACTTCCGAAATACCGAAAAGCCTAATATTTTCAATTCTGCCATAACCTTAAGTAGTGAGTCAAACTTTTGTAATACAAATTCTGGAGGCTGTGGCTAAAAGGATATCAGTTTTATTTATGATTGGTATCTCTATATATTTTGAGGTCCAAGATCTGACCCCAAAAATATCTGAATCTTTACAAAACCAAATACCTAGTGTGTTCTGCTGCAGCTAATCATCTCTCATTCTTGTCATGTATCTATCCGCATCCTATCTCACTCCATATCTAACTGGCTTTCCAATTCTAAGGACAGTTTATACTTAACGTAGAATTTAATAATTCATATATAATAATTCTTTGTAATCTTTATAGTCAAGAGAGCAATTGTAAATATACTGTTGCATTTAATCCTCACGAAAAAAAATGAGGGATATAAAATTGTGGCAGCGAACATGGAAAACGGTTTGGCGGTCCCTCAAAGAGTTAAACTCAGAATTACCATATAACCCAGCAATTTTACTAAGTGGTTCCAAAAAGAATTGAAAACAGGAACTCAGATACTTGTGCACCAGGTTTAACTGCAGCACTATTTATAACAGCCAAAAGATGGAAACAGCCCAAATGCCCATCAACAGATAGAAGGCTACACAAATTGTGGTTTGTATATACACAATGGAACATTATTCAGCCATCAAAAGGAACGGAGTAGTAATGTATACTACAATAAGAATGAGCCTCAAAAATATTACGCCAAGTGAAAGAAGCCAAACACAAAAAGCCACATATTGTATAATTCCTTGTATATGAAGGATCTAGAATAACTAAACCCGCCTTGACTGGTGAGGTTCTGTGGGTTGGGTGTCATCCTGCAAACCTAAAGGCTGCCAGTTTGATTCCTGGTCAGGGCACATGCCCGGGCTACAGGCCGAGTCCCCCAGTCGCGGGCATGCGAGAGGCAACCAACTGATGTCTTTCTTGCACATCGATGTCTCTCCCTCTCTTTCTTGCTCCATTCCCTTCTCTCTAAAAATATTTTTAAAAAATAGGATAAGTAAATCCATAGAGACACAAAACGATTGGCAGCAGCCAAGGGTTGGTGGTGGGAGGCGGAGAGGGGAGGAAGAACAGCTAATGGGGATGGAGTTTCTTCCTGGGGTGATGAGAATGTTTTGAAACTAGATGGAGGTAGTGGTTATACAACACTGTGAATGTACTAAATGTCATACACTTTGAAATGGTTATTTTTATATTATGTGAACTGTGAATGTCACCTCAATATTTTAGAAAAGCCAGAAAGTGGGAAATTGGGAAGTGTATAAAAATAATGAAGTATCTTGAGGGATAATTCACTGCACGCTCTGAGGCAAGCAGATGAGGCGGACTCTGACAGTTCTTGGAAACCGATCTAAGTGTGAGTTCCGTGATCTAATCACTGAACTAAAGTTCAATAGAAACTTTTTAGTTAATGTGTCCACGGATCCCATTTGGAAGGTTAAAGGCAAGCTTATCCTGCAAGCTGGTGGATGACGTAAGTAAATACGCTGTCTACAGCACGTCAAATTGGGCATGGGGACAGGGGCTCGGCTGTGAGGTCTTTATTCAGGGTTTCACGGATAAAGGCGTTGTTCATCGTTTGGCGCACAGCAGCCACCAGGTCCTCCCAGGGCATGGAAGTAGAAGGAGGACACAGACATCCTGTTTTGGAAACACTGTGATTTCTCCATCCAAACTGGGCCTTCCTTATTCTTTAGTAATATGTCCGTGATATTCTTCCAAAGACTAGGACACTTGTCAACTGACAGTTTTAAATGAAAGAGAGCTGGACTGTAGTTCCTGCACAACACTGATGGCAAAGGGGGACCTCAAAAGAGGACCTGAGATGCTCTCTATGTCCTAAACACCTTCTACCGAGAAGGCAGCGGAGCACAGCAGTTAAGAGCAAGCACTGGCTTTACTACTTGTGTGACCTTGAAAAAGTTATGAAGCCCCTTTAAGCTTCAGATTCCTAACCTGTAAAATGACACCATGAATCTCTAGAGTAGGGGCTGTTATGAGGATGTCATGAGAGTACAGGTAAAGAACTTGGCTAAAGGAGATGCTTGCTTCGTGGTAATTATGATGATTTTACCACCACACTTACCTCTAGCTGAAGATAGACCTGCTCAGGCATCTTCTGGCCATAGTTTTCCAAGAGTGTGATGGTTTCTTTCAGTGGCTCGAACAGCTCATCAGTAGCTCTCTGTCGGCTTCTTACCGCCAGAAGACGCCCCATGATGTCAACTAGACCATCGTGGTCACCTTCGCTTAATTCTCTCCGAAGTCCGGCATCAGTCTCCTTTATAAATTCTTGCAGCTCATTCAGACTATTAAATACATATACACATATATGTATTTACACACAAACACAAATTAAGCTTGTTCAAACATTTAGAAGTATAAGACTTGTGGCCGAATCTTATTTTCATTATTTGCCTAATTAAACATTACTTGTTATCTGTATTATAAAATGGGCAGTTTTAGTGTTTTTAAGATTAATACCTCAGTTTTGGAAAACAGTTGGGTGTTAGGTTATAATTCCAAATACCAAAGCACAAAAGGCTACCTGTTGATGACAAATCTCAGGAGATGCTCCTGAAACATCCAGCTCCATTTCTTAATAATGTTTAGCAAGCTCACTTTGAAAGGCTTCATGTCCACTTTGAACCAACTATCAAACACTCTGAAGTCATCGAATTTGCTCATCTGAACATACAAAGCCTCGTAAATGTCAATCTACAATTAGAAAAAAAGATAACTATAACAACCCAGTCAAAAGCCAAGAACTACACTGAAAGCTTAAGGGACTTCCTTGCCTGTTCCTTGAATTGTTCCAGGGTTGGTGGTTGTTCGGGGATCTCTTCATTGGCATGAGCATCCATCTCCTCGGATGGCGCGGTTTGGCCATAGAGGAGGAACTGCTTCATAAACTCAGCCCGGTCATCCACCCAGAGGTAAGCGTATGTGTCCAGGGTATTTCTGAAGTCCAAGACTTTGCTGATGATGCCTGCCACTCTGTTCATTATCTCCTGCCTGGCCTCCACCAGGCCTAACATGTTATCCATATCATTCTAAATGAGAAGAAAACTGAGCACTTATTAAAACCAATCTTGCCCTACCAATTACATGCAATGTAACATTATCCAAGGCAATTCTTCAAAGGGAAAGTAGCTGGTAAAATCAATAATGACATTGCTTTTTCCAGCTCCTCCCTTCCTGTGCTCCCCATTACCCCACTTTATTTTTAAACTGTTAATATAAAAACTAACACCCATTTACAAAGATAATACCTGATAATTTGCTATTTCCAGGTGTGCTGCTACTCGCTTCATCTGGGCCGACATCCTAAAACTATTGCACAGCATTTCTTCTACCAGGTCATAGAAGCCATCCCCAGCCTCTCTTTCTAAAGAAGGTTTAAACTGAATCTCAGGGGGCACTAAGATCATTTGTGCTTGAAAAAATGGTGCCGGTTTCAATTGCTTCTCCGTGTTCATCAGAAAGAAGTCTAAGTCGTGCATTATGGCTTGAAAAAAGCCTTCTACCACGATGTCATCAATGAATTCTATGTACATCTTCCAGGTATCCAGGGAAGGACTGGCTCTGAAGAGCTTCCTATTTTCCTAGAAACATGAAGTATTAATATATGAGAATAAACACTAGTGAGTATAAAAATGAAGGCATTCCATTAAAATGGTTAGAAAAGGGACTGCATTTTTTTTACCTAACCCAGGAACATTCAAATGCTAGGCTGCAGAACCTTAAGCTAAACAGGATTTTTTAAAACATCAAGTTCATTTTAAAAATACATTCGAAAGTCATTCTTTCAAGAAAAAATCGCTATGAAGATTGCTACCTTCAAAAACAGACAAGAAATACACTGGTTCCCAATGCATTCAAGGTGTATTCGACCTTGGCTCTAGTTCTTGCTGTCCCTGACTCTATGCGGCCTTGAACTTCGCCTTCTGGGACTTGCTTATAAATGAAGAGGTTTCCCAAAGTGGTCCCTCAGAGAACACTGTTCTGGGATATCCAAAGTTCACTAAGTCAGCCAGCTGTTATGTACTCTGGGTCATTCTTGGAGACTCACAGCGCACCTGTTACAGTAAGGTCTATTTAACTTCGTTTAGCCCAATTGTTTCCAAACACAAAGAAAATTTCTTGCAAGTCACCTAGGAGCAGCCTACGGAATAGTAACTTAGCTTGGGAAACGCTGGCCTGGTAAAAGCCTCAGCTCCCTTTGTGCTTCGACAACACGAAGTTCTTCTGCCTCTTCAGCATCTCCCAAGAGTGTGGGCGAAGAGATAAACAGCCAATAGGGCACAGTGGGGCCACACACGGATGCGGCCAATGACTACCAGAGGCTGGGCATGCAGCGGGGAAGCCTAGGGGCACAGATCTGAAAGGTCAGGTGGGCAGCGAGGGTGACTCCAGAGACACATTCTGAGCGGCAAAGGTTGCACAGTTTCTACAGGTCGGAGGTCAGATGCCCGAGCCAGAAACAGCAGCACAGAGAAAAGGAGACATTGGGATGGGGGCTGATGCTAAGGCAGACTGCGTTCTCTCCTTTCCTTGACCATGTGAGGCTGTGGACGTAGGATCCAGGGTTCAAACCTGCACGCTCTATGTAAAAACCGGAACTGCAGGAGCGAGTCCACCTCCTGATAAAGTAGGGCAAGAACGAGCAAGTTCCAGGGGTTTCTTACACTCAGACTTCAGAACTGCCCTGTCAAGGATGCTCTCTTGCCCGCCACCTGAGTGGAACAATTTACATCTATGCAGTACACGTGACCGGCACCCTGGAGCTATGTGTGCTCACCCCAGGCAGCTGTACCCAGCAGCCCAGACTTCTCTGCAGACACAAAAGGAAAACACAGTTCTCAGAGCTAACAAAAAATCCTTAAAGACCATCTTATTCAGCCTCTTCATTTTAAAAATAGGACAACAAAGACCTAAACCACACCGCGTGTCACACTGGTAGGAAGCTAGCTGTTGAGCAAAGACCAGAAACAATCCCTCTTGCTTTCCGACGGCAGGGCTTTTTGGCAACACATCACAGTCATATACCTGTGCGTGCCTTCTTGTTTATGCTTTCTCATAACAAGACATCCAGTTTGCATCACTGCAGTGGTATTTATTTTAAAAAGTCTTCTCTTTTCAAAAATTTAGGGCAAAGGGAGAAAAAGGAAGAGGCAGGAGAGCTTTGGGTCACTAAATGATCATTCAGGTCCCTTCCAGACCCGGTCTTCCATGGTTCCACCCACCCCTTTTCATCCAAAATTCTGACTGCAGATCCCACAGGCCACAAAGGACGCGGCATGAAAAGGCAGGCTGACGCACCCTCTGCCCTATTTTCACAACTTTCACCAAAGCACATTCCTCACTGGAAGTCTCAGCACCAGGCTAAAAACCATTTGCTGATAAGAGGAGGGGAAAAGTGCACCTCTTCTCTATGAACAGTTAATACCTACCCTAGCTCACCCAAGTCCATGGCTTTCCATATCATATATGTGCTTGTGACTCTTGATTTGATGTCACTCACCGGAACTCCCCTGCACTCCAGACTCCCGTTTGCAATGCCAACCTACTCAAAACCCCCCTTTGGGTGGGTGTGTCTAAGGAACATGGCCAAACCAAATCCTGTTTTTTTCTCTTTTTTTTTTTTTTCGCTACAAAATCTGCTCCCCGACAGTCCTCCTTATATCAATAAACTCCATTCCTCCTGTTGCTCAGACCAGAAACCTCAAGTCGTCCTGGACTTCACTCTCCTCTGACTTGTCACAGCAACTCCCATTGGCTTTTCCTTCAAAATACATTCAACCCTGGCTGGTGTGGCTCAGTTAGTTGGAACATCGTCCCGTAAACCGAAGGGTCATGGGTTTGATTCCCAGTCAGGACAGAGATGGGAGGTGACCTACTGATGCTTCTCTCTCACATTGATGTTTCCCTCTCTCTCTTCCTCACCCCTCGTTTCTCTCTCTCTCTCTCTCTCTCTGAAAGCAGTGGAAAAAATGTCCTCTGATGATGATGATTAAAAAAAACAAAACAAAACACATTCATCATGTGAGTGTTTTCATCACTGCCACCCTGATTCAAGCCACGATCATTTCTTACCTGGACCATTGGAACGTCCTGCTAATGGTCTCCCTGCCTACCACCGCTTGTTCCCCTGGGGTTTATACTTAACAGGGAAAACCTTTGAGCAGAGAGTCTCTGGCTGCTCTTTCTCCTCAGAGTAAAAGCCATCCTTCTCACAATGACCGTCTTTAGCAGATGGTTGGGAGCATTACAGGAGGTGCTGTGAACAAGATGGCTGGCACCTGTTGGTACTCAACAAATAACGGTGGCTATTAATAGCAGCCCAAAGAGGACATAGCTATGACCAAGGTGAGGATCCCATCTCTAGCCTTTCTGTTTCATCAGCTACTTCACATTCCAGTCTCCCTCAACAATGAGAATAGTAAGATCTCCAAGTGACAAATTCCTCCATTTTAAATGCTTGCCAGAACAACACATAAAGCTCTTTCACGACACATTAGGGTCAATATTTTTGCTCTTTTTCTCAGCTAAATGAAAGGATCATCTATAAACTTCGTAACCATAAAAGTAAACTACCTCCACCAAGTTGTGTATCTTGCAGCCATCTTCCTGGATGAGCTTGTATTTCTTGGTAAACAAATCGCCTTTGTCCTCCAGGGTGAAGGCGGTCTCCCTCCGGTGCTCTCTCCTGGGAAGGAGTGTGCACTCGGCCCAGGCCCTCATGGTCTGCTGGATGACTCTGACATTGTGCTGCGTGCACTCGACCCTGCGCTGCAGCTCGCAGGTGGCCGCTTTCACTCTCTCGATATATCCCCAGCAGTCATCCTGCCATGTCAGCGATGTTGTGGCCACCTGTAGTTGCTCATCCACAGCCCTCAGCTCATCTTCAATCAGAGGGTATTCAACCTCCAGGAGAGTCTGTTTCAGCTTATTGTATCCTTGCACAAGCAGTTCAAGATTTCCAATGTACTGAGCAAAGAGAACCCCAAATACGTTAAGGCTACTTTGTCTACCTTACATGCATAAAAGTATCACAGGTCTCCGTGTTAGTAATTAAAATTCAAAACAGTTCTGTTCAAAATATGCCCTACTATATAAGAACACACACCTTTAAAATGGTATTTCGTTTTTTGAAGATGGCTAAGGCAGAATCTGGCACGTCTGACTTCTTCAACATCAAGAGGTATTTCACTTCCCTCAAGACGGCCACTAGCTATTGGAAGAAAATCAATGATTACCGCATGTCCTTCTATTTTAACACAAGTTAAAATCAAAACACTTAAATTTTGAGCCAATAATTACTCTATTTTCAAATTGTCAAGGGAAAGCCAAAGACAGCACCATAAGCACACCAAGATCTAAAAGGGAAGGGCCATAAATGGACCTTGGTCTTCTCCCAGCACCTCCAGTCCTGTTAGAACGCCTGCCTTGTGCTAACATGATTGACATGCTAGGGAGCAATCGGAACTCGCCACAAACTTTGTCCTTGCTCATCTTCAGTTTCCTCCGCTAGAAACACTAGGTAAACGCTAAAACTACACTCGGCTGAACCGGGGAGCCTAAAGGCTTAGGGATGTGCAAAATGCTCACATGGACACACCTCAAACAGCCACTGGGGACCTCAGTTCACATGCCCATCTATTCTGGTGGTACAACTTCCTGCCTGGTTTCAAATGACCCTCTTTCCACTTCACAGCAACACACAAGTTGTCATTCTTCCAACACCCACTTCCACAAGCAAACTTCGGGTCTTTGTCCAGGGGAAGTGTCATATTTATTGTAGTATTTATGTATTCCTTAGCCATTTAAAATGGGTGAAACTATGTTACTGTTTTCCCTAGGCAACTATTTTCTTAATGTATCACTGACAAAGTTTTTAAGTACTGCACCCCTAACCCCATGTTCTCCCTAGGTCCTGCATTGTTAATTGTGCAGTACTTCCCAGTCCAGTGATTTTTAGGAATGCATATGTCACGTGGCAGAACTGACTGTACTCAAAAATCACAGGTTCTGAAGAAAAGGCCACACAATATGCCTAAGAAGGTAAACCAGTTGGCTGCCTTAGGTTATCATTTCCTAGGTTAGCTAGTACAATGTATTTTGTGTTTATAATCTATATTTTGAATGTTTATAATCCCTTTAGGTGGAATCATAGGAATTATCCCTAAAACATCTCAGGAATTAATTTTCTGCATACTGGATTTATAAAATCGGAAGGTGGAGATAATTCTCAGTTCTCTGGGTTGGTTTATAAACAAAATTAAGTGATGGTATTCTTTGTAATATTTTAGGGAAACAGATCAGAATTTGGGTACAGATTATAACTATCAAGCTCATTAGGCTAACTCTCCCACTTCCTAGGCATACTTCAGACTGCCATGAAAAATAAGAAAATAGCTAAAAATGAGTATATAATCTTTATTATCTAAAAATTCAGCCAGATGGTTAAACTATTCTCTTTTGTAACAGCAGCTTAGAAATAGGTATTCTTATATGCCTGTCCTTTCCTGTAAAGCATATTCATGTAGGTAAACAGAAAAGAAAGCTTACTTTGTGACCCCTACCAAGCTATCAGATTTGGCGATGGGTTGTTTAAAATATGTATGTTGTATATACCATATATATGCACATATGGTCATTATATATAAACATATGCATATAAAATATATATCATTTCTATTAAAGTACCTGTACTTTAATTATTACATAACATGTAATGAAATTTTGAGAAAATATGAAATTTCTCTGTTACACAGTTTATTGTGGGATAACAAAAGATCTGTTCAATAAGGGCATTTTATTGGATATTATTTAACTTTCAATGTCATTTTTGGCAATTTATATGTTGCTTTATGTTTGATGAAAATTGCTTTATAAAAATTACCATCAATTTAACCAACACGTTCAAGTTTATTGTCCTTTTGAAGGATATCATGATGATCAAAATTTACCACTGTCCACCCACAGCATGACAAAAGGTCTCTCATTCCATATAATAAAGGGATTCCCCAAATCTTAACTTACATGATAAAATTTTAATTAACTAAAAAGAGTGGTATATGTGCTATAAATATAATTCAAGCCAGAACACATGATAAAAAACTAATGATTCCATTCAATTGAGTGAACATTTATTAAGTATTACCAAGTGCCAGAGACTATGTTGGAAACATAGAACACAAAGATAAAATGAAATGTACCCTACTCTCAAGTAACTCATTATCAAGTGAAGGAGAAAGTGGTAAATAAATCATTATGAGGCAAAATAAAGCATAATAAATATAGAATTTGGGAAACAAATCTCTAAAACCAAGTCCTATTAGAAGCTGTTTTTGGTTATAGTCTTTATAGCACTGACATGGTCCCCAAATAAAATATAAATGACTGGAAGTATCAGGAATATACTTGTAATAAAAATTGCATCTATTAAACATCTTTAAAACATCAAACCCCTACCTTTGGGTCAAAGTTGACACTGAGAAGACCATTTACAGCACTGAATTTAACCAAGGATTGATTCAAATTAAATTCACAGATTTCATCCACATTACTTTTCCATTCATTATAGATTTGATTTTCAAATCGGTCTAGCAGAGTCATCATTTCAGCATGCTTCTGATAAACTAGAGCATCATCAGGACTTTCCAAGAATCTGTAGGAAAAGGGTTTTCCCACTTTTCTATATGTTAGATTTCAGCTTAGCTGCTTTACAATAATATACAACACAAAGTATAATAAACTACACTATAAAGATCAGGAAGAGAAACAATAAAAGCCAATAATGCTATGACTGTCTTTGCCTGAACATCTGTGGTCATGAAATGAATGGAGCTCCAAAGAGTTTGCTGACTGCCAACGGCAACAAGTTTCCCACCCCTACAAAGAAAACGGAAGGGCACAGAAGTCTGCAAAATAAGAGGAACAGTAGTTACTGAAGAAAGGAAAACACAATAACAAAAAAAATGCAAACATATCATGTGTGAAAAGAAAAAAGGATAATAAGCTGATGACACGGAAATACATGAAGTTATAGGTCCCGTTAAACATATTTCAAAACCATAGGGACGAATCCCCTTCAGTGAGCCCGGCCAATGAAAAGAGTTAAAGGAAATGCCCTTTGAAGCACTAAAATGAGCAGCTCTTGCCCTATCTCAAAATCACCTGTATTATTAGGATAATTTTACCATGAAATAAGCCTGACTACTCACAGATGCTGGAGAGATGTAAAGTTTGACCAAAATGCCTGAAGTCGTTCCAGGACTTGTCTTGCCCATTTGATATTTCCTGAGGTGAAGGGCATATTCTTGTTAAGAGTTACATTTCCACGTTCAATCTGCAAATTGTTACGTTGGTGACAAGGAAGAAAGGGAACATTCAATCAGAGTGTATTCCCGCCTCGTCAACAATTATTCACTGTGGCACTTTTACAGGACGAATATATAACACATATGTGTTAAGTGACTCGAGTAGTAGAAAGGCAATTGTCTTGACACAGGATCTTTACGTCCGTAAGAAACCAATTAAATACAAGCATGAAGTCATAGTGCCTCTGTCTGATCTTTAGACATCATTAAATAAAGCCCCAGCCCAGGGCCCTCCTGCACAAAAGTGATGCTGTGGGTGTGCCCAGCTTCATCCCTCACTTGCCTGTGTCATGTGTTCGTTGTACAGTTGCTTACACATATCCAGCTCGGCATTAAACATGCGTACCAGTGTGCGGTAATGTGGGTTGAAAATTTCCATGACAACTGGTTTCTCCAGAAAATTCCCAAATATGGTCAAAAGCTATAAAAATCAAAGTTAAAGAAAGGTTAAGAACCATGGGTTTTTAATACAAATACTCAGCTCACCATTTCACCCACTAAATCTGCTACATAACTAAAGATAGAGCAAACATGGAGAACCCTACAGGCATCCTGCAAAAGCTCCAAATCTGACACATATTTTTCCAATAAAACAAATTTTAATGTAAAGTAATTTTCCCTTCTCAGCGGACAAGGAGAGGCGTCAGAAATGAACCAGTCTGCCAGTAATCCCTGCCCACAGATATCACTTCTTCTTCCTGCTGGGCACCAGAAAATGTTTTAGGAGATGTCTGCGGGTATAAGAACAAGATTTATGAACTCTTTATCTATTCTTCCCTCCTACTGATGTGTTCTTTAGATATGGAATATCTATATCAAGGACCTCTAGGTGACAGCAGTAATAATTACATCGGATGCACCAGCCACAGTGAGTGTCCTGCCCGTGATAGCCCATGCTCCGTCCTGAACCACCCACCCACCCACCCCCCGACAGACAGGCCCGGGCAGCAGTGCTGACCTGCTCCAAGGACAGCCACTCTCCAGACAGACAGTGCCTTTGATGTGAGTGTCCCAACTAAATTAATGCCTTCGGTTAATTAGATTGCCTTTCTCTCAGACAGAGAATCGAGCGTGGCAGGCCGAACCTATGCCGGCAAAATTGTGAGCGAACAGAAACGACCAGCAAGCAGAGGAAGCCGATGGGCAGGGAGGCAGCAAAAAGCAGGCCCGCGGCCTGAAGCAGCATCGCATGACCAGCCAGCAGAAGAGTGAAGGTCCTCAAACTCCTCTTGCTCAGCCCAGGGGGCCCCCTCTCTCCAGGCTGACCTTCGCCCCCGGTTTCCGCTAAGCTTAGCCTAGCTCGTGGGCCTGACCTTGGATTCCCATCAGCCTCCTGTCTTGTTTTCTGCCCCTCGTGGGTCTTTCTGTGTGCTGCTGGCATGAGACTGCTTTCTTTGCAAGCAAAATAATATAATTAAAATAAATATATTTGTGTAACTAATGTTTATATAACTCTGACAATGTACCAGGTACTATATTTTAAGGGGCTTTAAAAATGCCTTTATCACATGCTCCAGATCAAGAAACCGAGTTTATAAGGAGGGCGTAACTTGCCCAAATTCACGTGGCCCCTGGCAGAGCCGGGCGGTCTGCCCCCGGGACCTGTGCCTCCCCACACCGCCTCTCGGCAGCCCAGGTAGCATTTAAAATAGCTGTCTTGTTACTTGCTTACTCCGTGTAGGCTTCATAAAATGATAATTATTAGGCCTGTTATATAGATGTTTTCTTTGAAATAAAACACGGTATCTTCTCAAAATAACTAAATACACTCAATGTGGCAGAAAACTATAAAACCAAGGTTTGTGCCTCGTTAGTGATGTAGCAAAAGAGCTATTTTTCCTCTTAGGGGAAAACAGGTGTTCCCTAAAATTTGTTTTCTTTAAAAGACAGCTTCATGGTACACATTTAACATTTTGTAAACATTTCCATAAACTACATTCACTGGGAAAAAATAATCAACACAATGAAAAATTATGTAAACTAAAATATAAATCTAACCTTATCTTAGAGGCCAATTGAGACAAACACATTTTGGCTTTTTTTTTTCTATTAATACCAATTATAACCACTGTAGAAATCACTAAATATTTTGAAATCTGCTTGGTTAGCTGCAACTGCCTACCAAATGTAAATGATTAACCTTCTCCTCACAACCACTGTTTCGTTGAGTTTGGACTTCATGTTTAAGTTCAAAAGTAAACACTGTTTCATAGGGAAATATTTATTTTTCAACATTCTCCTTTAAACACTTATCATATTGACTACAACTAAAACAGCATCAGAAGCTTCCTAGCTACACGTCATCCTGCCTACCCGATCTGCTTAGTGGGATTTCACTCCACGTATAAAAGAAGAAAGACAGAGAGAATTTTCTTTGGGAGGTTTAAAGCGAGGGAGCAGCAGTTAAAAAAAAAAAAGTCAACCTTTTAGGCAGTAGATATTACACTAATTTTTCAACATCACAGATACATAATAATTACCCTCCAGGATGAGAATAAAGGTCATCCGAACCTCTTGCTTCCTTGTCATAGTGGAATTAAGAGCCACTTCATGAGAAGTATAGGTAGTTTCCTTCATATTAACCTTGGGAGATTAAAGATGGGCTCCCAACCCGATGCTCCTTTCCCTAAATCCTTCATCTGAGTTCTGTAAGGTTTACCTTAATTTCCTTCTACTTAGTTTATTACGTAATATGGCTTTCATAATGCTGTTGCCACTGTTCGAGTGGCACCTATTTATATTTTCCAAGGCTTGCCTCTTCCAAATATTTTTAATGTGTTGCTGCTTGAACCACATACTTAACAATTTTATAGTTTTCAATTAGACTGTCTGAACACTTTTCTAGTGATTTAATTTTCTTACACACTTCAGTCTACCTCTGTGTACATAAATTGTAAATTTCAGAGAAACATCCATTACTGTTTTGTTTTGCTTTTTTTTACTGAGTGTCAACACTGTCGGCTTTGTACTACAATTTCGTGGTCGTGTTAGGGTCCAGGGCCCTTCCTGGCCACCTCTTTGCCAAGGGTGATCACTGAATTGTAGTCTTCAGAAAATAGTCTGCAAATATTTACTCCCTGGGACACAACAGCAAATGGTCAGAGTTCATCATCCCACACCTATGGTAGAAATCACCTTCTCCCTACATACACAATCCTATCATTTTTTTTCTTCTCCTGTTCCTGCAGTTGTCCCCGTCGGTGTGTATTTCAATACTCTGAATACCCATCAGTCCACCTCACTTCAAGCAGTTGTTCAGTGTCTGCTTTACGCAAGGCATTGCACGTGGTCTAAATGCAGCAAAAACTGTACAATGGTGTCCCGCCCCCCAGAGCATAGAGAGCAGGGGCTCATCTTACATGTGTCAGTAGATGGGGCACAAGTATGTGGAAAGTTAAAGAAAAGTACATGGCAGTACCCTAAAATTATTTGGGGAAAAAAGCAGCTGTCATGTACCAGGATAGAATCTGTATTCGTGGTTGTATGGAGAGGGAGAAGAAAGGCTTGAATTAGAAAAGATAGGAGCCTTTGTAATTAAGACTTCACTCTACATTCTGTCTTCCAGTTATTACAAAAACACGGACAAATAGCTCCAGTAACAGACAGTGGGATAGACTACTATGTAGTCATTAATAAAAAATATTGCTGAATTCTGTTATGAAAGGAAGAAAACATTTATGATTCATTGCTAAGTGGGAAAGGTTACTAAGGGGGAACAGAATATGATATTATTTTTGTCAAAGAGAAATATGTATGCATATCTAGCCCAAGAAGAAGTGTGGCAGTATTAAATGTAACAGTTTTTCTGAGAGATGGGATTATAGGGGGTTTTATAGTTTAACAACAGTCTATATATTTTGTGCCAGCAGCATCTCGGTTTCATCCCAGAGCTCTAAAAAACACAAGAGTATTTGATCCTCGTGAATTCTGTGTTGAAATGCTTGCCTGAGGCCAGAAGACACTAGGGGCTTCGCCACCGTCTGACCAATTCATCTGAACTTGAAGGTCAAAATCAAACAAATCTTACATGCCGTCTGTTCGTTATACCGTCTTGTGCTGCCACTGTTAACGAGCTGTGCCTGTGAACCTCTGGCTACGTTCCTCCTGCTGTTGAAGACCCTTTTGCATTGTCACCTGCATTGATACTGGACTTGCAGTTCTCTTCATGGACCAGCAAGCTTCGCAGGCGCTCCCCGTTCCCTGCATTTTAACTTCCCCTTTGGGGGGACTAACAAGACGCTTTTCTTTTATGTAACCCTTAATATGCAAATACCGTATTTCATCAGTTCTATGATAATCTTTCATGTATTAATGTCTCTGAAATTGGACTATGTTATATAGTCAATGGCATAATTTTTTGACATCTTTAAAGATATGCAAAATAATGGCATCTCTGATAATCAATGGTCTCTTACACCTGATGAAAGACAGTATGTAAGTTGCTGTTCATTTCAGTCAGAGTATAAAGTAGGCAGGTGAACCCAACATATGTTAAGCAATGGTAAAAAAAAAAAAATTCTTGGATTAACAGATATTTTTCACCTTTCATGGGGGCTTAACTTTGAACCAATACTTCACAGGCCATGCCAAACTTGCGCTAAAGGTAGTAAGACCTAAAATATAGTGAATGCAAGAAAAGATCAACAGTGAACCATCCTGGCCTTGTCCAAAGTAAACTTCCTTTTTCATTAGTGCATAATTCAAAGTTTATAACTCAGCAGGCTGGCTAAGAAGAGACTGTGACCAGTTAATAGTCTGAATCAGAAAGAAATGCATTCAATCCTTTCATCTAAAAATCTAAATTCTTCGTTAGTAAATTATTATTATGACAGCTTCTTCAGAACTAACCTTAAATGCAGCTTCCAAACCATTGCAGTTAAAGAAACCTTCGCAAAGAATTGTCCCAAGCCTCCTGTCAAAATCCAAAGCTTTGGACTTAAACACAACATAATCACTTTCAAATTCCTGTAAAATTCAAAGTAAACTATTAGTTTCCAGGAAGGAGTGCAACAATGAAAACAGCACTCACATCAACATAACATGCCTCCCTCCTGCCTGCCCTCACTTCCTGAATGAATTGCTTTTTCACAGCAGGGTTCCAGGGCAGATGAAGAAAGAGCTACACCTGGCCAGCTGTCCAGGAGGCGGTCTTACAGGGAAACTGAACACTCAGGCCCGTCGGCCTATTTTTCCACAATTCTTTTCCCTGGTTCAGACCCCAGCAACAGTACCCTGATCCACCAGTGTATCCTTCTTCTTCCAACCCAAGTGGATTATAAATGAAAAGGCAAAGCTTTTCAGAAAAGCAAAAAGAACCCATTTTTGCTGTAACTTTAGTACATCTATATGTTTAAATAGGAAGTGGGTTATTGTTTGTTTGTTTGTTTTGTTTTTCATGCAGCAGAAAGCCTACCAGGAAACACTATGTCTTCGGGTAAGAACGAAAATCATAGGTCTGTAAAGAAGAGTCATTAGTGATAAAGATGAAACAAAATACCATTACATTTTCCCAGTGTTTTATTACCTACCATGCAGTTAACAACCCCCGGTTTCCTCCTAATACATAGCCACCCACTCTCATAATTAGAAAGCATGAAAGAATAAGGCTCATCCGCATAGCATTGCAATTCACCGTCTTCAGTGAAGAAGACCCAGAAATTCGGAAACACTCTGGGTTTTCCGGTCAAACTGCCCCTGGAGTGCACACTACACATTTAACATGATAAAGTCCTTTGCTACCACCATAAATGGACCCTCCATCTATTCATAATAATAACACAATTAATATTAATAACAGCTAACACTCAGTGTTTTGTTCTAAATGGTTTCTACTATTAATTCTCACAACATACGATGTGGGTAATATTTTTCCCCCATTTTATAGGCAACACGATGAATTCAGAGCAGTTTGATAACTGGCTCACGGTAACGGCACTGGCAGAAGGCAGGCCCAGAATTTAAAGACTGGCTGCTTGGCTCCGGAGCCCACACTCCAGCCGTGCTGTTTCAAAGAAGGGATGCACTGCATGTGAACTAGACACACGCCGAAACCGGACGGTAACAACAGAGCTCTAGAGCGCTGTCTGTCACACCCCACGGCATTTTATTTAGCATCAAGGAAGTCTCCAGATCTCCTGAACCAAAGCCAAAAAGCCTCTTCATTCAAGGATCGCTGCCTTTTAAAAGTAAACACAACTTCCCAACAAGTTGCCACAAGCCTAACTTATCCCTCTTCTCGGTGTGGCAACAAGGAATACAGAATTAAGATCCTCAAACATTGTTTGAACACTGAGTAAATAAGTAATATCTCAGGAAGGGAAAAAGGCTAATCTCTGTCCTGCATCTCTCTCCAAACTCTTTTCTCTCCCTTCCTCTCTTAACCCAAATTCAGAATGGTCAACGGCAGCCCTCCTCCAGAAGTCTCACAGATCATTCACACTTAGGAAGTAGATACCTAAGCTCATCCACTTTTCTGTAGAGCACTTCGTTATACACCATAACAAATTTCGGCAATCTTGCTGACTCCTTTTTCTCTTGGTCAAGTGCAGTCAGTCATTCTCTTAACCACTCCCTGAATACGTCCACTATTCTCCATCTCCTGGGCATCACCCTGGTCCGGGTCACAATCACCTCTCATCTGGATTTCTGCTAACCACTTTCTAACTACTTTCTTTGCCTCTAGTCTTGTCTCTCTGAAATCATTCTCCAGACTGTAGTCTATACTAGCTTTCTAAAAGAGAAACTTGGTTCTGTCACTCTTTCAGTCAATCCTCCAATTCACAACCTTAATTTGGAACCCTTAGTTTCTTAAGACAAAGTCTCCAAGTCTTACATAACCCACAAGGTCCTTCCCTTGTCACTTGGACCCTCTTTACACTCTCAACTATTCTAGCTTCTCTCACACGTTCACACTCCAGGATCTAACCACATTCCCCCTCTCTGTGTAACACAGTTTCCTGCTAATCCCCTTTTCACTCACCCCTCACCCGTTTCACTTCTATTTATTTTCAGTTCTACATGCCTTTGTTATTTTCTGTTTCCTTTTCAACTGCTCTGAAAGGGGGCCCTTCACAAACGCCCTCAGAGCACTCTGTATAATTGCCTACCTGGATTCTCCCCTGGATTTGAAGCTCTGTGAGTATAATGGCCAGGTTTATTTTTTTTTCACAATTATAGTACCAATATTTAAAGAGGTTCCCAGCATGTAGCTGTTTTGCAATAAATATTTATTAAAGAATAAATGATATGCTGATGTTACTCAAGAATCATTATGAAGTTTTTTCAATATTCTGAACAGCACATTTACCTTTTATTAGTAACATGGGAAACTAATAAAAAGTTTTAGCTAGAGAAAGGCTGTGATGGCACTTGGCTCCTAAAAGGCACTCACTCAAGCTGCTGCATGAAGAAGAGACCCTGCCCTGGCCGGGTGCTCAGTTGGTTGGAGCATGGTCCCATACATCAAAAGGATGCATGTATGGGAGGTAACGGATCGATGTTTCTCTCTCACATCGATGTCTCTCTCGATGTCTCTCTCTCTCTCTCTCGCTTTTGCTCTCACTCTCTCTCCCACCCTCCCGCCTCCCTCCCTCCATCCCCCTCTCTCTGAAATCAATAAATATATCCTTGGGTGAGGATTTAAAAAGGAAAAAAAAAACAGACCCTAATGATGTCAAGACAGGGGCTGAGGGAGTGAGGGAGCTCAATGAATTGAGCACCAGCCTGCGAACCCAAAGGTCACCAGTTTGATTCCCAGTCAGGGCACATGCCTGGGTTGTGGGCCAGGTCCCTGGTTGGGGGTGTGCAAGAGGCAACTGATTGATGTTTCTCTCACACATGGATATTTCTCTCCCTCTGTCCCTCCCTTCCCCTCTCTCTAGAAATAAATAAAATCTTTTTTAAAAAAATTCTAACATCTGTCATCTCAATGTTGACATCTATCAGTTGTATTTGTTCATTTGGTTGAGCTCTTCCTGGTTCTTGGCATAACAAGTGCTTTTCTATTGTCTGGACATTTTCATCTTGTTATGAGATTTTGGATCTTATTTAAACCTTAAGTTTTTGCTGACTTTCTCTAATTCTGCTCTAGCCTCATTACTGTCAGGTGCAGATAGAAATCCATGTTCTCTACTCTTCAGCCGTTAACACCTAAGGGTGGGGAGCATATTGTTATGGCTGGGCACTCCAGTTTCCCACACGGTCTCCACAGGTGTCACAGTGCAGGTGACCTGTTTGCCACTTGGCCACAGTGCAAGTCCTTACTCTACCAGGTTTCCTCTGACTCTACTCTAGTGGGTGCTGCTGGGTAGAGGGAAGAAATCCCGAATTCCCACCTGTTCCCCATGGACACCCCAGACTGTGAGCTCATTATTGACCAGTAGGGATGCAAAACAATGCTCCTCCTTGGCTGTCTCGGACACAGTGGGGGCTGGGGCATCCTGCTACAGACTGGGTGAGCGTCTAAGCACTCCATTTGGTCTGTACTGGCACGTGTCGGGGTGGGGCGCACTTTCCTCCATGTGGTTTGGCTAGACTAGAGAGAGTATAGTCTACAGTTTTCTGTCTTGTAGGCTGTTCTTTTCTTAAGAGGGACCAGGTTTTTATTAGAGCTTTTTAGTCTGTGCCCATTGGAGTTTCCAGGTAGCCCGTGTTTTCAGCTCCAACGCTGGGTTATTTCAGACAACAAGAAAACCCAGGACACTCATCACTGATCTGCCTCCTTTTCACCTTGCAGAGCCTTCTTCTGTTTGTTTTCTATATAGTGACCAGCGTTTCAGTCATACTTAGTGACAGGAATAGGAAAAAGTACATCTGCTTTTCCAGAAGCAAAGTTTCCTAAGTACATTTTTAAAAAAATTTATCCTCACCTGAGGATTTTTTTTTTCATTGTTTTTTAGAAAGAAAGGGAGGGAGAGAGAGAAAAACATCAATGCCAGAAAGAAGCATCAATCAGTTGCCTCCCGTCCCCGCCCAGATCAGATGGGCACCCAGGCCAGGGATCATACGTGTCCGGACCAGGGGCTGCATGCGCCTGGACCAGGGCTGAACCCACAACCCAGGCATGTGCCCTGCCTGGGAAGCTAGCCCACAGCTTTCGGTTATGGGACAGCGCGACAACCAATGGAGCCACGGCAGCCAGGGCTCCTAGTTTGGTAGATTCCAAACAACAATATTTACACCGCTTTAAATAACATTGAAAAATAACATATAAAACAATGGAATAATATACAACTGTTTAAATAAAAAAAGAAGCAGGCAATGCTATTGTAGTGACACAGAACGACTGACAAAATATATTAAGTGACCAACGCAAGAAATAAAAGATGTGCGGGGGATGCTATTTATGCAAAAAAACCCTCCCCAAAAACATATACATACATGCGTGTGCTGGTCCATGCGCCAGATAGCTCTGGAATGTTAAACAGCAAACTCATAATGCTGGACGCCTTTGCAGAGGGCAAGTGGAAGGCTCAGGGAAAGGCAGGGGGGTGAAAAGAGGACACCAAATTTTTGTACACATTACCTTTCAAAAAGAATAAGTAATATTTTTAAAGAATAAGTTTTAGCTTGAAAAATAAGCAGGCAAGACATGAGTGATTCTAAGAAATGTATACAGCTAAAATCAGAAAATGCTGCATATAGTAAGAGCAAAAGAAGAGACTAGAACAGAGAACCGACCATTGCAGGAACTGGGATACAATCTACTACAGATTAACTAAATAACAACTTTTAAAATATATTTTAGAGTCTGCTGTAATAGCAGGCTAGGCACCTGGATCAACCTTCCAACTAAAACCTAACAGGAAAAAGGAAAAGAGACCCCGCATCTTGAGCCACTCCAGCGGGGGACAAAGGACGTCTTCCCAGGCTCCAGGGGTGTGCTCAGGCTATCGTCACCATGATCCTCGGTTCCTCCTACTCTGCCCACAAATTAGCTAGGACACATTCAAAACAGCAAAGTTCTTCTTCAACATAAACATACCAATTAAGTGAACTTTTCGTTAATTCCACTTTGATTTCAAAGAATGACCAAAGTCATGGAACTTCTAGATTCTATTCTAAGGAAGATAATCAGGCAGGAGGCTGAAGGGGGACTTCAAGGACAGGTTACTGATGTCTCCAACCCAGACCGGGAGACCAGAGGTAAGCCTTGCCCATTTTATTTGCAATGAAAGTGGAGCTCCAAAATACTAAATACCCAAATTCAAACCCAAGCACGTGTGTTTGTGTGTGTGTATGTGTATATATATGAAGAGCAAATGAATTTTCCATTCCTACATGTCTGTGACTGTGCAGGCTTTGGACAGACAGGAAGACAAGTTCAGGAGCTTTGATGTCGCCAAGGCGATGACAGCAGCCGAAGCAGGTCACCTTCTGTAACACTGGCACTCTGCAAACCTGCCGGGCTCTGGAATCGCGAGAAAATCAAGACTCTCCTGCTAGACGAGTGCACCAGAGGGTCTGGTCCACGCTGGGTCTTACACGCCTCTCCTCACTTGCTCAGGGCAGCTAAGCCGAGGCCCTCCCAGGAGTCCCATCCCGTCCACATTCCCTGAATCGCCACCGAGTGCCAGACATCTTCCCAGGCTCCAGGGATGTGCTCAGGCTGTAATCACCACGATCCTTGGTTCCTCCTACTTTGCCCACAGATTAGCTGGGACATACAACGACAGTATCCCCTTACCATTAACTCCACCTCCCAAAAGCTGACTACGGTTACAGGGATTAAGCCTATCAACCATGTCCTTACAAAGCTAACATACCACACTAGCACATTTCAAGAATCAATTATTCCGCCACATGTAAATGACAGTGAATAAACTTACATTCCTTAAAAAGCAATAAGGATGAATGGTTTCTTTTTTAACCCAGTCTTCTCTGTTCTTGGCAAACCACTAAAATGAAGCTATTTTAATCCTAGGGCTCCCAGGTAACTCTCAGGCTACTAACATGCTGGGGGGACAGGAAACAGAAGCAGCGTAAATCTGAAAGCTCCCTCCCATGTTCTGAAGTTGAAAATAGGAAATTCTAAATTGCCCCAAAGCCTAACAGTGAAAAATATGAAAGACAACATTCATGTTAATGAGATAAATAGCGAATGGAGTGAAACTAAATGTTCCAATAGACCAGAAAATTATCTAATGATTCAAGAAAATGAAAAGACACACAAGTTACATGGTTATCAAATTATCAGAACGAGGTAAGTTAATGCAAAAGCTCCTTTACCATATATACAATCAAGAAATGACCCCAGACTGTGGTCTACTCTTATGTTAGAAACAGTTCTAAACTGAAAATATTATACAAAGGGCTACCTCTGGTCCCTGGTCTATCACTAAGGGATCTTCAGGCAAGCCATGCAACCTCCTTCAGCCTAGAGAGGCTGGGCTGGTTGGTACCTATTCTCACTCTGACCTATCGTCTTTTCCAGCTTTGCAATTACAGGAGCCTATGAAATAAAAATGCCAAGGTACAATATTACCATGTTATTGTAATCAGATGGGTCATAAGTGCTCTGCTGGAAAATTTTACGGAGTTCCATAAATTCTTCACTCATCTCGCGGATTTGCCCATTCAGAATTGCTCCCTTGGTACCACCAAATTCAAGCCTCTCCAGCTTTTCAAATTCCAATATGGTAACAAATATGTCCTTTGAAAAAACATAGACCAGTAAAGGTTTTTCCACCATCTTGAGCAAGAAAAAAGCATTTGAAAGTTGCAAATAATACTTTGAAACATTCAAACTCTGTGCATTGATGGACACTGACTGACACAACAGAGACAAATATTAATGATTTAGTTGAACAAAGTCCCTGATAATTTTTAAAATCATACTCCCATTTTCATATTTATTGAAAATAATCTAGCAGTACAGGCAAACCTAACTTACCATGGCTAAACATATGACCCTCTAATTTCATACCCTTCCAATCATAAGTTAGGTCCCTGGTAATATCCAAAACTCATGCTTTCCGCCGCCCACACTTTGCAGTGATTCAGCTGTCTCTTAATCAGCTTAGGAGAACATTATGAAAGGGTGATTCACGTTGCTTGTGGTTAGGCATTTAGCATTCACGCTTTGAGAGGCATTCAGGCTGATCAAGTGAAAATGAGAATTTTCAAAACCCCAATCTCTAATTTTCAATGAAATGCAATAAATCTTATATCAACAAATGAACCCAAACTTGCTAGTAAGAGCTTTACAAAGAAAATCAAGGCAGTGCCACTAGTGCAAATGAAAAAGAAAAATTTTAGCCAGTTGGCTCCATAGTAGGGGTGAGCAAATGTGTGTACAAGTGTATGCATTCATTTAATTTTGGTTTTTAGTTATTTAAAACATTTATACAGTACATATTTTCATGTTCTTTTTATTTAGTTTTATATTTTAATAGTATAGTATACATATTTAGTATATATACTAAAAGACAGTGTGGTATTTTAGATTATCAGATGGTTTTAAAGCATGGAGTCCTTGTGTCAAGCATTAAATATATAAAGAAAAAAGAGGGGAAGAGTTTACAGCTTCCTGATTTACAACTGTCTTCCAGGAGCTTGTAAGTCGTAAGTCAAGGGTCACTGGTACAGAAAAATATTCACTGACTCCAAGCATAATAAAAGAATCAAAAATTAATTTTTTAAAAGAGAAGTCAAGCTAAAGCTTTTAAAGCTGTTTTAATAGCCCTGGACCTGTGAGCTCCTCATGAGATCACTGAGAAAGGAGGCCTCCTGCCTTCCGCCAAATAAACTGTCCTCAAATCACGGAAAGAGCTACAGGACTTCTGAGCCCCCCACACCACGAATAAATTACAAGTCGATAAATGAATACCTCTACTTTCATGAAACGATCCAAAAATTTGTCAAATCTATGAAACACCAGATGAGGCTGGAAATCCCATGGTTTCACCTCCTTGTTTCCTGTAAAATAGTTTGCCAATCCTTTTCTGTAGCTGAAAAAAGAATTTTTGAAAGCCTTTAAGATGGTAATGGCCACCTGCACCTTTTCCAGGGAGTCTTCAATTTCTCCTTTCAAAAGGTCTTCTGGTGAAAGGTAAGCTGTTGCCTAGAATTTAATGAAAAAAAAATGATCAAAAATATGCTCAATACTTTTTTATTGACAGCATGTGTTTCAATAAATCATTTTTTTATTTTTTACTTAAATTTTTTAAAATAAATTATTCTTAGATGGTAATGAATTGTACCATCAGTGCAATGAGGCTGAAAGCATAAATTTTAGAAATTCGGGCACTTGGGTTTCAATGAGATACTTATATACATTAAAATAATCTACAGACTAAAATTTCTGGATGGGACTTCTGGTCAAGATGGCAGTGTAGGCAGACATGGCTCGCCTCACACAACATAAAAATTACAACTTCAATATAGAACAACCATCAGTCAGAACCATCATAAAACGAGTTGAATGGAAGTCTGATAACTATGAAATAGAGTTGAATGGAAGTTTGACAAGTAAAGAATTAAAGAAACCACATCCATCCAGACTGGAAGTAGGGGCACAAATGTGGAACAGGCTGGACCCACACCCATGGGTGGTGGATAAAATTTGGGAGGGATATCTTGGGAGCGGGAAGTCCCAGCCCCATATGAGGCCCCCAGCCCAGGGTTCCAGAGCCAGGAAGATAAGTCCCCAAACTTCTGGCTGCAAAAACCATCAGGGATTGAGTCAGCAGAAGATCCCACTGGAGCCCCAAGCAGTTCCTTTTGAGGAGCCCACACACAGACTCACCTACTCAGACTCACTCCCTCTGAGCTCCAGCACCAGAGTGGCATCTTGAAATGCACCAGTGGTATACAGGGAGAAACTGAAGTGTCTGGCAGCAAGGTGAGCCGAGGCCACTGTCCCTTTTCTAAACCCTCCACCCAACAGAGCTGGCAAGCTGGTGCCATATCTGAGACTCCATCATTTGACCTGCCTTGGAGATCCCTAGAGACTCTGCCCCACCCAACTTACAGATCCACCCAAGCTGCTTTTCCATATAAATGGCTGGTCTTGGTTCATGCTTCACAACTTCCTAAATCCTATCAAATAAGCAACAGCTGGCTTAAGTGAGTCTCAGGCCCAGCACTAGCAGCAGCCAGCTTTGATTCATAGGTTGGCTTCACCAGGGACTCTCCAAGCCCAACACAAGTAGCAGCCATCTCAGATTGCTTTATAGCTCATGCACTATGGCCCTAGGCAAAACACAGGTGGCAGCTGACCTTGGCCTGCACCACCCAGGAAAGCCCAGGGCCAGCACACACGGTGGACAGCTACAGATGATGTCAGAGGACCACTACCCTGCCCCTGCACAGCTGAACCTCCACAGAAGGTGGAGGTTGGTGGTAAGTGGTCACAGCCAATCCTTGCAGCTGACTAGCAGGGATAAATCCCTCCTATTGATCTGCCAACAGAAACCGAGACTCAATTACAAGAGGAGGGTGTACTCAGCCCTCATGAAGGGTGCACCTTGAGTACCCAGCTTGGATGATAGGGGAGACTGTGCCACTGGACCCTACAGGACACCTACTGCATTAGGCCACACTAGCAAGGCAGGGAGTCACAGCAGCTCTAGCTAATACAGAGAAACAAACATGGGGAGGCTGTCAAAATGAGGAGACAAAGAAACATGGCCCAAATGAAAGAATAGATCAAAAGTCCAGAAAAAGAGCTAAATAAAATGGAGAAAAGCAATCTGTCAGATGCAGAGTTCAAACACACTGGTTATAAGGATGCTCAAGGAACTTGGTGAGGACCTCGGCAGCATAAAAATGATCCAATCGGAGATGAAGGGTACACTAATTAAAATAAAGAACAATCTATAGGGAAACAACAGTAGAGTGGATGAAGCCAAGAATCAAATCAATGATTTGGAACATAAGGAAGCAAAAAATAACCAATCAGAATAAGATGAAGAAAAGAGGATCCAAAAAAAAAAAACAGAAAAAAACCCCCAAAAGATAGTGTAAGCAGCCTGTGGGACAACTTTATGCGATCCAATATTTACTTCATAGGGGTGCCAAAAGGAGAAGAAAAAGAACAAGAAGTTGGAAAGCTATTTGAAAGAAAACTTCCCTAATTTGGTGAAGAAAACAGACATGCAAGGCCAGGAAGCACAGAGAGTACCAAACAAGATGGATGCAAAGAGGCCCACTCTGAGACACATCATAATTAAAATGCCAAAGGTTTAAGATAAAGAGAGAATCCTAAAAGCAAGAGAAAAGAAGTTAGTTACCCACAGGGGAGTTCCCATAGACTGTCAGTTGATTTCTCAAAAGAAACTTTGCAGGCTAAGAGGGATTGGCAAGAAGTATTCAAAGTCATGAAAAGCAGGAACCTACAGCCAAGATTGCTCTACCCAGCAGAGTTATCATTTAAAATCTAAAGGCAGCCTGGCTGGTGTAGCTCAGTGGATTGAGCATCAGCCTGTGAACCAAAGGGCTGAGAGTTCGATTCCCCAGTCAGGGCACATGTTGGGGTTGCAGGACAGGTCCCCGGTAGGGGGCACGCAAGAGGCAATCACGCATTGATGTTTCTCTCCCTCTCTTTCTCCCTCCCTTCCCCTCTGTCTAAAAAATAAAATAAATAAAATCTATTTTTTAAAAATTTAAAATCTAAGGTCAGATAAAGAGCTTCCCAGACAAGAAAAAACTAAAGGAGTTCATCATCACCAGACTATTCTTATATAAAGTGTTAAGGGACTTATTTAAGAAAAAAAGATCAAAACTATGAAAAATAAAATGGCAAAAAATACATACCTATCAATTGAATCTAAAAAAAAAACAAACTAAGCAAACGAGAAGAACAGAAACAGAACCATGGATACAGAGAACTTTTTGATGGTTGCCAGGTGGGAGAGGGTGGGGAAGAATAGGTGAAGACGTGAGGGGATTAAAAAGTACAAACACGTAGTTACAGAATAGCTATGGGGATGTAAAGTAGGAGATGGAGTAGCCAAAGAACTTACATGTATGACCCATGGGCATGAACATAGTGGGGGCATTGGTTGATGGGATAGGTGGTGCTGGGTGGAAGGGGGCAAAGGAGGAAAATTCAGGACAACTATAATAGCATAATCAATAAAATATAATTTAAAATAAATAAAATTTCTAGATGCACGCATTCTAGCAATAACTACATGTTTGCTAAGCTTCACAGATAACTGTGTCATCAGAATTTGCATAGATATTCTTTTCCGTGAATATTCTACCCAATTGTCTTTTCGTGTAAAGAAGTACACAGCCAGGAGGGAAAATCTATCAGCCCACAGATTTTACAGAGATGATCATCTTATCTGGTAGCACAAGGTCATTGCAAAGATGAGAGTGAGCTGATAGGGGTGAGAACACCGCTGGCAATTCTTTGAGGTTAGCACACTTCTCTTCTGGGGGCTTATGCAGTGTTATAGGACATAAAATCTATCTGATATATGCCATAGGAACTACTTTTGAACAGAGGAAAGGGCAAAGAGAAGGACTGAAGAGGAAGACGGCTTCATGTAGGACTGTCAATCTCCCACAGGACCACTGTCCAGGCCCCCTGCAGTCTTCACCTCCCACCTTTGTTATGAACATTCAGAATTCCCCTCTTTAAAGACCTCGAGAACCTATAAATTTCTAAAAGCTCTTCTGTATAGTATTTCTTCCTGGTGCATCTCAATTTACCCTCATATAAATTATACTAAGTCCTCACTCAACATCACAGATCAGTTCTGTGACTATCAGCAAAACAATGTAGCACAAAACCAGTTTCATTGAAGGCTAATTGATAAAAACAAGAGTGAATTAAGTCCCTATGGCATCTCGTCAACATAACAAAATGACATCAGGCAAAATGACATTCTTTGAGGACCTACCAAATAGGTTTAAATTGTGTGCCTTTAACTTTGTGGCTGCTTAGAAAGTTAATAGAAATCTCAATGGATAATGTAACAAAGGCCATTGAGTTCACCATAGCAGATGAAAGGATTTTTTTTCTAACTGTAGACATTATTCTCCTCCCATTAATGGTCATTCCACGGGCAATATAGGCTCTGCACCACAAATTTGTACAGTGATAAGAAAATCATTCATTTAGTGTCTAAAATCCCTACTGATAAGAATCCTTCAAGTTCTAGCTGTAGATTATTAATCCGTGCTCTTCTTTCTCTCCCAGGTTGGATGGAAAATTAACCTCTACAGGAAGGCTGCTGACACTTCACACAGCACAGGGAAGAAAGCGAGCAGTAACCCCTCAGCAATGTGAGTTTAAAACAGTTTACATTTCGATATGAGGGAGGGATTCCAATACCTTTATCTATATGCATTCTTTATAATGAATATGTCCTTCTGGGAAGAGAAAAAAATCTATGGACATCACTCCAATGCCATCTCTGTTTCAGCAGCCCCTTGGGACCTAATTACCTGCATCTAAAGTAACTTCCCTTGGACAAGTCATCCTTATGTTCATTTCTGTGCTTCTTAGCCAATTCTCACACAGATGAAACAATCACAGCAATTAACTTTCTGTCCACACAGCCCACTGCTGAATTAGACCTTGGAAGGCAAGGGCATAGCACTATATATCCTACACTACAAAACCCAGTCCATACCCTTTCACTGGGAAGCAGGGTATGAGGTGGGAGGGGGGCGGGGGGAGGCAGCGTCAGCAAGGGCAGGAGACCTGGTTATGATCCAAGTAGGGACCACCACTGGGCTTGTAACATTAGCCATATTGTCTCCCAGGATGTCAGTTGCCTTAGTTGCAAAAGGGAGAGATTAATTAAGTCAATATCAAGATCCTTCTTAGCTCTTAAGCTCTCCATTATTTTCTGCTTCCTTCAGTAGCTCTCTGGAACAAACCCAACCACACTAGCTCTCTATTCTCTTACTCAATGGTGCTAGCACAAAGCACCCAAAGCTGCTGGATTTAGGATGGACTGGTCCCATCTCACAGGCCTTATAAACTAAAATTCTGCTAACCAATTCATTTATCAATAAGCCAATTAATCAATTAGCCATTTAGCAGTTTATCAATAATATCAACCATTAGATGCCAGTCTCCCCGTTTCTTCTTTTCTTTTTATGTGCTTTTGTGGATCCTTACTTTTGCTCAATCCTGACACTTCTTATCTGACTTCGACCTCTCAGACTCTTCCTCACTTAGCATCTCGTGAATGACAATGGCCATGGTCGCCATGCCGAGCCACGGGACAGACCGGCGGCAAGCCCAGAGTGGCAGTAATGTGCAGCAGAGCTGGCTTACCAGAGAAACTTTTTTCTAAAAAAGAACCCGATATCAAAGCTCCAGTGTGTTGGCATCCGAGGAGGCCAGATCATGTCTTTTATGTGTCTGGCCTAAATGACTGTGTTAATGGTCACTGTAAGAATCAGGTGAAAGAGACGCACCTGGTTCTAAAGTCACAAACAGTTTCGGACTATGGCTGGAATGTCTGGAAGGATCAGGCAGACCATAAAGAGGAGTGAAGCAGATCAGTAACAACATCAAGTGGTGGAGACTATGGTCACTTACATAGCACGTGACCCGCCTAAAAGGGTCCCCAAAGCTCTAGCAACTGGTTGTGTAAGTGGAGAGGGCAGAGCCAGTGGAAGGAAACCTCCGACTTTTTGGTGGAGGCTAGTATGCTGGAATTTAAATGAGAATTCCTCGATTTAACTATTCACAAAAATCTTAATTGTAAAATAATTTGCAAAATAAAAAACAATGCATTGATCTATATACAGGTCAAATGCAGGTCAAATGCAGGTGACAATCAGCTTATAACCTCTGATGTGTAACACAAGGATTCAAATGTTTCATAAACACTCTGAAGCCAATAGATTCATGGAAGCAAAGTACATGAAAGCTACATAAGGAAATACAATTATAGAAAACACATACAATGTGTAATCACACAAATCACGCCAGGTACAAATTAAGAAACAACATGGCACCACGATATACCCAATAAAGTAATCCAAATTTCTTAAAAATGCTCAAAGCTGGCAAGTTATAGTAAAACTTTTATACATGGATAATAGCGGTCCAATTGATATAATCTTTTAGAAAAGAATTTATAAATATTAAACATTGTTCAAGAGCCATGAAAAGATTGCACGCTTTGATCAACATTAGGAATTTATATCAGCCAATTATCCAAGTTAAGGAAAAGGATTTTTGTATCAAGCTGTTTTCTGCATGTTTGTAAATAGTAGAGGCTAGAAGCAACCTGAATATTTAAGGGCAACAAAATTGTTTTCAAGAGGCTAGTGCGTGCACGTGCGTGTGTGTGTATGTGTGTGTGTGTGTGTGTGTGTGTGTGTAAAGGTTTTGGGGAAAGGAAAAATAAAGAATGTTGGATTTTAAGGTGGTAGAACTGCAGGACTATTTCCGTTGTCATAAATCGAATGCAATGAGAATATTTGACCATTATTAGTACACCACATATGATGTTGTCATTTAAAATAAAAACTTACTTTAAAATCTAGATCAAAGCATAATGAGTAAGGACTCCATCACTGGCAGCTGGGTGGCCGTGAGGAGCTGTTTGTCTCCTCTGGGCATCAGGGTCGGGGTCAGGGTCGGGGCTTTCGTCGCTGCGGCTGGTTTTCTGATGTAAAATGGCTTTACTAACAGCGCCTTTGTCAGGGCTGCTGCGAGGGTTGGATTTGTGAATTTCTGGAGAGAGTTTAAAGGAGTTCCTGGCAAATAACAGGTATCATGCAATATTTGTTAAATATTAAAAAATAAATATAAAATCAGACAGCAAACAACTTGCGCGTGTGCAAAGGAGTTTAGCTCTTCAGTGAACCCAGGTATGAAAGTTGGCTCATTGCTGAGTTTCCATTCCTAACATGTTGGGGCAGATTTACCACAAAGTTCACTTGAAGAATCAAGGAAATAGGTCAACAGAACCTTTGGACAGAAGTCAGGAATAGTAACTAAGGAACAACAGAAGCTACATTATTTTGTGGGGAGACTGGCATACAGACTGGGGCCAGGGATAATAGGTTTACAGGTTTATAGGTAACTAGGATTTCTTATAAGCCACCAACAACAATGAAGGACCATTTCTGGGGTTTATACAGTAACAGGGCTTTTTCTCAAAATGAGATGGGGATCCGGAGTTCAGGAGAAGTTGTGGTTATAGTCACTGATCCTGCATAGAGATCATGCCTAACAACAGAGCAAAAATTGAGTTTGCACAACAGAGAAACATAAATAGAATGAAGCCAAAGGAGAAAAATGTAGCAAGGAACTGACCTGTTATCTCCTATCAATAGCTTCAATTAGCTGTAAGTCAACAGTTTGGAACTAACTTTTATGAGCCTCTATTAAATGTCACATTGGACACTTCCCTTAGGTTATCTCATTTGATTCTAACAACAGCCGTGGACTAAGCATTATCTGCACTTTTGATGTGGAAACTGAGGCTCAGAGAAGTCATTTAACTTCCTTAAGTGGTTCAATCAGATTTGAATCCATGTTGGTCTGGGTCCACGTACTTTCCATATATCATTCCACCTCTTCAGAAACAGAGAGAAAAAATAATAAGCATATTAATAACTTTGATGTCATAGTCCAAAAGCTCTTAACTGCAAATCAGGAGACCTGTTCTCAAGTCTGGGGCCATTTCCCCCTACTTCTGAGAGAAATTCAGCAAACAATGTTATCCTTTAAGTCTCAGTTAATTCGGCTGAAAAAAATACCAGGAGTTGGGCTGGAACACAGTTTCCCAACCAGGGCATCCTGCAATGTTTTCTCCTCATTACTTAGAACAGCAAAATTCCAACATGTGGGGCAGCAGGAGCTCCAAGCTGTTTGTCTTGGCTCTGAGCAGACTTTCCAGGTTCTAAATCCCATCCAACTGACACCACTGTACGACAAAAAATTTTAATTTCCTATATGAGCCATGAAGTGAAAACCACTGGGAAGCATGAGACTAGATCTGTACTTAAGAGCTATCACAGTTATCCACTGTCCTCTCGCAAGTAATCCAGGCCTTTCCAACACATCCTCTCTCCTTGGCTACAATGCTTGTTCCAGGAATGGAAATAAAATACAGTGAGCCAGGACAAAAAAAAGAAAGCCTCCTTGCAGCAAAGTTCCTCTACTGCCAGGATATACATCTGGAGCTACCTTTCATAATATGTGGTGAGAGTCTGAGAATAAAGTCAACCACAAGCCAGCAAAATGGAGTACGGCGGGAAGCTTGGAAATTATGTAGTCTCCTGGAACAAGTGATTCCTGATGTCACTGCATTCTCAGACTTTCTCGTTTCAAGTGAACTTATACACTGTTTTTGTTTGTTTTACTTCAGTTTGTCAGTTGCAACTGGAGGAGATCCAATTCTGGTGAAAAGCCTTCTTAACAACTCAAAGGCTAAGCCATGTTCATAGATCCTAATTCTCTGGCACTTGTTCGGCAAAAATTCCTTAGTGGTTCAGACAACCACCCTTCTGTGGACTAAACTCTGTCCCCAAAAGTCCATGTGTTGAAGCCCTAACCACCAGTAGGACTGTATCTGGAGACGTGGTTTTCAGAGAGGGGAATTAGGGTAATAAAATGAGATCGTACGGGTAGGGCCCTAATCTGATAGGAGTATAGCTTTATAAGAAGCAAAAGAGAGAAAGGTCACTTTCCACCGCGTGAGGAAACAGAGAGAAGACAGCCATCTGCAAGCCAGGAAGAGAGCCCTCACCAGAATCCGGCCGCACTGGCGCTTCCAGGACTGTTAGTAAATAATTTCTGAAGATAAAGCCATCCAGTCCATGGTATTTTGCTATGGTGGCTCAAGCAGACTAAGACGCACACACCCCTAACTAAGAACCACCACATTATATGCCCTCCAAGTATCTTTTAGCTCTCACATTATACAATATTCTCTGATATTATAGACACAAGATAAAGGAACGTTTACATAGGAAGATGTGGAAGCAATCCAATTTTTTTTTAACATTTTGCGAGTTGACTGAAGACTAAAGAAACAATTATGAACAAGAGATTCTTTTAAAGATTGACAATTAATCACAATTCTTTTAATATAATTCCACTACTATTTTTTAAGGATAATTTTTTTCCAGTCAAATTCTCTTACTTTACTTGCCAAAAGTCTTCCGTCAGCCAGCGTTCCTGTGGAAACCTAAGGAAAAGCTACAAAGTGCTATGCATAACTGCCTTTCATTAGAAGTAATCTTAAGACTTCTGGCCAAGCTGAGGCGTAGGTAGATACACTTTGTCTTCTTGCTCAACCAGAAGAAGGACAACAACAAATTTAAAAACAAAAAATAACCAGAACTGCCAGAAAATCAAACTGTATGGAAGTCCGACAACCAAGGAGTTAAAGGAGAAACATTCATTCAGACTGGTAGGATGGGCAGAGATGTGCAGCTGGGTGAAGAGGACGTGCAGCAAGGCTGTGGCTGGAAGACTGGGTGATCCCACATTTGGGTGCAGATAAACCGGGAGGAACAACTGGGGAGTGAGAGAGACCATGCAACCCAGGGTTCCCATGAGGGAAAAGAAAGCCTCAAAACCTATACCAGTAAAAACCTGTGGGGGCTGTGGTGGTGGAAGAAACTCCCAGCCTCACAGGAGAGTTCATTTGAGAGACCCACAGGTCCTGAACATATACAACCCACCCACCCGGGAATCAGCACCAGAATGGTCCAATTTGCTTGTGGGTAGCAGGGGAAGTGACTGAGAGCCTGCCAAGAGCCAAGCAAGCAGCACTGTTCCCTCTTGGACCCCTCCCCCACATACAGTACCATAAGGCAGAGACAGGGGTTGCCCTGCCCTGGCGAATACCGAAGGCCCCACTCCTGACAACGTAATAGGTGTGCCAAGACCAGGGGGGGAAAAAAGGCCCAAAGGACAGAACAGGTCAAAGCTCCAAAAATAGAACTAAGCGATGAAGAGACAGCCAACCTAACAGATGCAGAGTTCAAAACACTGGTAATCTGGATGCTCACAGAAATGGTTGAGTGTGGTTGCAAAATGGAGGAAAAAGTGAAGGCTATGCAAAGTGAAATAAAGAAAAATACACAGGGAACCAACAGGGAAAGGAAGGAAACTGGGACTCAAATCAATGATTTGGAGCAGAAAGATGAAATAAACGTTCAATCAGAACAGAATGAAGAAACAAGAATTCAAACAAATGAGAAGAGGCTGAGGAACTTCTGGGACAACTTTAAATGCTCCAAATCCAAATCATAGGGGTGCCAGAAGGAGAAGAGGAAGAGCAAGACATTGAAAACTTATTTGAACCAATAATGAATGAGAACTTCCCCAACCTGGCAAAGGAAACAGACTTCCACGAAACTCAGACAGTCCCAAAGAAGTTGGACCCAAGGAAGCACACACCAAGGCACATCCTAATTACCTTACCCAAGATTAAAGATAAGAAGAGAATATTAAAAGCAGCAAGAGAAAAGGAGAGAGTTACCTACAAAGGAGTTCCCATAAGACTATCAGCCAATTTCTCAAAAGAAACCTTATAGGTAGGAAGGGGCTGCAAAGAAGTATTCAAAGTCATGAAAGACAAGGGCCTATATCCAAGAATATTCTATCCAGCAAAGCTATCATTTAGAATGGAAGGACAGATAAAATGTTTCCCAGATAAAGTTAAAGGAGTTCATCATCACCAAGCCCTTATTACATGAAATGTTAAAGGGACTAATCTAAGAAGATAATCAAAACTACAAAGAGTAAAATGACAACAAACTCACAAATATCAACAGCTGAACCTAAAAAAATAAAAACAAAAACAAACTAAGCAAACAACTGGAAGAGGAACAGAATCACAGAAATGGAGATCACATGGAGGGTTATCAGTGGGGAGCGGGAGGGTGGAGAATGGAGAAAAGGTACAGGGACTAAGAAGCATAAATGGTAAGCACAAAACAGACAGGGGGAGGTTACAAATAGTATAGGAAAGGGGGAAGCCAAAGAACTTATATGTACGACCCATGGACATATACTAAGGTGGGGTATGCTGGTGGGAGCAGGGATGTGGGGTGGAGAGGAATAAAGGGGAGAAAAAACTTGGGACAACAGTAATAGCATAAGCAATAAAATATATTTTTAAAAATCTCAGCAAATATAAAAAAGAAGAAATAATCAAATCTTTGAAGAAAGGTAGGAGATTAAACAAACAAAATTTAGTAACAACCCATCCTTTGAATGTGTGGCACTTATGTCCAGAGCTCCTTTGCTATTTAGGATAAAAATCAACTGGCCCTTGTTACTATAAAAGTCCCATCTGAAAAAAACAAAAATGGTGTTCTGACTATAGACTGGGTTATTCAATCTTCATTGACTTAATAAAATCTACCACATGGCAATCGATCTGCTTATTCCTATTTTTAATGCTACATACCTGATCAATGAAGAGATTACAAAACTCTTGCAACAAAACTATAACCCGAGCAGGGGTATTATAAAACTTGGAATGACTCCAGATCAGACAGATGGTGTGAAATAATGGGGCAATTAATGCACGGGTCCGTGGGAATTCTGTCTCCTGCAGGCGCTGAAGGTGTCTCCTCAGTGGCCGCAGGTAGAGTTCCACATCTTGGGCTTTGAGGAGAGCTGAACGGAAAAAAAGCATTGTTCGTGTGAGGTAGTCTCTCTTTTCTAAATTTACAAGTTCGGGAGAACAATTCAGAACAACATGGTTATATTTAATGTTCTATTTCTTTTTATTTCAGTTATCCCACAATGGACACATGACAGGTTTGAAAGCCTCTATACACCGTCTATCTGTAACCCCCATTCAGGAGAGCCCTGGTGTAGTTACTCACATAGCACAAGAGAGCTGTGACTGAAGACTTAGTGGGAAAACACCCTTAGAGTCTAAAGAAATGTACTCAACCCCATGGAAACTATGGGGATAAAACATCTCTGTGAAGTTATTACTTTATGGTTTGGATTAGAAGCTTCATCCCTAGAATGTTAAGTCCTCCTAGGTATTTGGACTAGCACAATTTAATCATCGATTGTCTCATTCCAGTGTCCTATGAGCCTAATTTAGGCAATGACTGGAACATTTTCTATTATATTATTCATCCTAACATAACTTTTTATTTTTATAAAATAACTTTTGAAATTGTCAAGCATGGGTGATGAAGATATTTTGAAACTAGACAAAGATGATGGTTGTACAACATTGTGAATACGTCAAAGGCCGCTCAACTGTACGCCTCAAAACGGCTATTTTTGCATTATGTGAATTTTACCACAATTAAAAAAATCAGCCTGGTAAGAGTAAGGAATACTTCTTAAAATGCTGTATGTGTGAAGAAAAATTTAAATCATTAACTGTTATCAATTACTGCTTAATCTAATAAATCCTTTTTTTAAAAGATATTATTTATTTTCAGAGATGGGGAGGGAGGGAGAAAAAGAGGGAGAGAAACATCAACTTGAAAGAAACATCGACTGGTTGCCTCTCATACATGACCCAATTGAGGACCGAGCCTGTGACCCAGCCATGCGCCCTGACCCAGAATCAAACTGGTGACCTTTTGCTTTGGGGGATAATGTGCAAAAAACTGAGCCACACCAGTCAGGGCTAATCCAAAATTTCTCAATTAAATTCGATTCTTTAATGTACCCTAAATGGATCTCCATCATACTCCATTTTGCTCCTGAGGCTACAAATACCTTTGATTAACTGAAAACAAACTTTGTTTATGAAGGTAGGGGATGAGGTAAATTATTTTCAGGTGTTATCCCAAAATACTGTCAAGAAAAACAAACAAACAACAACAACACACCTGCTGAATTTTGGGGGGGGCTATCAGAATCAGGTATGCACCCACCCATGTTACTCTTCTTGACATGTAACTAATTAATCTTTCCACCTAAAATAAAGGCCTGGGAAGACCGAGAAGATCCTGGAACTATTTTCTGCTTAGCTGTGCTGATGTTCTGAAATTGGAGTGTTTTCATTAATGTTAATTTTAAATTTAAATAATTGCATCTAATAAGTAAGTGCCCTTAAATGTGATAAGCATATCTGGTGATTTTGCAGGACCTCGTGTGTGTTGGAGAGGGGCCTCTCCCTCTAGCTGACAATGGCCTTGGGCCACTTGTTTGGTTGCAAGTGTTTTCTTCTGAATCTACAGGCCATGTGCTCTTGAGGTTCTGAGCACACTTGAGACTTGTTCCTGTAGAAGTGTCATCAAATGTTGATGTTATGCTAACATTGGGAAAAAAACCCAAACACGAGAAGTTTCTGTTTATTAAGGGCGTACTTTACCGTATGTCTAGTACTCTGTGCAGCATTAAATCCACAACCTAGTGGTTCTCAGCCAGCAGAGGTTTTGTCCCTATGGGTCATCTGCCAAAGTCTCAAGACATTCTTGATTGTCACAACTGGGATGGGAAAGTGGGCAGGTGCCAGGGATGCTGCTCAGGTCGGGCCCCACAACAAAGAATTATCCTGCCCTAATTGCCACCAGTGACAAGGATGAGAAATATTCCTCTAATCCTCACAACAAATCTGCAAGGAAGGTGTTAATAAGCCAGTTTGGCCAATGAAAGCCAGAGGCTCAGCAACTTTAAGATGTACTGAGTGGATCTGGGACAGGAATCCAGATCTGGCAGGCCTCCTAATCCCAAACACTGTCCCTCACCTGTCGCCTCTTTTCAAGCAGAATTCACAGAGAAAGCACTAAGAGATATCAAAACATTTTTTTAACGATTTTACTTATTTTCGAGAGAGAGGGGAAGGGAGGGAGAGACAGGGGGCACAAAACACCAATGTGCAAGAGAAACATCCATTAGTTGCCTCTTGTGCGCCCCAACCAGGGACCTGGTCCACAGCACAGGCATGAGCCCCGATTGGGAATCAAACTGGTGGGTGACCTTTGGGTTTGCGGGCCGGTGCTCAACCCACTGAGCCACACCAGCCAGGGCTCAAAACATTTTCAAAGTAGATTTTAAGTATTTCCTAACCCTCCACACGTTACTTAAGAAAAATAAAATTTTTCTAATGTTTGAAACAAACAATAAAAGCTCTTTGCCATATTACCTTACAATTTTATCATTTAAAACTTCAGTATTATGTCTATCCATATTTGCTTACACATGCCTAAGGAAACGTGAACAGAAATCCAGAAAAATGGGGAGGGCTGTTAGCCCTCAGTTGGGGGTAAAGCTGGGAATGAGGGGACAAGGAAGCTTTTTGCTGGATCCTTTTTTATGATTTCTAATTTTTAGCAACACACATGTATTACCTGTTCAAAATTCACTACCAAACAAACCCTCCTCTCTGTATGTTTAATCTTCACCAAAACCTCGATGACGACTTTGAGTTCTTACCAGCTAAATAAGCTATACATGTGAAACATGTTCAGAGTACTGGCACATGGCTGGACTGATTGTAGCCCAACCGTTTATTACAAAAACCCCTATGCTTGGCTCTCATCTATCCCGGGCTGAATACCAAAGGCCTTTCCCCTTCACACAGGCACATTCTCATTAAAACTTCCATCTGCAGCCACTTTGGTAGGTCCTTACTATAGACGCTAAAATTTAGTATCAATGGAGGATAAAGTACAAATGACTGAGACAAATTTATCATTAGCAGAGCCAAGTGCAACCATTTCGCGAGCAGGCTAATGGCGCAGTGTGGCTGAGCAGGCAGGGGCCCGGTCACGAGGGGCACGGCCGGCCGGCGAGCAGAGTCTTACCACTTCTCACAGCTGCGAAAATGTCCTTCAAAGTTGGGAAATAGCTGCTTTGCTTAGCTTTCAAGATCTTAACCATTTTCAGAACAGTAGGAGCCTGAAGCTAAATTGGAAAAAAAAAAAAGAAGAAGAATTTATCATATATGAGCTAGATTAATTACTAAATAAATGCATTCTGTAATACAATATGTAAATTACATTCCACTCATGCACAATACACACAATATTTAACCCTCAAAGACCTATTTAGTTTCAAGTCAAAAGTAATTTTTAAGAAATTTTATTTATTTTTAGAGAGAGGGAGAGAAACATTAATGTGTGAGAGAAACATCGATGGGTTGCCTCTAACATGACCCCAAACGGGGGCCCGCCCGGAAACCCAGGCATGTGCCCTGACCGGGAATGGACGGCAAACCTTCAGCTCACAGGCCGGCACTCAACCCACTGAGCCACACCAGCCAGGGCTCAAAAGTAATTTTTAAAATAACATTTTTTTCTTAGCTTTCTTAATTTGAATTTTCGAAACAATCTGTCAATTTATACATCTATATGGGTAAAATATTAAAATGTCCACATAAAATTTCTTGCTGTGTTTCAGGAAATCTCTAAGAGACATGTAAACATATGAGTAAATGTCTTAGTTTTCAGAGCATTAAATTGGGTAGCTTCTAAGGCAAGCACCCAGCAGAGGAAGCAAAGTTAGCTCTCCCAAAGCTACATGTCACTACTAAGCAAGACTGTATTCCTTCCCAAATCAATTAAATTGACTAGATTAATTAAATCTTATAATCTTCGATGTTTCCCTGGGAAATCACTCTTTTTCTAAGCTACGAAGTGTTTCCAATTATCTCAAATGCTGTCAAAATATTCTCAAAAAGGCAAAAGTAATTTTAATCCCCATTAATTTAAAAAGTAGCAGTTTGGGATAAGAGAACAAATTATTAAGTCTTTCAAAGACAGTATGTTAAATTTTCAGAATTACAGGAAATCACTGCTCAGAGACCAAATTCTACAAATGACTGCTAATTCAAATTACAAGCAATTTCTAGGGCTATCTACTTACTTGATCATAAATGCCTGATAGATTCTCTCTTCTCATTGTCCAGAAATCCAGTTCAGTTTGAGGATTCCAGTGAAGACCATTCAGCACAGGCTGCACTGAATCTTTTTCTATAATTTCTTGGATTTGATGTGACCATTTAATAACCACAGATTCAATTGCATGGAGTACTGTCCTTTCATTTGTCTCTAACCTACAAACATTGAAAGGACTGATAAAATCATTCAAAATCAAATCATTTCACCCACATAAAGATAGGACTTGGATTTTTTTTTTAAGATTTTATTTATTTAGAGAGAGGAGTTGGGGGTAGAAAGAGGGAGAGAAACATCAATGTGTGGTTGCCTTTTGTGCACCCCCTGCTGGGGACCTGGCCCACAACCCAGGCATGTGCCCTGACTGGGAATCGAACTGGCAAGCCCTTTCGTTTGTAGGCCAGCACTCAATCCACTGAGCCACACCAGCCAGGGCAGGACTTGGGTTTTAATAGTTATTTTATGTATCCATAAACCAATTTTCTAAATATAAATACTTCGAAATCAGATCCATTATTTTTATGATTGCAATTTGAGTTGTGACATTGTTATTGTCATTGGCATATCTCTAACGTTAAAAACATTGTTAAACAAAGAATTATATCCTCAAAGCCACTTCACCGAACAGAAGAATATTCTTTGACATCATGGCAATTATTACTGCTTGCTTTTTGCAGGCTGCATTTTTAAATTTAAAAAAATTTTTTGGTATTGTTTAATTACATTTGTCCCCATTTTCCCCATTACTCTCCCCTGCCCTACCAACCCCCCACCTCCCACATTCAATCCTTTCCCCTCCCCCCCATCTTTGTCCATGGGTCCTTGGTATGTGTTCTTTGACTTGACCCTTCCTCTTCTTCCCGACATTATCCCCCTCCCCCCGCCCCTCTGGTCACCATCAGTTTGGTCTTTATTTCCGGGTCTCTGGTTCTGTTTTGCTCACTTGTTTGTCTTGTTGATTAGGTTCCACTTATAAATGAGATCTTTTTAAAAGTATACTGTGAAAGGAAATAATACATACAGTGCTTTGACATAACACTATTTTTAAAATGTGTTGTAGCTATAATTCTCTATTTTGCTAACAGTTTGCTGGAGGTGTGACATGAAATGGGTATGTTGGCTCGCCATTTTAATATCTTGTATATACCATGTCATTACGTACTTGGTCTCTGGAGATTTCTGATCCCGGTCCATTTTTCCTGCAATAGTGGGAATTGGTAGAAGAGTTCTTCTCAACATTTTACCCCGAAAAATATGCACTTTATGTTTCATGATCTCTGTGTGACGTTCCATGTCTTGTGAAATAAAACAGGACCAGGATTTATGGTTCTTCTTGTTAGAAAGAATTGGCACTAAAATCTAAAGAGAGAAATATTTTTAAAAGCAGTTAAATTAATTTACATACAATGTGCTCCATCAAAGATTTTCTTGTCATAATACAAGATCGGCAACAAAACCACTTAATTTCATAAATATGCTCCTATGATATCAACTCTGCAAAAAGAAGACAAAAATCAGCGACCCATTTAGACTTAATGAGACCAATTCTTTCAAAGAGGAAATAATTTACTACTTGTTCATTCATTGCCCGCTTATCAAATATTTGTGGAGCCTCTCAATAACCCAAACACTGCAGGAAATAAGCAAAATCATGTCAAGTAAATAAATGGCTTTCTTAATGTAAACAGAGCATATTGCAGATATATTCATGGAAAAAATCTTTTTGAATCACATGGAGGCAAGAGTAAATTAATCTTCTCAAGCCCTTGGCAGCATCCCAGTGGATTAAAGTTTGATGGAAAGATGTTTCTTTAATCATATGGACCTTTCAGGGACCCCTTTCATTAAATTGAGTACATCGGTGAAACCATGTATGTGAAAGACCCTCAAAAATTATTTTTTATTCCCAGAGCCCAGCACATACTAAATAATTAATAAGAGTTTTCTGAGTTTATAAAGCTGGTCTCTTCTTGCTTTCCCACTCCTTTCCAATATCTACTAATTTGAAACATTTTTTTTCATTTTTTCTGATATTATCTACCCTGTTTATCAGAATTACACTGTAACATTTCCATTAGCTAAAATGCTCAGAATATAGGTCTTCCCCCTTTTTAAAGTTTGAGATGTCCATCACTCGTCTCCCAGACTACTATCTGGTAATTAATTTAAAAAAACTGAAAATTCACTTGGGGTTTTCTAGTGGTGTTGAAAAAAATCTTTTCAAATTGTTTCACTATTACATTTTCCCTGCTTGGCATCCACTATGTGCGAGCCAGGAACACAGGGATCAGTGAAATTTAGTCTCTGCCTTCGATGATCTCGGTGGGTTAGGTCCCTCGATGTAGGAACTGCCCTAACTGAGGGCATGTTCAGGATTTAACGCGGAAACAGAAGAGAAATCCCCAGCTCCGGGGGGGAAAAGGTGTGAGAGAAGACTTGCCGGGAAAAGTACTACATAGTTGAAATCTTTAATATGAAAGGTCAGGGTGGGCATTCCAGAAAACTGAACACTGATACAGAAAATCATTGAACGGTCCTCTGGAAAACTGCTGGTCTTGCCCGCCTGGAATTAGAGCCAGCACCCCCAAACGAAAGGCTGCCAGAAAGACAGGGCGCTTAGCTCATGAGGAGCTTCGGAAGCCAGAGGGAAAGGCTTGTTGGGCTGCGTGTGCACCGACCCACTGGAAGATTGCTTTCTCTGTTAAATCTTCAACAGCAACAGCGTTTTCTGAAAGTCAGGTGTGAGGAAAATCCTCGTTATTCAACATTTCTAATTTACAGGGTACCGTTTCAAACTTTCACTCGATTTGCTATTCTGTGATCAGGCCAACTTTTTTTTTTTTCAATTGCAGTTGACAGTCAATATTATTCTGTATTAGTTTCAGGTGTACAGCATAGTGGTTAGGCAACTATATAATTTACAAAGTGTTCCCCCCAATACTTCCAGTACCCACCTCGCCCCAAACATCGTTATTACAATATTATTGACTACATTCCCCATGCTGTACTTTACATCCGCATGACTATTTTTGTAACTACCAACCTATACTTTTTAATCTGTTCGGAGGCCAGCTTCTCTTAAAATATTTATGTCAGAAGCTATGGATAAAACTGCTCTGAAGTTGAGTCACACGCTCTGCATAGCTGGAGCATCTCCGTTAACTTCACTGAAGACAAACAGGCCTGGAATGTGCTTTTGAACTAATCCTATATACAAAGTAATTCAATTAATTGGGGGGGGGGAGCTTGTTTTGTTTCAGTCAGGAAGGTTTTTTCATCTAGTTTTCATGATTTATAAGAAAAACCCCGAACTTTTTCTACGAACAAAATAATCCGGACATGTTTACTAAAGACAGATGTGACTACAGACGAAAGAGCTATGGCGTCTCTGCTGTCGTTCTCTTACCTTCAACGATCCTTTCTTCATCTGCGGAGTTTGTTTTTACAAGGCTTCGTAAAGCAGTAGGGACTATTACCTGGGAAACACTTTTAAAGTACAGGAGTCTGGGCCTCTCCCACACTCCATAAATTAGCATGTCCAAGGCTAGGGCCCAGACTTGACTACAAGAACCAACTCATGCCCTGGTCGGGTAACTCACCTGGTTAGAGCATCGTCCCCATACACCATGGTTGTGAGTTTGATTCCCGGTCAGAACACATACTGGAGGCAACCGACTGATGTTTCTCTCTCACATTGATGCTTTTTCTCTCTTTCTCTTTCTCTCTCCCCACCTTCTTCCTTTCTCTCTCTCTCTCTCTCTCTCTCTCTCAAATCACTAAATTTTTTTTAAAAGGAACCAAATCAGGCTTCTTTTATGGACTGATGAACATTCGCAATTATTGTTTCTTTCAAGATCTGGGTCAACATAACATATAACTAGAGAAATAATGTCGAGAGGAGAGCAGGAGTTCAGTGTTGGATGTGTTAAGTTTGAGATGTCCATTCCATCCATACGTCAATGCCCATGTTGGAAAGGAAGGCAGATGTCTAAGCTTAGAGTTCAGAAGAGAGAGCAGACTGGAGAGAAAGTTTGGGAGGCCTCAGTACCTCAGCACGAATTACTGTCAATCGGTGTCTATGCGAGTCAGACTTCAAAAACTATTTAATATTGGACATAAGTGGGAGCATATTAGGTCATTTAAGTGAGAAAACAAAAAGTAAATATGAAGTCACGAATGACTTTCCTCACCTCCGGTTCAAATACTTGGTCCATCCCTTCCTTATTCTATCCCATTTAAGAACCAGAAATTCCCTCAGTACTTTCCAACTCATTCACTACCTCAGTAACAGTCTCTCCCTTATTCCTCAACTGAGCCACCGAGCCACCAATTCTTGCACTTAATGTTTTTCTTGTTAATATATAAATCACCCAGAAAGTCTGAAGGTGACTAGCTTGGAATGCAAGCCATAAATGACTACCGACATTCCGTTTGACTCCAAAACTTCCCCATGCAGCCTGGTCTGATAAAATCCTTCCCGGAACTTGTATTACGCCACTACCATCTTCCCATAAAGACATGGGTTTAGGTTTGGCAATGGCTTTGCTGGCAACCATCTGAAAAAGTGACATGGCTATTTATTTTCTAATCGGCTTCTCCAGCTTTATTTCTCACCACCTCCAGCTCTGGTTCCCCAATCCAGTTATATTACTTCGCTCCTTTAAAAAAACAAAATGAACCTGCATTTTCTCACCTCTGTGCCTTTGCAATGCTTCTCCCTCTGGTCAGAATGCCCTTCCTCCCTTTCCTCCATCTAGCTAGCTGTCTCCTCCTTGTCCTTCAACACTCTGGGGACCAAATAATTTACCACACGACTGTGGATGCTTTTGACAGTGAAAAGGAACACTAAAAATTATTAGCAGATGTTAACAAGTAGACACTAAAACTGCCCCTGGCAAACCGAGACCTATGATCATCTGTTCAAGACCGCCCACCTTCCCCGCTGACCCTCAGAATGTGGGAAGATGCCAGCAGGCTCCCACAGATTCTAGCCCTGCCCACCACGTCCTATCACTGCTAGCTGAGCTGCCTGCCTCCCTAGCTAGACCACTTGCTTTCTTTCTGAAGGCAGAAATTGCATCACTAATTGCCAGTCATAGTACCAAGCAGACAGTCAATAAATAGTAACTAAATGCACAAATAACCACCATGAGCTTATTAGCATAAAACTCCCCAAGTGTCCCTTTCGCGCAATGTCCAAAGTAATGCAAGTGGAGATTACAGAGATCAACACCAAATGCTTTATTCCTCAATATCTGGAAGCTTCAGTGCTTTGTCTCTTATAAGAATAGAGTATCAGTGAGCCCTTATTTAACCTTCATTCATTGAACAAGTATTCACTGAGCTCCGACTGTGTGCAGGGCAATGTCTTGGGTGTTTCAGACACACCAGTGAGCAAAACAAAGATTCAGGGACAGACAGGACAGGGGTAAGACAAGTGAGGGAACAAAATGTGAGAGGGCACCAAAAAGCACAGCAGTCAAGATGAATAATATTTTAAAATATTTTTTAGAGCAAAAGTAATTCGAAAAATATCACAGTGAACAAAATATCGACATTTTTCACGAAAGACAGAATCAGTATTACTGACTTTTCTTTTTGTCACAAACTCCATATGATTTGGCTTGGCATTGTTAGTGGTCCTATTTGTATTTAAAGTGTTGGGGTATTTTGCGTTAATTTTGATTTTAAATACTGCATTGAAATAATATTTATCTTGATTACTGAGTTGCATGTGTTCCACGCCCCCCACCCCCATCATGAATTTTTTGTTCTTGTAGTAGGTCCCTTGCTTGCCTGACCCTAATCCCCGCCCTGCACAAATTCCTTCTCTCCTGGATGGAGACTTCACTGAAAGGTATTTGAGCAAAACGACTTGAAGAACAGGGTTGGCAGAGTGGATTCTAGGGACGATGACGACACGGAAGAGCAAGGGCCCTTGGGCCAACAGTGTGCCTGACGCAAACAGGATCAGCAAGGAGGCCATGGGGTAGCAAATGAGATGAGCTGACAGAGGTGAGGAAGGGGTCCGATCAGAGAGATTTGGGGCTAGCTCTTTCGTCCTTTAGCAAGTAGGAGAATCACTGCCGGCTCTGGTGCGGCATCTCCGGTCGGGGCGCTGAGGTCCTCCAGCTCTAACGAGTTTCCCAGTGACGCTGACGCTGCTGGTTCACGGTGAGCAGCAATACAAAGCCTGGGCCCCTGTAGGGACCTGGGCCCTTATTCGGAGTGAACGGCAGGCCAGTGCAGGGTCTGAGCAGAGAAGTGACACGTTCTGACTCGTTTGTCAACAAGGATCACTCCGGTGGCTGTGCTGGGAATAGGGTCGAGATGGGAGACACGCAGAAGCAGGGAGGCTCATCAGGAGATTAACGCAGTGGACAGATGACAGATCATAGTGACCTGGACCAGGCCGGCAGCAGTGGGGCAAGAAGGGGACTGATCCTAGATATACTCTGAATGTGGAACCTGCATGATTTCCCGACGGAATAGATACAAGGTGTGAGACAAAGGGGGGGCCAGGGCTGGCTTGGAGATGTTCTGGCCTGAGTAACCAGAAGGATGGCGTTCATACCCACTATTCTGGGGACACCACAAGTAACACTGGTTGGGGGGTCAGGGCAGCTTCGGACGTTAGGCGTGCGATGTCTATTACACATCACGTGGGGATGCCAGGAAGGCAGGTGGCTCTCCAAGTATGGAAATTCGAGAGAGAGATCTTGGCTAGAGAGAGAGAGAGAGGATTGGGAGCACCTCATATGTCACTGTTAATCGGCCAGTTCTATGAGCCGTAATGGATACAAAGCAAAGACTATCCTCGGAAAGTTTTAGCCCAAAAATCTACAGCCATGCCTTAGGGCCTCGTTCACGCCGAGTTTAAGCCTTGTCTATAAATAAGCCCACCTGATCTCTTAAGTGTGATATCCTCGCCTTTCTTTTCTTCCTAATACTCATATCCTCAGCCATAAATGATAATCTTCCAAACCACTTTCACACTCCTGATGTTCCGGATGTTTTATCCCTTCTGTAGATTTACTCGTTAACAGCTTACTCTGTCTCATTTAAGCCTTCTCTCAGAGTGATATGCATTGAGGCTGAGATAAATTCAGAGAAAGATCAGAGGAACTTGAAAGTTTTGCTCCTTCAGATGACAGAGCAAGGTGCCAATGACAAGCACAGCCTTGCCTGCCCAATCCCAGAATCTGGCTGTCTGGATACGAATGACCGAAAGTTATTCACACTTCATGTGAAATCCTTTCATCAGATTCAGTTCAATAAAAATTCCCTGAACAACTGCTACATACCCAAACTGTCTGAGCTGCTGAAGACAGAAAACTGTCTTCTCAGTGTCTCCTGAAATCAACTAACACCAAGTAAATTCCACAAGAGGGGAGGGAAACTGAGGTAGGATACTGAAGTTGGGGGTGAGAGCCCAAAGATAGAAAAAAAAGACCTCCTTTCAAAAAGACAGCCAAAAAGATTCAGGTAGTAAAACAGATCTGCCAATAAAGATTGGCAGGTCATTAGTAATAAACATGCTGGCACTCATTTCTACCTTAAGTTGTGACAGGACTGTGCTGACTGAGATCTGATTTACTAACACCTAACCCAGCAATTTCCAAAGTTTAGAGCATATGAGAGTCACCTAGCGATCTTGGTGGGAGCCAGGCACCGATTTAATTAGTTTGAGGTGTGACCTGGGCCTGGGCATGTCGTCAAGTCCTCCAAGGTGATTCTAATGTTCTGCAAAGCTTGCGAACCACTGCTCTGGTTCCACAGGACCCAGTCGTTTAGTATGTTCTTCCTCAAAGCTGGTCCACCAGGTGAGAAATGAAGATACCAGCCCCGCCCCAGACCTGCTGAATCTGCGTGCCCGTAACGAAATCCCAGGTGGTTCTGATGCACGTGAAAGTGCCAGTAACACTGGTTTAGGGAGCATGTCTCGCATTTAAAGGAAGAAAAAGAGGACTTTTAAGGCAACTATTTCTAATGCTTTGTTTCCATTACTTTTAACCATTATCTGTCAGAAGCAACATTTAGAAACTAACAAGAATCGAAACTGATTTTCAAAACCCTTTCCAAAGTGTCAGTGCGTCTCTTCTCTGTAAATTCTAAAACCTAAAGCTAAGTACAAGAGCCTATTCAATTCAAACTGCTCTTTATTTACTTCCATGATTTAGAAGGAGGAAAATGATGGCCCCACAAATCACCACCTGTGGAATATCAGCATCGGTTAAGTATGAGGTTCATTTCAGGAACAGTCTAAATGCTATCGCACTCCATCCATCTGGCTAAAGAGAATTACTGGCTTCTACATTCTCTCTCTTTTTTGAAAAAAATAGCCAGAGTGGTCCCAAATAATTCCAGGTGTCATGGAGGTAAATGAAAGATTCAGCTATTAAAGATAGACTAGTACCTCATCCAGGAAAGCAGTTACATGTCCGAGAGATGAGGCGGGTAACTCTCCAAATAAAACCGTTTGAAAGAAATCATTTACACCCATGCTTTCAGTAACCTTCTTGGCAATATAAACGAGTTTACGTTTTGCATGTCTTGGAATCTGAAACAAGAACAAGATAATTAGTTGAAGTCCAGATGTCATTTCCATGTTAACGAACAGAGTTTAACCTGTAGCTAGATTGCTAGCAAAAGAAACAAAACCTGGTACCTACTAGAGTTAAGTGTTCTATCTTCTTGTCTACTGACAGTTTTTTAATTAGTTACGACTAGGAAAGTAGCAAAACAAAAAAAGTTCAAAACTCACAAAACCCAAAGGCAAATTCCTGTTGTTCTCTCTCTATCTCTGGGACCCCATTTCCCGACTATTAAAACGGCCACATCTAGAGATGTTAGTAACACTTTACATTCCACAGAGGCACTGTACGACCTAAAGATCATAAATCTTGCTCCAAACTTTTCACACTTGAGAAATGCCAAATGCCAACGCTGTACTTGTGGGTGATACGTTAACCTTCACGTGGGCGAGCAGTCTAAATTTTAAGGGGGGGAGGAACGGAGCGAATAAACAAGGGAAGAAAGGAGTGCCCCCCTCCACGGCTGGTAAACACCACCTTTGCACAATTACCCCCGCACTCATGTTTAAGGACCATGTATTCTTCCCTGGGATGAAATGGGGTTGACAGTCAGACAGAGTACTTGTCAAGTTATCTGGGTTCTGCCAAACACCTTTTCTTCAGGATGTGGCTCCAGAGTGACCCAAGAGCGACTGAGACGGAAGTTACCTGACACAGCCCACCTTGCGCCTACCGCCCAGACAGTGGGGAAAAGCTCTATTTGTCCTGCTTTATCCGGGTCGAGCAGGCTTAGGGGCTGACCGTCTAGAAAACCACCTACAGCCGCTCACCCGCTGAGTGGGCGCACGTGGGGATGCTGCACACCAGGGCGGACTTCCAAAAAAGTTTTTAAAGCGCCCAAGTGCATGCCCCGCGGGAACCCAAGGAGGCGCGACTGACCTGTCCCCAGTCAAGTACCCTTTAATGCGGGGCGGTGGCGTGGCCGGGTCCCCCAGCCCGTCGCTCCTTACCTCCCGGGAGGCCGCAAGCCCCCCCGCGGCGGCGACGCTGAACACAAGGCGGGCCGGGCCGGGGCTCTCCAGAAACTCCCCCAGGACCTTCCGGTTGTCTTGGCTCTCCAAATGCTGGCTCCACTTCTCCGCTTGGAGCCCCAGCATCTGCTCCAGGCGGCCACCGAGGAAGCGCACCCGCGCGTCTTGGGCGAAACTCCGCGCTCTCCTGGCCTCCGCCGCAGCCGCCGCCTCCTCCTGCTCATCCTCCTCCAGCTCCAGCACGCCCGCCGCCTCCAGGCCGATGCCGGGGGTTAGGCGAAGACTCGGGGCTCCCCGGTCGCCCCGCGCCTCCCGAGCGACCACCGCGGCTGCCATCGGGCGCGTCTGAGGAGACACGGGGCTAGCCCGCTCCACACGCGCCCCAGCCAGCCCCGGTTGGACGAGGACACCCCTCCTCACAGCGCCCGGAGAGGCTCCCAATTCCTCCGGCGACCACTAAGGGCGCGGCCGTTCCTCCCCACCTGCGGCTACTTGGCAGCCGGCGTCCGCGCAGTGGGAGCCCCGCGGGCCGAGGCGCCAGCCCAGGGGAAGCTGCGCGTCCCGTTTCCCGGGGGACGGAGTCCCCACCCCGGCCCGCTGGGGGCGGAGTGAGCGCGGAGGGGAGCGGCCTTCAGGCTCTGGGCCCCAAACCCGGCCGGGAAGGGGAGCGCCCTCCGTTGGTCTGAGCCACTCGGTGGGCCCCCTCCATTGCCTTCCGCCTCCTCGGTCCTCTGGACGTCTCCGTGGGCTACCAGTGAAGACGCATCGCGGCCCAGCATGGATGAACTGCTGCGGTTCGAGCAGCACAGCCTTAGGTGGAGTTCCGTGCCAAATCCTTCACCTTGACCACTGCATGTAGTTCACAGAAAAGCAGGGCTCCAACTGGTCATCTTGTTTGTGAAGCAACGGAACAATGAGTAATGAGGAGAAGGCGGAACCGAGATCCAGGCCCCGCGCTGAAGTTTCTTTCTGCCTTGGCTGAAGTTTGTCCGAATATTACCAGAAAAGAGCCAGTCCTGCAAGCCAACTTTCCTCCTTGAGGAAACCCAAGGTCTAGATGTAACACAGTCCGTATTCTGACCCTCAACCCGCGCTCTCACGCATAGTGCTCTTTGTAGACTCGAAAGTGCTTGGGGAATATGTAGAATTATCATTCTAACCAAGAGTAAAAAGCAAAGGGAGAAAAATTCCGGATTAATAAATTATGGTATTAAAATGGAATTTCAGTACGGTCTATTAATGGTATTTGTTGAGCTGTAAGGAAATTCTAATTACTAAAGTAGCCAGAATGGCGGGTGGTCTGAGGGGGGAGGTAGACACCTATTAGCTTTTCTAATTACATGATCAGAATCTTGAATTAATACAGGCTCCTGGAAAGCCTTCGTAAGGCCTGGGGCTCCAGTGACCAGCAGGCAAGTCCAGAAGCCACTGCAAACACCTCACGATGCTTCTCATTCTCTCCTCTCCCCACACTGTTCCAGCTTTGCATCCCTCTACCCCAGGGTAACCGTAATTCTGTAAAGAAGAATTGTGTTAAACTGAAAGTGAAAAACGACTTTCAGATTCAGCAGATAATAGATATTAGTACAGCCACTAAAATACAATTTTCAAAAACTTACATATGCAACTCTAAATATAGAATGAAGGCATGCTGAAGTCCTATTCAACTCATTATTGGGAAAACCAACAAAATGGCACAGCTGGTTCCAGCGAGAATTAGAAGAAAAGATTTATAGGCAGTGAAGAAAGTCTACTGGAATAAGGTTGCTAGTTTGGAAAAATACTTTTTAATGTCCTCTAGGACAATAAGCATAATCTTTTGTTTTTAGGGGAGGTGGTTTCTTTTTTGGGATAATTTGTAGTTCAGAAACAATTTACATCTGTAGTGAACAAAAATAAAACTAGTGCTTCGCAGAGTTTGGATCTGGAATCAGTAGTAGAAAATGAGCCAAAAAAAGGAGCATTTCCCTAGATAATTAAGTAATCCTTTGGTGGACCAGTTAAACAATGTCAAAATGTGACACTAACAAGGCATGCTGCCTTTCTTTTACCTTATTCCTACATTTTAAATAATTTTTCTTAATAATAATAGCTAACACCAAGTACCAACCAACAAGGGCCATGTACAGTGCTGAGCTCATTTATTTGCCCCACAAATATTTACCGAATGCCAACTAAGTGCCTGGCCCTGTTCTAGGTGCTGGAAATGCACCAGAAAAAGGCAGACGAAGTTCACGCTTTCATGTTACTGGTACAAGCTAGATTTATACTGGCCAGACTGGCGCTATACCAACTAGGTTTCAGGCCACTTCTACTAGGTACTGAGTGTATGGGACCTCTGGTAGCTACTCGCCTTTAGGTGTCTTGGTTTCCTTGTCTGAAATAGAAATAAAATGTCAGATTGGTTTTTTTGTTTGTTTGTTTTCAGTAAACAGTCCCTCTCTCCCACCTTCATGATATGAGTGCATTTTTCTGTTCCCTTGAAGTTGTGCTTAAGCCTATGACTTGCTTTGGTCCATAGGATGTTAGCATACATGACCCAGAGGCTTGAAATATTCTTGCCGGGTGGGTTTGGCCCGTGGTACCTCTTCCACTGTCATGAGAAGAGCATCCCTCACCAGCTCGCTCTGGTGAGTGCAAGGGACCCACCTGGACCCAACAGGTAACTCAGAGGCAAGTCCAGCGCAGTCTTGTGTACATCTGCCTACCCTCAGTCAACCACAGATGCCTGAGCAAGAGTAAGTGATCATTGTGCTAAGTATGTAACTGTCGTGAGGTTAGTTACGCAATGCTAGCGTGGCAACAGTCGATCCGAGGGTTGTTGAGAGAATTAACTCAGTTTAAATATAAAGAAATCACAAACACTTAGGTCAGTGCCTGGCACATTCAAGCATCATAAAAAATTTATTATTAGTTAGGGAATGCAAGGGTGAGAGAAATTAAGCAGAGATAGAGTATGCTTACTAGGTCAGATGATGGTAGGTCCTAAGAAAAGCAGAGTAAAGGGGGATGTTAATTATTACCAATGTTCAAGAAAGCCTCACTTTTGAGCAGAAATGTAAGTGAAAGGATGAGTCACGGATTCTGGGAGAAGAATATTCCAGGCCAGAGAAAAGAGCTGGTAGCCCCATAGAGAGGATGCTTGGTGTTTGGAGAAACGGCAAGAAGTCCAACAAGAGGGACAATATTAGGAAATGCGGTCAAAGAAGAAATACGGGTTTTTCTTAAAATGAGACAGAAACTGCTTGTTGTCTCCAGTGCCCACTCACCCTTTAAGCCTCTTGGTAATAGAACACTTACTCCCAGTCCAAGTTTTAATGGGACTCATGGTTACCCACCTGGAAATTTCATTTCCTAGTTTCTCTTATAGCCAATAGAAAGTGAAAGTAATGCAATACGACTTGTGGGTCATGTTCGCAAAGAGAATGTTCCAGCTTCCATTTCTTCTTGCCTTTCCAGCTTGCTGGCTACTTAGTATATGAACATGGTATGCTGAGACATGCTCAGTCATGCAAATGACCCTTAATCATGTGAAGAGGTGCTCAATCTCCCTCACAAAAGAAAATACAAAATCAAATTATAATGCAACACATTCGTTTTATTTACTTGATTTAAGATTGACATCGTATTCTTGGCATGGCTGGGGAAACAGGCACTCACATATATCTCTGCTGGGAATTCAAAATGATGCAACCCCAGAGAAGCTGTCAATTTCTAAAAGCAATGCCTATGCCTTTGCCCTTTGACCCAGCAATCTTCTTATAGCACCAACTGTAAAAGCAAAAGACTGGAAACAACCCAAATATCCAGAAACAGAAAGCCGGTTGAATTAACGAAAACAACATTCACACAGTGGACTAATATGCAGCTACAAGAAAGAATGAGGAAGCCCTCTGTATACGTTAGTGGAATGATTTCCAAGATATATGTTCAAGTGAAAAATGAAAAAAAGAGAAAAATGTGTATATTATGCTATCATTCATTCAAGAAAGCAGTGCAGGTGTATGCCCCTCACACACACACACACACACACACACACACACACACACACAGAGTATTTATTTATATTAAAATATAAATACTGCAATGAAAGAATAATCCAAAAACTTTAAAAAGTATTTATACATGAGAAAGGGTGAAGAAAATGGATAGAAGCTAGGCTTCTGAAAATAGACATCATTTTCTATAGTTGACTATAAATATTTTATATAACTAAAAAAATAAGCTTAAACTCCTTTTAAAAATTCTCTAAAACTAAAAAGCAAAATGAACCAAATGAACTTCCCTGCATAGTGAGTTACTGGTATAACCATACAGAGGAGAACTATTTCAAGGGGTTTTAAAACAATAGTTAGACAGTGTATCCCTAAAGGAGATATACCCTAAACAAAAAGAACTGCACAGAATAAAAACAGTATAAACAAATACTTTTAAATTGTTTTCAGTAATTATGCTGATAATAATAATGTTGGCAGTGTTATTGTAAGACTGACTACATATTGTGAGAATAAACCTGTCATAGGTTGGATTCTTGGATAAACAGACTCTTTCGTGGTGTTTGCATGCAGGTCACGTGTTAGGGAGGGCTCCTAGGGAAAAAACACCTGTAGGGGACTGAAGCAAGCAGGTTAGGCAGAGGGAGCAGTTGAATTGCCAGGCGGTTGCGATAGAAGTCTTCGGCCGATTCCATGGGGAGCTCATAGCTGTGATGGCCCTTTGGAGATGTCCCAAACTGAGGCAAGAGAACCACACCACTGCAGCCCCATGATGCACCAAGAGAGAAAGCCTACCCTTGGCCATGGCAGCAACCTTTGGTTGAGAACAATTCCCGGAGGCATCAGCAGGCAACATTTCCAGCAGTTAGGAGAATGAGTACCTTGTTCTTCAAGGGGAAGGTCTGAGCAGCATGTACTAAAAACAAATGAATAATTATGTTGGTGTCATTGGAGACCAGGAGTTTTGACATGGTAAAAAGGAGAAACACACTTAAAATAGGTGAGGTTAAGTAAAAACCCCTCAGACCTGGTTTTGAAGTTTAAGTTTCAATATAAGCTCATGATCTATTTTGTCTTTAATGGAATATCCATTACTTAGCTTTGCTCACTGACAAGTGTTTGAAACAAGAGGTAACCCTTTGCGAATAGCATCCCTAGTGCTTCAATGTCGGTCTCTAGATATGATTTCCCACTCAGATAAACAAGGAAACTTTGAGAAATGGCTGATTCTAACTTTAGCACAGAAAAAATACAAGTGGGTCTTGGACATATTGTAAGAACAGGAAGCAGGGAAGCTAGCACTTGGCTGTTACTCGTTAAGATTAAGTACTCGTGAGGGTGTGTCAAAAATTTTCAGGAGCCAACGCAGGGAGGCTTCCACTACCTTACATTTGAACTTCAATAGGAATAAAAACATCAGTAGCTTAAAATGCTTCAAGTACATGCCTGTCAATGAATTTTTATTGGAAGTATGCTTCCAGATTCTGCTTATAATGTTGAAATTCGACAGCAGCTTCGCTCCTACCCTTACTACAACAATAACGAAAAACACCGAGAAATCAGAAAAATTACGACATTACCTGAACCCATCAGAGACCTGAGATTGCAGGACAATGAGCTTCTCGGAAGCCTCTGAAGAGCCGGGACATGAACTCGTGATGAGCTAGAGCAGATGTAATTAGACACTAGTAGGGAACACTCGGCCGAACCTTTAAACAGACTGCCATCAGTCGGGTGGGCTGCCTGGAGAATACTGGGGCCACTGGGGCCACAGGCTCTTCTCTGTGGACATCACAGGATTCTCACTAAAAAGTCTAGACAGAGTCCTCAGAGAGCCTCCTTTGTGGTTCAGCCCTAAGGAAGGGGAACAAGACCCCATTTTGGGCTTTCTCGTCCCTCCTGTGGTAGTTTCCATCAACATTCCTTCCCTCCAAAAGAAAATCATATGGCAATATATAAATGTATCAAATCAACATGCTGTACACATGAAATTGATACAGTGTTATATGTCAATTATATCTCAATTGTTTTTTTAGAGGAAAAATAACCCAATGAAAATACATAAAGTCATTAACACTCCTTTTCTCCAAAAGATGGAGCCTAATTCCCTTGAAGTGAAGGCTGGATTTAGTGACTCTTCTAACGAACAGCACATGGCAGATGTGATGTGAGTGACAAGGTCATAAAGAACACAACAACTTACTTCTTCTACCTCTTGGATCGCTCACAGTGGAGGGACTCTCTCCTTCCAACAGCCAAGGGAGTGATCTGTCTTGGCGGTAAACCCTATAGCCCCTGTCAAAACTTCAGAAGACTTTAGCCCCTGCCGACATCTTTGCTGTAATCACCCAACTAACCCTGTGGCAGGACCACCCAACAGAGCAGCTCCAAAATTACCGACCCACAGAAACTGCGGGATAATAAATGTGTGCTGTCTTAACCACTGGGTTTTAGAATAATTTGTAACGTAGATTATGGTGCCTAAAAGCAGGGTGTTGCCATAACAAATACCTAAAATGTGGAAGTGGGAGGAAGCTGCAAAGACTTTCAGGAACGTTTTGGTAAAATCTTGAGGAAACTTGGACAAACTCTGTTGTAGAAGACTTTGAGGAGGCTGTGGACAAAGACTTGAAAGCAAACAAAATCTTATTGGAAACTGAAGGAAGAGAGATTCCTGCTCTGTAGCAGCAAATTGTTTAGTCAACTGTAGCAACAGAAAGTAGAGAAAATGCGTAATGAACTGAGTGATCTGGCTGAGGCTGGGGGACATGAGGCAATGTTGGTTAAAGGGTACAAACTTCCAGTTACAAGGTCAGGAAGTTCCGCGGATCTAACGTACAGCACAGTGACTGTGGTTAACAATACTGTATTATAGACTTGAAAGTTAGAGAGCTCTTAAAAGTCAGCCACCACACCAAAAAGCAAACCAAACAAAAATGGTAATTATGTGAGGTCATGAAGGTGTTAATTTTATAATGTTAATCACTTCGCAGCATGTACGTGTATCTTATCCCATTGTACACCTTAAATTTACACAATGTTATTCATCAATTACATCTCAATAAAACTGGAAAAATATTTTACTATGGTATCTAAGCTGGGTAAGGAGATGGGTACGCGAAAGGTTTAAGGGGCAGTAAAAAAGTATTAGAGTCAATGGATTCTGACACTGAGGGAGGTTAAATGACTTGCCTGAAGTGAGGCAAGTCTCCCCCCTGGGAATGTAGGATGAATTCAGACTCAGCCTTCAGGACCAGACTCACATGGAAGAGGAGCAAATGATTTCCAGTCTCCTACTCTACTGTTTGCTGTACCCAAAACCCTCACAGCTTGCTCCAATCACACAATTACTCTGCGAAGGTAAATGATCCAATTTCACGACTCTTTTCAAACTTGATGACCCGTGTATGTAAGAGTAGGAAGAGCCCCTACAACGAAGGTGAAAATAGTGACCTGAGGATAAAAGCAAAGGGAAGCGGCAGTGGAAATGGAAGATAATTGAACACGTGTGTTATTCCCCCACAAAGAGTATGTCAGAGAGGAGGCTTCACTCTTGATGCCAGTTAGCAGGAAACCCAACGGAATGAGGTACATACCAAAGACATTTATAACCTCACATGGCAAGTCTGGTTGGAGTGAAGACGTGGGCTGGGGTGAATGAAGTCAGTGACTCAGGGATGAGACTGTTGTTCACCTCTCTTTTCTGTGGTCACCAACAAGTGCTTCTATTCATGGTGGCGACATGGCAATTACACTTTCTAGCACTCCACGTAGGTGAGAGTGCTTGGAGGCAAGAAAAGAGAACATCTTCATTTCTGAGTGAAGAAACTTTCCAAACTCTTTCGGAAGACATCCCCTTCCATCTAACTGGCTAGAATTACAGGTCATGCCCATGTCTCAACCTTGCCTTTGTCAAGGGAAATGAGACCTCCTAGGGCAGCTTAACTTAATCAAGATCCAGCTCCAGCCTCCTCTTAGAGGTATGGCCACTAGGAGGAGCCCGAGCAAACGCTGGGTGCTGCTAGTGAAGAAAAGGGGGGAAAGTGATCATTTAAAGGTATCGAAGGTGTTTTTTTCTCAGATGCCCCCAATACATATAACATCATGAGATATATCACATTAAACTAACGTGATTTCCCATGAATTACAAGGTTTTATTACTTTTTTAAAAAGTGCGGCTAAACATTAAAGGGACTTTATTCTTGGAGAAGCCCTTGACTGAGGTTAACTTAAGAGTTTGAAAGAAGAAAAAGGAAAACAGGGTAAAGCTGAGAAAAACTTGTGATTTCAGGAATTTTAATATCTGAATTTTCAGAGATATCAAAACACAGAAACAAGTGGCTGAAGGGCGAGTATAAGGGGCGGGGGGCATCAGATATGTAACAAGGTCAGCAGAGGAGGTGACATGCCATGAAGGCACATATATGCAAATCACAGGAAGAAGTGTCACCTCATAAGGTCAAGATCACTCAAGGTAGACATAAAACAACAGTTAAGTTATATTTTCTTTCCACTATTCATTTTGATTTTTTTTAAAAGGGACCTAACGCATCTTTGCAGAGAATAAGCATAAATATAAGAATTAAATGGGGAAATGCAGTAGAGAAACCAACAGATTTGCAGGAGAAACCAACAGATTTGCAGATTAAATGGGGAAATGCAGTAGAGAAACCAACAGATTTGCAGATTGTGCTAGAAAGCGTAATTGCCACATCGCAACCATGAATAGAAGCACTTGTTGGTGACCACAGAAAAGAGAGGTGAACAACAGTCTCATCCCTGAGTCATAATTTTGAGTATAATTTTGTAATACAGGGTGGGGCAAAAGTAGCTCTACAGTTGTTCGTATGGAAACTAATGATTAGTATTGTATTATTTACGATAATTGGTAAATAATACAAGAATAAACTGTCTCGTGTTCTCACAACTGTAAACCTACTCTTGCCCGGCCCTGTATTTAGAGCGAAGACACTGAGGTGCCCTGGAAATGGCTGACGAAAGCAAGCGAGCCAGCGGCCGCGACCACAAGGCTCCCGGGAGAGGAAACCCTCGCCCAGCACGCGGTGCCGTCTCTGCCTGTACGCGTAAGGCACTCTCCTTTGCATTGCAGCTCTTTGTGCGGCTTTCTTATGTTTCCTTACTGGTAGCGAAGCCATCTGAAGGCAGGCACTATGAGACCAGGCCATTTTTCTTTTTTTAATTCCCTGCAAGATCTAGCTTAGATCTCTAGCAGTATTTTTGTTCAAATATTTGTTGAATGGAAAAAAGCCCTTCTTAAAATTTTTTTTAAAAAAATGCCAGAAAGGGAAGGGCTTCTGTGACCCAAGAAATTTTAGTCAGAGAAAGAGTTAGTGCCTCTGAAGGGAGAAGGGAAAAATATTGAATAAATCTATAAAAAGAGGCAAATTAAATTACAGGTGATCAGAACAAGAAAGAAGCTTTATTTTAGGAGCACTAGTTACAGAGAAGATTGAGAGATTAAATACATTCATTGAAAGAACATAAAAGGGAGTTCAGTTGTAGGGGGTAAAAGCACCATCATTTCTGAACCTTTCCTAAGTCATGTTACACATTATTATTTCTACTCCTGTTAGTCAAACCTTTCCTTGCCATGAGAAATGAGGAGAAAGCCCAGAGAAAGTGCTTGGAGTTGGGCACAGGCAGGAATTAAGCGAAGACTAGAGATCCCCCCACAAGTGATGGCATTGCCCACCTATGCCATTGAGGCTTACATCTGTCTAGTGCTCAACAGGCTACAGAGCCCTTTCATATGTGGTAGCTTATTTGGTGGAGAGATAGATTTGAGGAGAGCAGTGTTCTTAAGTCAAACAAATCTCCCTTTTTATTTTATATTTCTATTACATATTACACCTTTTATTTATACATTATCTAGTACCTCTTTTATATTTACAGTATAACCAATTGTAACATGGCAAAAATTTCTTCCTAAACCAGTAAGCACTACTTGCTTTTCTATCTAAATATGTATTTATATTCCTAATATGCTTGTAGTGAATTGTTCCAGGATACAGAATATTCCCACGTTCCTCAAGGATTAGTATGTCGTCTTTAATGCCACAATCCTGGCTGCACCAAGAGGCCCCCACCACCTTCCCAGCACTTCCAGCCCCTTACGAAGAGGGCGTGCCTCTTTGTGAACCAGCAGGGTTGCCTGGGCTGGAAAAGGTTGGGGTTAATAAAGCATTTCTTCAGATCACACCACAGGTCTTTTCCTACAGCTACCCACACCCTTCACTCCCCATGTAAACGCAGGGTGTAAACACACCAATCCCCTGTGCACCTCAGTAGCTCTGTGCTGAAATGGTCAACAAAACTACAATCGGCAAGACCAAAGTCTTGGCAAAAGAAAGAGGGTTGATGGAAGCAGATGGGAAATAGTAAACATACCTTAAAGTGTATTTCGTCGATTCTATGCCGCATATTTTTTTCACCTCTGAAATTGGGGTGTGTCTTACGTTTGTGGTCTGTTGAGAGGTGTGTCTGTTGTAGCCGTTACCGCTCATACATCTGCAGCAAAACTTGCAGCACAGAAAGTCACTAGCATGGAGGAAATTCCCAGAGAGAACGGTAGAGCATTCATTTAAGAAATGCTGCACCATTCACGCTCCTAGGGGCAGATGACACTGTTTGAAAGTGTTGACTCCTGGTGTTCTAGTCAATTCTTGCTGCATAATAAGTAACTCCCAAAACAGAGCAGCCTGAACAACAATTTGTTAGCTCACAGAGTTCCTGTCGGTCAAAGACCTGGCAGGGGCTTAGCCACGTGCTCTGGTTCAGAGTCGCTCAGGAGGTTGAAGGTAAGGGAGGGTCTGGGGCTGGAGACACCGCTACACTTGACTGGGCTGGAAGATCCATTCCAAGCTCACTCAGGTGGCTGCTGTCCAGAGGCCTAGTTCCTCACCACGTGGCCTGCACGGAGGGCTGGTGTGTCCTAGGCTCTGAAGTCGCACACTGTTGCATCCATTCTACTCTGTTCTATTCATTAGAGGCAAGTCACTAAGTCCACACACAAGGGGATGGACTTAGGCTACACCTATGAAAGGGAGGAGTGTCACACAATTTACAGGCAGTTCTAAAACCACCACTCTTGGGCAAAAGCATGATTGAAAAGTTAGTCATGAATATAAGCTATTTCATTTATATTTTTAATATACGTTCAGGAACAATACATGAGAAAATATCAGTCTAAATAAGTAAGTTTAGTAGAGCTCTATCGTAAGTGTAAAACAAAACTTGTGATATTAAAGCTTTGTGTTGTAAAGCAATTGGCAGTTTTCTAGTGGTATATGAATTAATATATATAAAAGAATTGGTCAGGTGTTAGGTTGAATAGTTAACAGGCTTTTAAAAATCACTGAAAATAAAGTTAAAGAAGCAGTCACCTTTGTTGATGTAACAAACTACCTCTAATAGTTAACCCTTTCTCTAATACCTGGCACTGCAGGTGGGGTGGGGTTGTGGGAAGTGAGAGTGGAGGGGCTTTGGGACCTTCTTCCATTGCTATGCCTAGTGTCCCTTCCTATTAAAGGATGCTCTGCTGTGTCCATTGTTAAATATTGGGTTGACCAAAACGGTTTTCTAGTAGCTGGCTCTACTAGTGCTTAGTTATCTTTAACCTCATTGTTTCAAATATCTTATCAGCATGCATTTAAAAAAGAACTTACCAAAACTGGTGAATTTGTGTGTAGCCATTTTAATATTGAAGATGGAAGAAAATACTCAACATTTTAGACGTATTGTGCTTTGTTATTTCAAGAAAGGTGAAAATGCAACTGAAACACAAAGAAAGATTTGTGCAGTGTATGGAGAAGGCGCTGTGACTGATCCAACACGTCAAAAGTGGTTTGTGAAGTTTTGTGCTGGAGATTTCTCCCTGGACGATGCTCCACAGTCGGGTAGACCAGTTGACATGGATAACAATCAAATAGAGACATTAATTGAGAACAATCAATGTTACACCACACAGGAGAGAGCCGACATACTCAAAATACCCAAATCAATAGTTATTGGTGAAAATGAAAAATGTGTCTTTTACTTTACGGAAAAAACCACATGAACTTTTTCGCCAACCTGGTATCTTGACTGTCACCCCTGTATCTATGATAATGAGAACCAATAATTATTTTCACATTCTTTTGTTAAAGGGAAATGAACTGAACTTGGAGCAGACTGATTAACTCAGTTTGATACCTATGTCTAAATTTAGATTGGTTCTTGTAGATTCTTGAGAACAAAGCAATGTCCTCTGGATTCACAACCTAGATATACTTCAGGCCAAGTTATAGCTCAGCTATAAAAAAAAAAAAAAATTAAAGCAGGAGAGTTGATTTTTTAAAGATCATAATTATTCTGTAAGTACTCTGAATAACACCAGGGTTAAAAGACATCATATATTTCTCTTAGGAGGAGACATAAATACTTAAATCATAAATCTGATCATTATTTCTATTAGAACAAGATGTATAAACTAAGGACAAATATTTTATTTGAACATATTCTCTGGTGATTATCACCTCTTTTCTCATAGTACGAATTCTTTAAAGAATCTGTCAAGATCATAAATTCAAATAATGATAATATTTAAGAGAAAATTAATATTTGATAAACAAGATAACACTTTTCCCAAAAATACAGAATATTTGAATGATCTGGAAAATGATCAATTTCATAAAATTCTTCGGTAGGTTTGCCCTTGTTTTTTCCTTTTCAAAATTTTTTTTTCCATCACCATTTATCTCTGTAACCTCTTCCACCTCCATGCACCCCACCCCACTGCAGTCACCACACTGTTGTCCCGGTCCGTGAGTTTTTTTCTTTTTTGCTCAGTCCCTCCACACCCCCGCCCCTTCTTTTCCTTGTTTTGTTTTTTACGTCGACGTCTACATTCACAATTGGACACAAGAATAAAAGTACTCCCAGTTACTTATGAAATTGGTGGACATACTTACATAGAAAATTTAGCATTCCCAGTATTCTGAAAAACAAACTAAACAAGAAACAAATGAAGAACTGAGACTTTTTCCAAAGGACCTCAGACCCTGTTCTAGTATGATTTACTCCATAAAAATGAGAATTAAAAGATGATTACATATTATCATCAGAACAGGGCTCAATTTTCCAACGTTATCTTTCTGTCCACGTAACTACGGAAAGTGAGAAGAAGCAACTACAATACAAAACCAGAATAAGTTATAAATTTAATTCTGACTTATCAACTGTAATTAGAAATAAATAATGCTTCACCAAACACGCACCACACACATTTCGCATATACTTACATGAACAAGCGAGTTAAGATATAACATAAAGCTTCAAAAACATAAAGTTGTAACTGTTTACAACATTCCTGAATTGAGTCAGAACCTTTTGTCAGTGAGCTTATTGTTTGCCTTTAAATTATTTCCCTTGCAGCAGTTTTCAAACTAGTCAGGTTGACTGAACCTTCGAACCCTCGGAGATCCTGACGGCCTTCAAACAGCACCATGAATTACTGCTGTATTTAATTCCAACATAAAATTATACAAGCTAGAAACGATTTTACCAGCAGCAAATATAACTTTATTATGGCTTCTACATCTCAAAAATAATACTACTATCAATAAAATATTTATTAAACCACATTTCACAGCAGGATAATAAATAACACCATTTGAGCCAAACCAACGATCTAGAAAGGCGTGATTCAAAGACTAATGGGTGTTCGAGACAACTGCTGCAGTTTAATTTCCTCCTCTTCCCTGTAATTTGCTTTTGTCTGATCTTCGCTCCCAGGGTCTGACTTCTTGGCTGACTCTGACTTGAAACCTGTTCATCTTAACTTGGCCCAACATGATCTTAGCCGTGGCTCCTGTAACTGCATGCTCAGTACACTCCCGCCTCTGCAAGTGCTGACCCGCCCTGGTAACGGGGCAAGGGGATCTCCAAGAAATCGAGGAATGCGAGGAGGCAGGGTTGCTGCAAAGAAGAGAAGAGCATCCCCTGTGCCTGAATCTGGCACACAACAGATGCTCAATAAATGTACTGACGGACAGAGAGACAGGATCTCCAAAGGTAAGCTTGAGAACGAAAGGGGCAGGCCAGAGACTAGGAACAGGCTGATCGGAAGTCGAGGGAAGATGGTGAAATGGACAAGCAGGCTGGCAGTGAATAGCAGGTCGAGCAGAGGTGCCTTGAAGTCTGGCAGGGCACTAAGCCAGTTTGGCTGATTTGTTTATATCCTGTCTTATTCCACAAGGAATCTGAAAAGCTAAGTGAAAATAGCTTAGAGCTCATAAATGTAGAGCATCCTATTATTCTTTTCTGAACCAAGTCTAAAAGGAAGTTGTCTAGGATAAGAAAACCTTTGTACACCAAATTGGACATTTTCCTTTTGTGGCTGCAATTTGGTAGGAGGCTAACAACACAAGTACTTTCAGCCTCTAAGCTCGAGTCCATTTATTTCATAACCATCTGTACACAGAGGGGAGGATTTTAAATGTAGAAAGTTATCTACACACATCCACAAAGTTACTGAACAACACGGGCAATGGTTTTCACTAACTGGTTTCCTTTGTTTGCGTGTGGTTGTCTGCTATCACTCTGAGGTAGGCAAGCAGCAGTTGGAATTCACATTTCAAAATTAGGAAATAACTGTGATTTGAAACGTGAATTCTGGTTAGCATTAGGAAAAGATAACCATCATACAGTTCTGAGAAAAAACACCCCAAACTAGCTCAGACAGGCAGATAGTTTGAGAAAAATACACAGTTGAATCAAGAAATCCCTACTGAAATTTCTCCCTCCTTCTTTATTGGCTTTTGAGAATTAACTTTTCAGTGTATTCTTGCCTGTTTTCAAAGCACTTCAGTGTTGGGACAGCTGGGCAATATTCCATGTCTTCCACCTTTTGGGTTAATTTATAATTAACAATAACTCTTCCTGAACATTATCGTTAGGGGCTTGATAGAGTTCATCTCATTTGATCCTCTTGACACACCTATGAAGTATCATCCCCATTTTGCAAATGAGAAAAAGGGTGCAGAAAGGTTAATTTGCCCAAGGTTGAGTGGTTAGTAAGGAGCCAAACCACTCTCCTGTCACAGGGCTTTGCTCTTCCCAAGAGGTGGACCCTCTGCACTGAGCAAGCCTTGCCACTCTGACGGCCACAAGTTATACGGCCTCCAGGATGCAGCTGTGCCACCGCCTCTTACCTCCTCCCGTTGACCCGTTTTGGCCCCTCTAGGTTGTTGTGCTGCAGCATGGTCCAGCCCTGGGCTCATCCCTTTCAGATTCCTCTTCCCCCTTGGATACCGATAGACAATGCTTGTTCCTCACTTCGTTGTACTCAAGACATCACTGGGGGGAAGCTTTCCTGAGCGCCGCTCACCATCTCGATCCTGCCTGTTCTCCCTTGCCCATACTAATTTCTAGTATGTGTAAATTCCATGAGGGCAGGGAGAGCTTTTTGTCTTATTTTTGGTCTATTTCTGACACCTGGTACAAAATACGTAATTATTTGTTCAATGAGTGGAGAATCAAGCTACCAAACTACTAGTGATTCCTATCATTAGGTCCTGTAGCAAATTACTGTCCAGCAATAGGAGGGTTGGATAAAAACGTAGTTTTATGGAGACTATTATACAAATCTTTATGTAGAATTTCTCACAGGCCACGTGTGCACATTTGGCCCTAGCTGGAATTTCCTGGGGTTTATTTTTCAGCTTCAAAAACGAATTTTGAAGTTTAAACTTCCTAATCCAACCCAAATGTTATATTGATATGTATCTAAAATGTTACACATAACATACATGTTATCTATATGTAAATTCTATTAAAACATAGGGAACAAAAAACTCTTATGTTTCCATTAAATGAAATTTTAAACACTGTCAGTTATGCAAAGGAATTAGTTAATTGGAGGGAAAACAGAATTATTCCCTTCCTTAAAACAAATGATTATGGTAAAATATTTTGTTTCTATGGAACATTTCAAATATAAAGTTACGTAAAATTTTGGTTGACCGTCACTCAGTTTTCCCAGTTGACTTCACTAGGGAATGTACAGTGCAAGATTTTTTTTTTTCTTTATACATGAAAATTTGGAGTATTTATGAGTATTCTGAAATCTAGTAACCCTATTAATTGGAACATTTTTTTCTTTCAGGAAAAATTATCCTAGCATTTAACAAACTATTACCTTAGACAAAAATAAAGGTTTACAAGATTGACCTCCCTCTTTCCCTCCCTCCGTCCTTTTTTGTTAAACTCCTTGGTACTTGAGTTACTCTCAGGTTATCCAAACATAAATTATTTCATTTCCAAGTGTTACTAAGAGGAACATGGCCTAAGGCCTAATTAGCAAATCTTCAAAGATGCATCTTAAAACTCCTGCCACACAATTACAAGTTGGTCGTGTGTATATCGAACAGGTACTACTGCTTGAGCAGTAAATACAGTACTACATGATGCAGATGTGCTGAATCAAGTACTTCACATTTCTCGCATATCTGAAGTCTCTACAACCCTTTAAGCATCTGAACTTTTAAATAAAAACAGCAAACATGCTCTACTACTTCTTCCTGATTTCTTATCATTATGAACAGCATGGTAAACCACACTTTATCATATTACAGTATTGCTCCTAGCATGGCTTCAACACTCCTACACCAAATATTTCATGTCAAGAATCCCTGATGAAACAAAAAGCATTGCTTTCTGGTGTTCTCTTTGATTCAGTCTTGTTCATGGTTATGTGGTTCCTAGAATTCCAAGAATCAGAATGGTTTCACTATATTTAAAAAAAACCCAAAATGTTAACTTTCGAATTGCGTTATTCCCTCTCCTTTATATAGTACCACCCAGATGCTTCCAAATATAGATTTTTCAGGTAATTAAAATATACATCGTCAGTTTTCACACACCTTTTGAAAAACTCCTCCTCGGCCTTGTTGGGTAGAGTAGCATACACGTAAACAGACTCTTCAGCATCTTGTGTTCTTTCCCTGCCGCCCCACATCCCCCACCGCCCACCCACCCCCTTCGTTGGCTGTGTCTAATCTGGCCTGAGGCCTGGAAATCTGATTTAACTGAAGTTGTTACAATAATGTAGTCACTGTGTCAGTAAGGCTCTTCATGAGATTTCCAGGGCTCTCCCAAGAGGGAAAAACAGCTTTTGCCTATAGACTTTTGTGGCATCTCCGTGGCACTCCTTGCTTCTCAGTGCTTCTGTGATCTTAAATAAATTATATTTTAACTAGCTTTTGTTTTTAGCTCTTCCTACAACTTCCTAACATTTATTGCTTAAAAATATTTAAGTGAAAAAAAGTCCCTAAATCAAATTTTAATTTCCAGAAATGTCTAGAGCGATGGCTACAAATGAATGTGAAAATGCATTGGTGTTCTTTGGCAGTCTGTTCAGAGAGACGGTGACCAGATCTTAATGCTAGGAATTATCAAGAGTTGCCAATACATTTTCTACTGAGAAACATTTACTTTCCAGTGTTCGCTGTGATAAGAAGGTTGATAGTTCAAAAAATTTATTGCTGCTTTACAGTATACATAATTAAATGAAGAAACATGTTAAAACTCAAGGGAATTTTTATAGGTTACTTGCAATTGTTATTGCAGGCAACAACTTGTACATGATTTTATTTCCAAATCCACAAAAAACAAATTTTATACAAATCAGCACTGTAAAAATGTCAATTACAGCCCCAGAGGCTTTGCTGGCAGAATAATTGTCTAAATTCTAGGATATGGGAAACAGGATTTTTTCTGAATTCACCTTTTTTTCCATTTTCTTTTTTTTTTTTACAAAAAAAATTTACAAGTGAAATGTTACTACAAAACTTTTTATAAGGAATTTTTGCAAAACATTTACATTTTACCATCAACTATTTCTGTTTTAAAATCATTATGTAGATTTAATACCCTATGCTGCACATCAATTTATGTGGGATGACAACTTAGTGACATGCATAAAAAAACACCACAAGGCATTAAAATGAAGACTTAAATACAAATATTGTTGCAATAAAACAGTTATAAAATTGAAAAATAGGACCTAAACATCATGCTTATCTAAGTTTGACAAATTAACTTTTTCTCCTAGATTACACACTTTTATTACTGCTCTCATGAGAGTGTGATAAATAATGACTTAACATCAAGTTCTAATGTAATCAGCAACACATACACAAACCTAACCAAAGAAAGTATACTGTAAGAAAAAACTATTCTAACACTGGAGTTCTACCATGATAAATACATAGCTTTGCACTGATAATTACAATAAAGAAAAGTTTTATAACAGTGGCAAAGGGAATGAACAGTGAAATGCCATTAAACAAGACTCTACTGCACATCTGTGCCCTAATACTTATAACAGCTATATCCCACTGAGTCAAATAAAGGACACTGAAATTTACGATTCTTGTAAGACAGAAAAGTGGATTCAGAATGGTATGCAGAACAGACTGTCAAAATATTTCTAATTTCAGTGGTGAAATGTGCACCTGCTAACACAAATTAATATATTTTATATGCTATAAAGCTATCCAGATTCAGTTTGTTAAATTTATAATAGGCCTCATTGTTGATTAAAAAATAACTTCCATTTCTGAAGAGCATACACAGGTATGCATTAAAACTGGTTCATGGAATAATGGTGCAGAGAGCTCATACTTGGTATTTTCAACAACAAAAAGTGTCACTCTGAGAAAACATGATTCAAACATTAAGAAAGTTTCTTTGCATAAAAAAATTTATAGCACTGATTGTGTAGCATAATGATAGATAAAATATATATTTGATGTTTCAGCTCCTATATAATAAAATTAAAGTTAACACTACCAAATGCTCCTCTGTACCAAACAAAACAAACAGATTCTGATGTTTTAAAGCCAGGTACATCAGTTGTTAAGAGTACATTAAATAAAATATACAAAACAATTTACAAAATTCAACTAAAATTTAAAGACTTTGTTACAAGTCTACAAAAGCTTTAAGAAACTTGAAATTTATAACCACAGTGTAAAAAATTTTTTTCCTTTAATCTCAAAGCTTTTTTATACAAACTGAAAGCACAAAAGACCTTCAGTTTTATATAACGCTACAAAGGGCTGGCCTAAAGTGTACACAGTGTAAACAGTGATCATTACAGTATTTCTCCTTCATCAAAAATACAAGAAATATCACAATTTTGGAAGAGAATTCGCATGAGTAGTACTTTACCTGAAATAATAGAGAATGCACAAGAAAACATGTACCTATATTCAAACAGTCCCCAAACTAAGGATGTTAATAAAATTAACCAAGCAGTTAAAACCTTTCATTTCCAAATGGTCAATTCCATTACAATTCCGAGTAAATACATTTTTAAAATATGAAATGTCTTACTAATATTTAAGCTACTGATATAATCCATTTTTCATATTAAACTTTTGGCCATCTTTCCTATAAGACCCTTGCACAAACAATGAAATACATTTTTTCTTTAATCACTTATTCAACTAAAAGTTATTCCGATTTTTAAAAAATAATTTTTGCTTCATAATATTATACCTGTTACACATTTGTTAGGCTGTTTTTTAGGGAAAATTCAGTTATTGGCATAACCTAAAGACATTACTGTGTTATAAGTTCTTAATCAGCCTTCTAACACAGTACTAGATATAAAATGGGATTGGCTAATTTTTAGTAGAGAGGAAAATGGAAATTATAGTGTAGTTACAAGATAATTTTCTGCTGGCCTTAAAAAAGTGTGATAATTCTTTCTTTGGCTACCAAGTCAAAGCATAAAGAATTTTGCGCATTGTCAACATAACTCATATTTACAGAATATGAAACTACAGATTGATTTATACTCTATGCAAATATTTCCAATATAAACATTTAAAATGAATTTTGTGGTACAACCCAGAGTTAGGAATATAATCAGTCCTAACTTCAAAACCTTATATGTTAAGTTACCTCATTTTATTTTTTCTGAAGCTATTATGAGTTTTGTTTTACCATTCCCCCCACCCCCCATATTTTCCTAAGGTTTCAATCTAAAATTTAACCTAAGGTTTAGCTCTAAGTTCCTCTTGTGTCTCCAAACGGAGAAAGTCATTAAACTTCACTGATTGTCTGCATACACACTACTACAATGTAGTGGTAATAAAGATCTGAGGTGCATCTCAGATTACTTTTTTGGAACTTACCTAATTCAACTGTTGAAGAATTTCTAACATTTAGAAAAGACGGCCAAAACTATTTTCAGTTGATTTTCCAAAAATCAAGCTAAGGAAATAAAGTATCATCCCTATCATCAGTTAACTATCTTGTTTTCTGTGCTATAGAAAAAAAATCCATATAAATTATTACCGACTGAATTTATAACAAAGTATTTTAAAGAAAGCAAGTCCAATTAAGGTCCAGCCTGCAAACTACTGAGGTCTGTCTTTCTAAACATGTTAATACATGATATTAAGTGAGGGGAAGATTCAGTTTAAACATGTGACACATTTCCAAATAACTACAACTTATAGTATGGAGGAAATACTTTTCTATCTGTTTCCAGTACATCAGTTTGCCTTTTTGCATTTTCAAAATTTCAACACTTCACATGTTGACTCAAAACCTTGGGATACTTAGAGAAGCCGAGAATGAAAACATGATTTCCTACTCTGTAATCCACTTGACCAGCCCATTTCCAGATTCTCAAAGGTGTGTAAACGTAAGTGCAGCACTAGAGGTCTCTGTTATAAATAACTTTTCAGAATTCTTCCATGTTGGCTGAAACGTTGGGAGTTGCTGGGTTTGAATCTTGAGAAATGGCTGCAACTGTGACAATTCTTGGGGAGCCAAGCACCTCTGTAACAGACGAGTCCAGTTCTCCCGAGGTAACAATGGCAAGAGCTGTCCCACCACCTTTCTTATTCTGGTGCGTTTTGACATGTTTGGAGAGATGATCACTCCGCATAAACCTTTTAGAACATTCTGGGCATTCAAATCTCTTTTCACCTAAACAGAAAAATAATAAATAAATAGTAATTCATTTTACTTAAATGGAACTATAATTTAAAATGTTTCTCTTCTGGTCATACCACACTTTTGTTTAACTTTAGACTAGTTGCAAAATACTTTGTTATTTTAAAATACTATCAAACAAGTAGTGCATGACAGGAGAAACAGTATGTGACTGGGAATAAAAGACCCAAGCTAAAGTCCTGGTTTTGCTAAGAACTGGATGTAAAAGCTGAAGTAAGTAAAATAACCACTCGGCTTCAGTTTCCCCATCCACGAAATAAGACAGTTTCTAACAGATGATCTCAAAAATCTCTTCCAGGTATAATAATATATATAATGTTCAAGGCCCATGTCTACTCTTCCTTAAAAACTACTGTCTATATTTTGGTTATAATATCTAAAAGCATGAAAATATTTTGCAACTACTTCAAATAAAATCAGTTAATAATTAGTGTACTGAGTTTCCTCACAAGGCAAAAATGAGAGTCAGGCAAATACTAAATTTCAGCTAATAGAATTTTTAGGTCTCAAAGACTAAGACTGTCAGGTTCTGGTATACAAAGTGATCTTTAAAAAAGTTCCCTTTAATATATGATAGTTCTTTTGGAACTATCTACTTCTATATTAGGAAAAAAAGCAAACTAAATGTTAACAAAAGAAAAAAAGCTATTTCAATTTTGGGTGTAACAGATGGGGCACGTAAAAAAATTGGTTAATTGGTATATTGTGATGTTCACGATGGAGCAACTATTTTCAGTCCTTCCTTCTAAAACTGTCACTTAAGGGAAGAAAGGTTTTCTCAGTCTGACAGTAGAACTTGGATAGTAAAGTTCAGCTGTCTTCTTTACTTGGTCCTACTGTTGACTTACCAAGAGAAAATCTATAGGTTCAACTTTGTCCATCTCAGATATTTTCCCCTCTTCTATATGTGTTTGCTTTTATTTTTTTAATTGCATTTGCAGTATCTCGTTGAGCTTTTTTTCTTTTTCAGTCTTGAAAAATTAAATAAAAGGATAAATGGTTTATACAAAATTCTCAAAGACATTAAAAATAAAAGCAGTTAAGCTTTAAGGTAAGGTGACTTGCATTTATGAATGCTGATGCTTAGACAAGGATGAAAAGCACTTAAGGGTTTAATTTTAGAATCAATTTTGAACTCCTTTACCTTTCAAGTTTCCCATTTGCTTTCAACAGAAAAATTCTCTTTACAAATTTTAAAGCTGAAAGGAATCTTAAAGATCTTATTTTACATGTTCATTTTATTGATGAGTAGGTTGAGGCTCCAGAAATTAATCTGTTCAGGAATCATACAACTTATTAGTATCAGAGCAAGCTTCGAGTTACCCAATTTCTAGTTTGGGTTTTTTGCACCACAGGTGCAACTAGAAATCACTGTTCTTCTATAGTAATAATGGATAAGAACACTCAGAAAGAAATCAGGTGGGGATGGCCTGACAGCATAATATTACCCAGTAAACACTGAATCGACTGGGTCATCAACTGACATGGTGGCTGTTTAATAAATATTTGTTAGCTGTGGTGTTCATGAAGTCAGTCATTTTTCAAGAAATATTTGTAGAACACTTGCAATGTGCCCGGCACTGGTGACACAGAAATGAAAAAGTGAGAATCTCTGACTTTGAGAAGCCTCCATGGCCTGAGACAGTCATTTGCAACCCTGTGGAGCCACGCTAATAAGCTCCCATTAAGAAAGAAGTCCCCACCTGCTCCATGGCGAACTGTAAGATGACTGGGAACGGACGGTGACACGGTTTGTATGTGGACCTTCAAGTCTGTCAGTTACTAAGTGGTATGGGTGTCCAATTAATTTCAAGCAATGAAATTTGGCTAGAATCTCAAGATAAGTTAAATTATGTTGTAAAAGTAAACTATCATTAGGGAAATGACATTTTAGTATCCTTTTCCATAAAGAAGTGTGTTTTCTGTGGTGTTGGAGAATTTCAAAACCTCCTATTCTTAGCAAACATTATCATTATACTTTATCTCAAAAATGTGAGGAGTTCTTGTACTAATTACACATATTGAAAATTTAAAAAATTATTTTATAGTTATTCTTACTGGGCTGATACTTTTGGTAATTAATAATATTAATTATCAAAACCATTGATACTGGTTTACTGGTGGTAGGAAAAATGGCCACCAAATATGTTCACACCCAAATCCCTAGAGTTTGTGAATATATTTTATTACATGGCAAAAGGAATGTTAGCTAAAGTTACAGGAATTGTCATGGGAAGATTATTCTGAAAAGAGCTAGGTGAGTCCAACCTAATCACATGAGCTCTTATAAGCAGAGTGCTTCCCTTGGCTGGAGTCAAGAGAGATGCAGCAGAAGAAATCAGACCGATGAGAAGCTGAGGGACGTGACCTACTCTTGGTGGGGGGGACCACAAGGAAAGTACAAGAAGGAATGTCAGATGCCCCCAGGGCAAAATCACCAGTCCCCAGCTGACAGCCAGCAAGGAAACAGGGGCCAGCCTCCTACAACAACAAAAGCTGAATTTGGTTGACAGTGTGAATGACTTTAGAAGCAAACTCTTTCCCCAGAGCCTTTGATAAGGAATACAGCCCTGCTGACACCTTGATTTCAACTTTGTAAGATGCAAAGCGCACCCAGGCTGAGCTTACTTGAACTTGACTTAAAGAAACTGTGATGAAATAAATCTGTGTGGTAAGAAAATAATCCCATTTACTACTGAAACAAAAAAAATAAGATACCAAAGAATAAATGTAACCAAGGAGGTATAAGACCTGTACTCAGAAAACGACAGGACACTGAAGAAAGAAATTGAGAAAGAACTTGAAGCACATACCATGCTGTTGGACTGGAAGAATTAACATCATTAAAATGTTACTACCCAAAGTAATCTACAGATTCAACACAATTCCTATTTAAACATCAATGGGTTATTTCACATGTCTAGAACAAACATTCCAAAAATCTATATGAAACAGAAAAAGACCCTGAACAGCCTCAGCAATCTTGCAAAAGAACAAAGTTGGAGGATCACAATACCTGATATCAAACTATACTAAAAGGCTACTATAATCAATAAATCTGTGTGGCTTTAAGCTGCTAAATTGGTGGCAGTGTTCTATGGCAGCAAGAGTTATATAAGGCAACTAACAGTTATATAAGATATACCTTTGAAAAAATTAAAAGAAAATAAAATAAAAAAATAAATAAAAGAAAAAAGAAAATAAATTATAGCTGATATATAGTTCAAGATCTTTGAAATATCTTCATTGTAAGTACAGAAAGCATGTCAAGGACAAATTAAAAATTTTATTTCTCTAAGACAGCAATTTTCAACCTGTACGCCATGACACACTGGTGTGCCACAGGAATTTTTAAAACATGTGAAACCTGACTATTTTTAGTCAGGGGCGCTGACCTCTTTTCCCTGAGAAGGCCCCCCCCCCCAAAAAAAGGATAACAGCCAACACAGTAGAGACATCTTGTGTGAATGAATCAAAATTATACCTTTTAAAAAAATCAGATTGGCAAAAAATATACTTTTTGGTATGCTGCATACTTTTAGTAATTAATTTGTGTGTACCATAAGAAGAAAAATGTTGAAAACTGCTGCTCTAAGAAAACCTCAAAAACATAACCCAAATAAGTTTGGTTTAATAAATTGACTACAGAAAAAATTTTTTTGCTTTTTTGCCTAGATTAAGAGAATGCCATGCTGTATTGCATGATTATTAAAATACAGTAGAGCCCTGGCTAGTGTGGTTCAGTGGACTGAGCATAGCCTATGAACTGAAAGAATGCCTGTTCGATTCCCAGTCAGAGCACACTCCTGGGTTGTGGGCCAGGTGCCAAGCTGGAGGTGTGCAAGAGGCAACTGACTGATGTTTCTCTCCCACATCGATATTTCTCTCCCTTTCTTTCTCCTCTCTTCCTTCTCTCTAAAAATAAATAAGTAACCTTAAAAATATAGAGTTCTAAAATAATCTGAGTAGAAAATTCATATTTAGAGATATTAGATGACTTCCTAACGTGATGTTCTATTTAAAAAAAATATTTTATTTATTTTTAGAGGGGGGGAAGGGAGAAAGGGGAGAGAAACATCAATGTGAGAGAGAAACATTGATCAGTTGCCTCTCACCTAACATGATATTCTTAACAGTAATTTCTCTCAGAAAACATTTGCTTAGATTTTCAAATGGAGTTACAAATTTGAGGGGTGAAGGAAATTGATCAGATTTTTAAGGTTTATTTATTGGAAGTTAACCATCAAGAGCCAATTACAGTTGTCATAGTTCTGCCTATAATCTGGTTTTTAAAATGTTACCCTCAAACCTAAGCTAATATAATATGTAGAATGTTTTATGAATTATTAATATTATTTCTAAATTTGTCATTTAGTAACACCCCTCCACATTTATACATTAATAAAATTAACTTCAGAGAATCACAGGCATGGAGACATGGAATGGTCTGAATGAAAGTGACCAGGAGGAAGGGAGGAGAGGGATAATGGTGGAAAGGAGGGGAAGGGGGTAAACAAAGAACACGTATGAATGACCCACGGACACAAAACAGTGTGGGAATTGACTGTGGGAGAAGCGGGTGGGATGGGCGGAGGAGGTCAAAGGAGTAAGAACTAGGACAACTGTAACAGAATAACAATAAAAAATGATTTAATAAAAAAATAAATACAATTAACTTCAGGAGCAAACTACAGAGCTGTATTAGTTTCCTGGGGCTTCAGTAAGAAAATACCACAAACTGGGCAGCTTAAAACAATAGGCATTCATTCTCCCACAGTTCTGGGGGCTTGATGTCCAAAATCAAGTATCAGTAGGGTGGTGTTCCCACCAGAGGCTCTAGAGGAGAATCCTTTGCTTGCCTCATCCTCCCTAGCCTTCTGGTAACTTCTGGCAATCCTTGGCACTCACTGGCTTGAAGCTGCATCTCTCCAATCTCTGCCTCTGTATTCAAATGGCCTTTTCCCCTGTGTCTCTGTGTCTTCTCCCCTCTTTATATGGTCATCCATCACTGGATTTAGGGTCCACTAGGTCCTAAAACCTAGACATATTATCACCTCATTTTAGTTCATTTAATCTGCAAAGAACCTGTTTCCAAAAAAGGTCATATTCATAGACAACAGGGATTAGGACTTGAAAATATCTTTTTGGGAGACAAAATTTAACCCACTACATGGAAACTTTTTAATGTCTGGAATGTGTCAGGGCCAAGTAAAAAACACACTCTTTACTCAGTAAATAACTTTCACCAAATGCCCATATGTAGCATATATATAATTTCTCAGCAAAAATAACCAGACTTTTATACATAATTCACATTACAGAAATTGTTTTCTATTTTTTTCTAGGGAACCTAGTTATTCACAATGAGAAACTTGTACTCCCTGGCTCCCTCCAACCCTCCCCCCTCCCAGGTCCTCAGCCCATCAGTCCCTAAAGGATACTCTTAACTACCCAGCCTAGAATATCGACACAAATCTTTTCATGAGTACACTCAATTCTCTATCATCACCTGTGGTAAAAGTAAATTAAAAGGGGAAGGGATGATAATCTGAGGGAAGTCATGTGGCTTAAGTTTTCTTCAAGTAAAGCTGAGGATTAAGGTAAGGCTGAGGGGAAGTCACAAAGGAAGCAAGGCTTTAAAAGATTTATGGAATTATTAAAGTACTGAGAAAGCTGACAAAAAAGAGTAAGATTGGTAGGCTGCTCTGAGAGGCTACCTGAGATCTAAGACCATGAATTTTTTGGAAGATCAATTTGTACAACGAGTACATTTTCATTAACTTCTTCAGCAATTATCTAGTCAAACAAGCCCTTGGCCACTTCCTTGTAAGTGCTTAAAAATCAAGCTATCTTATCTACTCCCCTAGTTTTAACTATCATCTAGAAATGGACGACCACATCAAAACCCAGATCCCTTAGCTCTAATGTGAATTTGACATCTCCTAGATGTGCCATCGGCAGCATCATCCAACATGTCATAAGCAGAACTTATCAACTCCCTTTCTAATCGTATAACTCTTCAGAAGAGGGAAAATACCCTAAAACCCTGGAAGAGGTAATGTCAATAACAACGGTGACCTCCAAAAGCTCACTCCTCTGAAAAGAATCAGAAAACTGAACAAAAACGATCAAAATCAACCCTTTCTGATTCTGGAAATTAAACAAGGTTTCCAGTAACTCAGGAGTGTTTTTAAAAGAAAGATGGCTCAATCTTGACAAGAACAGAAAGCTCTGTGGTATTTTAATTTGCTTAACTCTATTTTCTACTCCCCAGCAGCCTGGGAGCCACCAGAGGGAGAACAGAGCTGAAGCTCTTTCAAATTCTCATTCCCAAAGAATTATCATTATTTGATCTGTCTAGCAGTTCTTTGAAAGATCCCATGCAGAAGACTGATATTTAATGTGACTTGGAAGTAGCCCAATACAAAAATCCTTTTTGGGGGGTGGAGAAGTGTGTGTGTTTTTCTAAGCCAATTGTAGGCAAGTGTTTTAACTTTATGGATGACAGAGGCAATGAATAACATTTAGGGCAATGAACCAAACAAGCAGGTTAAAAGGAAAAGCTGAGAAATAAAAAGCCATAGGGTTTTTGAAAGTTCTAAAGTACTCCTAGGAATCTAGAAGGTTACATGAATTCTTAGGGCTGTGAGCCTGCTCAGTAAAGGCCCACGAAGGCCAAACTCACCTGCACAAGCAGGAAGTAAAGGCTAATGCACAGTTGTCAACTATCTGGCTGAATGCTGAATGATGCGCTAATAGTCGCAGTGAGACCCTCAGCAAAGAAGGTATTTACTGATCTTAGGTATGTATGTATGTATGTATGTATACATTTTTAAAAGATTTTATTTCTTCTTAGAGAGAAGGGAAGGGAGGGAGAAAGAGAGGGAGAGAAACATCAATGTGCGGGAGATACACCTACTGGCTGCCTCTCACACACCCCCAACGGGGGACCTGGGCCATAACCCAGGCATGTGCCCTGACTGGGAACTTTCGGTTCGCAGGCCGGCACTCAATCCACTGAGCCACACCAGCCAGGGCTGGTCTCAGGTATTTAAAGAGAGAATACGTGAAGAAATGATAGCTAAAAACTTCTCAAATTTAATGAAAAATGTTATCTTATACATCCAAGAAGCTCAATAAGCTCCAAGTAGGTAAAATGCAAAGAGATTCATAATGAGATACATAATAATAAAAATGTTTAAAGTAAAAAACAAAGAGAGAATCTAGAAAGCAAAAAGAGAGAAGTGACTCATTACCTACAAGGGATCAAGGATAAAAAATAACTGCTGATTTTTCATCGGAGATCATGGAGGCCAGAAAACAGTGGAATGATGTATTCAAAGAGATCAAAGAAAAAAACCTGTCCACCAAGAATTGTATATATATCAAAACTGGAGAAATTATTTCCAGATTAATAAAAACACAAAATTTGGCAGTAGCAGACCTGTATCTACAAGAAATGCTGAAGAGAATCCTTCAGGCTAAAATAAAAAGGCACTAGATATTAACAACTTAAATCCACAGAAGAAATAAAGGACACTAGGTAAGGTAACCATATAGTTAAATACTAGACAGTATAAATGTATTTTTGATTTGTAACTTATTTGGTCCCCTATCTGGTTTAAACACAACTGCATAAAGTAATAATTATAAACCTGTGTTGATGGGTACACATGTACAAAGATATAATTGGTGAAAGTAACAGCAGATGGGGAAGTAGAGCTGTTTAAAAGTTTTTGTATACTACTGAAATAAAGTTGGTATTAATCCAAACTAGATTGTTATAAAATGTAAATTATAATCCCTAAGGCAAGCTACCAGTAAGAAAATAACTAAAAAATATGTATGGTAAAAGAAATAGCAGAATTAAAATAACACACAGGGAGAATTTATTTAAGCCAAAATGACAATAATGAAGACAAATGGAAACAAAAAAGAATACATATAGAAGACAAATACCAGAATGGCAGAAGTCCTTATCTATAATTGGATTAAATTTGAATGTATTAAACTCTCCAATTAAAAGGCAAAAATTGCCCTGGCTGGTGTGGCTCAGTTGATTGAGTGCCAGCCTGTGAATCAAGGTGTCGTTGCCGGTTCAATTCCAAGTCAGGGCACGTGCCTGGGTTACAGGCCCGGTCCCCAGTGTGGGGCTCCCAAGAGGCAACCACACATTTAAGTTTCCTTCCATCTCTTTCTCCCTCCCTTCCTTTCTGTCTAAAAATAAAATAAATAAAATCTTTAAAAAAAAGCAAAAAATGGACAAAATGGATTTAAAAACATAATCCAACCATATGACATCTAAAAGAGGCTCACTTTATACTCAAAGACACAAATAGGATAAAAGTAAAAGAATGGAAAAAAGATATACCACACAAACAGGGAGCTGGAAAGGCTATACTAATATCAGACCATTAAGATGAAAGTTGTTATTAGAAACAAAGGACATTTATTATGATAAAAGAGACATTCCATCCAGGAGATATAATAATTATGAACATATATGCACTTAACAACAGAGCCCCAAATTACAAGAAGTAAAACTGAAAGAACTGAAGGGAAACAGACAATTCTCTAATATATTTATTCTTCTCCTATGTTCTCCATTTCAATTGGTAGTAGTTACTACTGGTATCCAGCATTTCTCTTCTCTGGGTCTCATTAAAAATCCTATAGAGCCCTAGCTGGTGTGGCTCAGTGGATTGAGCACCAGCCTATGAACCAAAGGGTCGCCAGTTCGATTTCCAGTGTAGGGCACATGCCTGGATTGCAGGCCAGGTCTCCAGTAGGTAGTGCGTGAGATTCAACCACACATGTTTCTCTCCCTCTCTCCTTCCCTTCCCGTCTCTGAAAATAAATAAATTTTAAAAACCTTAAAAAAAGAAAATCCTATAGAGAATATGTTTTTATTTTAGCAGGCAATCAATCCATTTAGGTTCAGACTAAAAGTTATAGCATGTCTTCTTTGGGCAGTAGTTCCAATACTAATTCATTTTTAAGACTTTGTTTTACCGTTTGGTTTTGCTCAGCACATGCTGGGAATTAGGTGGTGGTTTATAATTCAGTTCTTACAGCCTTGGCTATGGTTCTTTGGGTCTGTGTGCATGTGTAGCTCTTATTTTGTTAGACACATGAAATCAGGGATCTTCTACAAATCTCTCCAAAATTTCCCTCATGCTTTCCAACCCCCAAGTGTCCCATTTCCTGGTTTCTCTTGCCAGACAACCAAAATTCCTAAGGTCCCTTATACTGCCAGGTATCAGCTCTCAGAGAGAAAAACAATGGTGATTCCCCTCCCACTTGCTGTAAAAGCAGGGCCCCATTTCTGGTTCCCCTGGCTGGAGATATGGGTATTTTCTCAGGTTTTTAGGTGCCTATGCTGCCATTATACCTCAGTGCGACCTAGCAACAGAGTTGACCTTAGAGCACTGAGGTCTCCCTCTCCTAGTTCTCTGGTTAGATACACATGCTTTCTCCTAGAGTGTGTGCTGCCTACACCTGCTAGTCAGTGCCCACAGGATCAAAGCTGGTAGACAAAGGAGGCGCAAAAAAACCCCCCAAAAACAAAAAAAACCCTGTGAAACTCGCTTATGTTATACATTGTTACACAAATTCTGACTATATCAAGTTTTTGCAAACTAAAATAAAGATTATCAAGGAAAAGAATATATTCTAGAAGAGAGTCAATCCGTCTTCCATAGGACTCTGTAGAAGTCTGGGGCTCAAAATGGTGAGCGGAAGACACGAAGTGTGAAACAGTAAATTAAAAGTCTGTACATGGAACATTAATCCTACTATCAAAAAACTGGGGCACAATATTGAACGATTTGTATTTAAAGAAATGTGGCCCCACATTATATTACTGTATTTTGTAAGTAAGTGTCTTCCAGTATTACACACAGTGCCCCTAACGAATTGCCTAAAATAAAAGCCCAAAGCTCTCATAATCCTTCACTTAAATATATTCATCAATCATCATCATCATCATCAACTTGAACAAAAGCTGGGTATTACTGAATAATTCAGGAAAACATACAACATGAGAAAAATCAAGATGTGGATTAAAAATATTCTCCTAGAGAAACATGCTATTAAAAATTTTCTAGCTGGAAAACTCAGAGACTTTGGGCAAGTCCCTGCCATCCACACAATGAGTATGGTATGCAATAAAAAAGAAACAACAGAAAGCAAGCTGGAAAATAAAAAAAGTAATTCAATTGAAATATCTGAAAATAAAGTTCAAGGACTCTCACAGAAAATAAAAGGAAAAAAAGACAAAAAGGAGGTAAGAAATTTACAAAAAAGAATATCAAGATACAGAGTCTGGCATATACCTGATAAAAGTCCAAAAGGAATAAAAAATAAAAAGGAGATAGGACAAGTGGTGGGAATGCACTGGGGAGAACCCAGAGTTGAAGAGTCCAACTACTTTGCACAATAAATGGAAACCTATGACTACATATGTAATTATGAAATTAATACAACATCAAAGATCAAAAGAAAGCTCTTACAACTGAAACAAAATTGGATGGGGAATGTCAAAAGGACAGAGGAGATGATCTAAAACAACTTCCACTGGCCAAAGATGGAATGCTTTAAGCTACAAAATAATGATAATATTGGATTACAATTCCCAAAATAAAATAATCATGAGTCCACGGTGATATAAATAAATGACCGAATAAATAATTGGGGAAGAAGGTATAAATCTTCCTTACACAGAATTACAACTAAAAATTATACAAACAATGAGGGAAAATGACATTTAAAAACACCACTGTAATAACTACTGCAGGCAAGATAAAATAAGAAATGCTAAGATGTGTTTTCTTTAAAGAGAAATAAGATTTTGTGTAAACTCAAAGAATCTTGTCCAAAATATTTACTAATTACTGTGGCTGTTTTCATATAATGCCACAAATTCTTTCATACTCCTCCTTCTGGGAGGTGGAGCTTTAATTCACTTCCCCTTGAATGTAGATTGGACTTTAAGTGACTTGCTTCTAATAAACAAAGGATAGAAAGAATAGAATAACTTCACAGGAGAGCTGCCGGGGATACACTATCTTAATTCATCAAAGTTAACATCACCAATAAGAAGACATATTGACATTATGTACTCTCATATGATGTGATGAGAAGGGCAGCAATATCTGTGATATTCTTCCCAAAAGCAATGCAAAGCTCAATGTAATCATGAGAAAATATTAGATAAACCCAAATTGAGGGACATTCTACAAAATAACTAGCCTTCAAATGTGTCAAGGTAAGAAAAGTCAAGGAAAGAATAAGGAAATGTCACAAACTGCAGGAGACTAAAGAGCCATGACAGATAAATGTAATGCGATATGGACTGAATCCTGGAACATAAAAAGTGTATTTATGGGCAAGTCTGTAGCTTAATTAATAATAGTACTGTACCAATGTTAATTTTTTTAAGTTATTATAGTTATAAAAGGGGTTAATTTTAGAAGAAGCTAGGCGAAGGGAACTCTCTTTAATGCCTTTGCAACTCTTACAAAAGTATAAAACATCAAAATAAAAAGTTATAAAAAGAACTTAAAAGTTGAAGGGGAAAATCAGGTTACCTACGAAACCACAAGAAAAAAAGAACAGACATATTAGTATAACATGCAAGAAGACAATAGAGCAGTGCCATTAATGTTTTGAGTGAATATAAATTTCAACCTAGAACTGTGTAAAAGCCAAACCATCAAGTGGAAAAGCAAAATAAAGACATTTTTAGACAAATTTATTCCGTGTGCATTTTAAAATTTTACTTATTTACTTTTAGAGTGAGGGAAAGGGAGGGAGAGAAAGATCAATGTGTGAGAGAAACAATGACGGCTGCCTCCTGCATGCCCCCAACTGGGAAAGTGACCGCAATCCAGGCATGTGGCGCAACAGGAATCAAATCGGTGACCTTTCTACCTTGGGGTTTGCTGGACAACGCCCAACCCACTGAGCCTGAGCCGCACCCATCAGGGCTCCCCTATGCGTTTTTATAGAGGACATTTCAGAATGTTTTCGAGCAACCAAGGGAGTAAACTGAGAAAAATGAAGATACGAGAGTTTGAGAACAGCGGATCTAAAGCAATCAAGCAGGAAAGAAAAGTCTCAAGTTCAGAGATGTGCAGCTGCCCTAGACAGGGCTCAAGTCAGTATTTGAACAGAAAGCTGGAGACCTCAAGGAATGCGGAGAAAATGGATGTAGCTGACAGTATTCTTGAAAAGTAGAAGTAACAAAAATGTTAAAGTAACAATGAAAGGGGAAAAAGGCAATTATAAACTTCAAAAAAAAGAGAGAATACATGATCACAGTATATTACATAGTCATAATGTAATTATTATTTACTAATTTTCAGTGTAAAGAATTCGTAACAAAAAAGGAGACACTGCTTATTGAAAAGAATGTAAGCATTTTAACATCAAGTGAAAGAAGAGAACTACCAAGTTTAGGTGAGAGAAGTTAAGACTTGAAAGAGATGGGAAATGAACAGAAATAGTAATAGAGTAGCACAGGGCAGTGAGTCAAGAGACAATGCTGGGTCTGCTCACAGTTAAAAAAGAAAAGATTTAATGTCATCAGATGGTGCAAAGTGAGGCGAATTCTTAACTCTTGATGTGAGAAGTTAACAGATAGTGTCTAATACTGATAAATCAATAAATAACACTATAAGCATATTATTTAGATATATGGCGGCCATCATAGGAAGAATAAAAATGTAAAAGTAGTTAAAAGATTAAGTTTCTCTGGGGAGCAGAACAGGGGTGGGGCAAAGAGTCACTGTAAGCTCTTCTGTATGATTTGAATTTTAAATACCACATGCATGCATCATTAGGAAATATTTTTAAATTTTATTTTACAAAAAGTAAAAAAATCTAAAATCTATATTATTTTCAGCAGTGAATAAAAATAACAAATTCATAGTAAGGTACTGAGTTTCTACTTAGAGTAGTGGTTGGACATGAAATAAAACATGGCTCTTGCCATGAATGGTCAAGGCTTTCAACTTAACACGTTAAATGCTTAATTGATATTTACTTATCACAAAAGATATTGTTTCATATTGTTATCAACAACTTCAGTACTTAACAGTTATAATATCTTTAAAAATAAAATATAGTGATTTTCAGCTTAGTATTTTTTCAGAATAACATTTAATTAAACAATTTTGTATATAATGTATTAAGATGTTTGAAACAAGCTTAAAGTACATTCAATTCTGAATTATTTAAGCTAGTAGAAAATTATAATGGTATAAATCATTAAAAAACAGAGACACTTCCAAACCATTAAACTTTGGTTTCAAAGTATATGTATATATAACCCTGTGGATAAATCTGTTTTGTGTATTTGTATGAGTGTGGATGTGCGATGGATAAGGACTCTAGAAACTCACTGTTTCTCAGACAAAATAATGAAATCACAATGTGAAGTTCCAAATTAAAGAAAGGAGCAATTTTTCTGGGCTTCCCTAATCTCTCCTACTGCTAGGTCAGGTTGGAAATACTGCATCTTCTCATATTTTTCTAAAACAGAAATCAACATTGTTATGGGGCTAATATTTATTCACATCGTATTTGCCAATATGAATGGTGAGGTGGACTCAGAAGCCCCAATGCAATACCATACAGAAGACTTTTAAAACTTTTTAAAAAATTAAAATTCTTAAGTTTTAGAAAAATGTTTATTAAGGGATTGACCACTATACTAAGACTCATCTGTGTTACTAACTTATGTGCTTATCAAACTAAGTAACTTTTTATATATCTCTTTTAATAGATTTAACAACTATTTTTCTTCTCTGAGACTATTTTCTAATGTGTAAAATGAAGCTAATTTATATATTACAGTGTTGCTGCTAGAATCAAATGAGATATTTGAAGCATCTGATATGTGGTAGCTGATAACATGTACCTTGGTACAAGTTAAACTAAAAAATCTATCCAAATTATTAATTTATTCAATAATGAAATACTGAATCCCAAATCTCGTATATCAGACATGTTCTAAACAGAGAGTGTTAGTGTTCTATGGAAAACAATAGCCCTACCACATATCAAAACTTAAAGAAGCCACTGGTAATCAAAACAATATAATATTGGTGTAGAAACTGGAAAATAGACAAAAGCTTAAAAAAAAAAAAAGCTAGAAATTGAGCCACTCTTAAAGGGGACATTAATATATGAAAGAAGCCTCATTACAAATCAACGAAGAGTGTGGGCTATTCGAAAAATGTCTTTTCACATAGATGAAAAATAAAAGTATATTCCCATTTCATTGCATCATCAAAAACATTCTAGACCGATACATGACCAAACTTAAAAAAATAAAATCACCTTAAAGCCATTAGAAAAAAAAAATGTTTTTTAAAACTTTATGACCTTGGGATAGGAGAGAATTTCATTTTTTTAAAAAAGCAAGACAAAATTTTATTTATATATTCTTAAATTTGACTAAGAATGTAACACTTCCATATGACAAAAGATAGCACAAAGATAAAAGACTAGTGATATATGGAGAACTGCAATATACGGATCAGTAAGAGAAAGGAAACAACCAAAAACAAAAATGTGCAAATAATCAAAGAAATAAAAATGACCAATATATATATATGAAAAGATGCTAATCTCAGTATAAAAAGAAAAAACTGATAGTTAAAAAAATGAGAAATCCCCTAAAGTGAGAAATGCTTTCAAAGCCTGACACTACTGAATATTGGTGAACAGACAGCAAAGGGGAAACTACAATCACTGCTAGTGAAGCAGAGAAAACCGCCACTCGAGAGACATTAGCAGTTATCCAGCATATACTTCTCTACGATCCAATATTTCTACTTCTTACAACTCTTCACTGCATATACACAGCAGCATAGTCTGTGACAGCAAAAAAATAGGAATAATCTAAACAGCATGGGAAATGGATTAATACAGTATAGTAGTTAGGTGATAGATATTGTAGAGCAGTTTAAAGAAATACACACATGTAATATATACATGTATTATACACATATATATGAACTTGGACAGGTCTCAAAACACAGTAAGTGAAACTATGATACTGTAAATATCATTTATGTAAAATTTCATAGTACACACAAAACAAAATTTATCATATATGTCCATGAATGATATACATAAGGGTATTAAAACTGTACTAAAAACTTATACTTTAAATTCATGGCAACTTCTGTCCTTGTGAGGTAGGAGGACAAAGATGATGTCAACTTTATATAAACTCTCTCTATATATAATCTGAAACTATATAATTTGTTTTATTAAAAAAATAATAGATAATATAACATTGACAGTTGTCAATTCTGAATCAGTTAGATGGCATTTTTTCTATTATAATGGATACTTTAATCAATTTTCTGGATTTTAAAAAAACAGAAACTAATAAAAGTCACCAAAAATCTTAATTCAACTCTGCTTTTATCTATTTAAATACTGATTAAAAAATAACATACTGGAATTCTTTTTACTAAGAATACAAGATAAAGCAAATGAAATAAATTCCAGGTCATGTAATTATGCTGACAGAGCTCACAAAAAGAATAAAATATAAGGTAAAGAATTTTGCTCTTAAACACCTTCCTTATAATTGTTAAAGTGAATTCTCTTTAATTTCCATATTTCCAATTTGATAGCTAATCATCATAAAAATTTTCATCTAAGAACTGAAAAAAATAAGTAGAAAGTGTAAGTCCAAAAATAAACTAACCTGTATGGGTTCTTCTGTGTCTCTGAAGCTCATCACTCCGTGTGAACCTTTTGCCACAAAACATCCAGTTGCACACAAAAGGTCTTTCTCCAGTATGCCAGCGAAGATGCGCTCGTAGGTGAGATGTTTTGCCATAAACTTTTCCACATCCTTCAATATGACAAATATGCTGTTTCTTTTTTCCTGGTTCATTACTGCCTCTAACAGAAACACAAACCAAACATTAATTACACTCTCAAACACCAGGCTTATAATTATGGCAAAATAAAAAAGATAATTAAACAATGCTTTTCTGAATGGGTTTTAAAAATCATTATGCTGTAACTATAGTTAAAAATCAGAAAAATTTCAAATGGGAAAAAAAACAAACCCAGAATTGTGTAGTAAACTGAAACATGCTATGAAAACATGTTAATTTCAGACAGTTTATATTCTGCATTGGGCTTCATGTTTATTTCTTAGCAGGCTCTTGCCGCGACAGGGAAAATTTCTTTAAGTTTTTCAAGATACCTGAATATTCTTCCCTAAAATAGCAAATGATGGTATTCCCCATTTAAAAGTGTAAGGTTCAGAGTTTCAATTCCAGCAAAATAGTGTGATGAGTTCCATGGACCTACTTCTCAGTGAAACCGGTGAAATTACAAAAAAGTGAACAAAATAAATACCATTTACAGTCTCTGGATTTGGCTCTAGGAATATATAGCAAATACAGAAATATTTACTCATAAAATGCAAAGAATTTAATGTGAACAGAGAGAATGTGGTTATCTGAACCGAGACACTCCCTCTTCTCTCCTCCCTTCCATCCCCGATTAGAAACACTACAGACTGGTGCAGCCAGGAACAGGACCCTCTCTTCCCACCTTCTAGTCAGGGTTATGTCCGGACAAGGGGCATTCTACCCCAGTTACCTGTTGCTGAGGGTAAATTCCAGGTGAGTGTGGCTGACAGGGAACTCCCTTCTTCCACCCAATCCCAACTCCTGAGATACTGATTCTACCTTGGATAGGCAAGAGGAGAACAATGGAGTCCACATTACCCTTGACCCAGCTCATCTGCAGAATGTAAATCAGAGGTCCCAAACCAGGAGAGGCAAGCCAAGAAAACCTGAGGCTACTGATGCCCACTGCCCACAACCACTCAATTCCTGCAGGGGTGTCCAGCCCACGATCTGTGGGCCACATGCAGCCCAGGATGGCTTTGAATGCGGCCCAACACAAAATCATAAATTTACTTAAAACATGATGAGAATTTATTTTTGTGATTATGTGTCACAACGTATTTAATGTGTGGTCCAAGACATCTCTTCTTCCAGTGTGGTACAGAGACTCCAAAAGGTTGGACACCCCTGTGAGCAAGGAGAGAAAGGTGCCACTCACTGTCTCAACCCCCCAGTTCAAGAGCTCTGACACAGAGATTTAGGCCAGAGGGAGAGCATACTATAAAAAGAAAACTCCAAATTTCTTCCCTCTCAAAATTGACTTAATTTGCAACACAGTGTGGAGAAATTTTAGCCTTGGGGTTTCTGAAAAACAATGGAGATTGATGATGTGAATGGTAACTGGGACTAGACAAATAGATTAACTGGAGAAATACGCTTAACTGGAGGCTGGCTTAGGTTGCCTGACAGAGGCCAGAAAAGAGGCAGCTAGAGGGAGTCTTCCAAAGTCAGTATAAATCTCCAGCACAGACCTACTGATTTTAAATGAATCTGATTGGATCAGATGGTGGAGAGATGTATGCTCCAGGGCATTGTTGAAAACAATAGAGCAATCAGCTAGCAATTAGTGGAGCTTAATAGCTGGGTGTGGTCAGGGAAAGAGACAATCAAAAAGATCCCTGCCAAAACCACTGTCATCCCTGAGTCACCATCAGAATACTCAAGTCTGCATTTGGTGAGGAGCAACATGCTTCCCAAGGTGCCAGGTGGTGTTTCTAAAATAATTCAGCCAGTCCCTAATAAATAAACAACAATAAGCTGGGGGGAGGGGAGGACAGGGGCAGTACTAAGAGCTGTTACAATATATTATTTAAACTGTCCAGTTTCCAACAAAAAATTATGAGACATGTCAAAAATCAAAGACCAAAGGCAAAAACAAGAAAGTATGACCCATACACCAGGAAAAAAATAAAAAATCAGGAAGAGAAACTACTGTGAGAGTAACCAGATTTAACGAGACTTCAAAGAAGCCATTATAAATAGGTTGAAAGAACTAAGGGACACCATGATTAAAGGAGCATAATGACAATGCAACATCAAACACAGAATATCAATAAAGAGTTAGAAATGATTTTAAAAAACAATTGGAAATTCCAGAGTTGAAAAGTTCAACTGAAATGAAAATTTCGCCAGAGGTACTCAAGAAAGGGAAGAAATAGAGAACACGAACATAGATCAATAGAGATTATGTAATCCAAAGACAAACAAGAAGAAGAACAAAGAAAAATTAACAGTGTCATAGAAATGTGGGACACCGACATACGGTAGGGGGTAGGCAGAGCAAGGGGGGGAGTGGACGGAGGGGAGGGGTAAGGGAAGGTGAGAGGAGAGAGAAGAGTAGAAAAAAATATTCAAAGAAACAATGATGAAAACTTACTGAAAAACATTAATCTACACATGCAGGAAGCTCAACAAACTTCAAGTAGGATAAATGCAGACATCCACGAATAGATACTTTATACTAAAAATCTTAAGACCCAAAGGGAAGGACAAAGATGTTGAAAGCAGCAAGAGAAAAATGACTCATCACTTATAAGGGAACCCCACCAGGATTAAAGGCTGGTTTCTTAATAGAAACAACAGAGTTTATAAGGCAGTGGGAAAACATATTCAAAGTACTCGAAGGGAAAAACTCACAAAGAATCTCATATTCAGCAAAGCTATCTTTCAAAATTGAAGGTGAAATAAAGATATTGCCAGATAAACAAAAATTGACAGAATTTGCTGCTGGTAGACTTGCTGTGCAAGAAATACTAAAGAATTTGTTCACACTAAAATCAAGTGAACCCAGGAAGTAATTCTACCGCACACAAAGAAACAAAAGAGCACCAGCAATGGTAATTTTGTAATTATAAAGGGCAGTATAATGTCATATTTCTTAGCTTATTTAAAAATCAATTTTAGGCCCTGGCCAGGTAGCTCAGTTATAGGATTGTCCTGATATGCCAAGGTTGCAGGTTCAATCCCTGGTCAGGGCACATACAAGAATCAACCAATGAATGTATAAATAAGTGAAGCAACAAATCAGTGGTGTTCTCATTCTCTCTCTCTTTCTCTCTAAAATCAATTTTTACTGATTGATCAAAGAATAAAATTTTTTAAAGCAATTTTATAAACGACATGTATAAAATATATTGTCAAGCCTCTAACATTATAGAAATGAAATACATGTAACATATCTGCCAAAAATATATTATTACATATATTGCCAAAAATAGCACAAAGGAAGAGGATGAAAGCAAAGCAGTATTGGGCTAAAGAAATGACCCCAGATGGGAACTCAAGTCCACAGAAACATATAAAGAGAACTAGAAGTGATACAGTTAACAAAGCAAAAGCTATATAAACTTGCTCCCCATATCTCTATTTTTTTAAAAGTAAAATTGATAAAGTAATAATTATAACAATGTATTATTGGGCTTATAAAATTTATACTCTGTGTAACAATAATACCACAAAAAGAAGCAAAAAGGAATAGACCTATACAATATATTGTAACCTTTCTAGAACTCACTGGAATTAAGTTACTATAAATCTTAAACTGATTATAAGTTAATATAGATATGATAAGGCCTAGAGCAACTACTAAAGTAGTAACTCAAAATAATATAATAAAAAATCATTAATGAAATTAAAGTGCTAAATTACAAGTTAAGATGTTATATTCGCTTAATGCAAAAGAAAGTAAAGGAAGAATAGAGAAACAAAAAAGGCATAAGATATGAAAAAGAGTGAAGTGGCAGCTTTAAATTCAACAATGTTAGTAACATCAAATGTGAATGGATTATACAATCCAATTCAAAGGTAGATTTTGTCAGATTGGATTTTTAGAAAAACACATCCAACTATATGCTGTCTACAGGTGATACACTTTGCACTGAAAGATACGAAGAGACTGAAAATAAAGCAATAAAAACAGATATGCCGACAACGACCCCCAAAAAGGTGGAACGATGGTATTAACATCAGACAAAACAAACTTTAAAACAAAAGATGTAATTAGAAATTAAGAGGGAGATTTATTAAAGATAAATGAGTCAATCTATCGGAAAGATGTAACAGTTACAAACAAACATTCACTTAACACGAGAGTAACAAGAGAGCCCCAAAAGAATGAGTAAAAACTAAGAGAAATGAAGGGATAAAGAGACAATTCAAAAACAGTTGGAGATTTCAATCTCTATTTCAATGATATTTTCATAAAACAAAAGCAATCACACACCAATTGCCTAAATAACTTAGAAAGACACAAAGTACCAAAATGACTCAAGAACAAATAGCCACTAAGAAAAAAATGCATAACAAGAGATTGAATTAGAAGTCAAAAGAATACCCGTAAGAAAAGTCCAAATAGCTTTACTAGTGAATTCCACAAAACATTTAGAGAAGTAGCACCAGTTCTTCAACAAACTCTTTCAAAAATAAAACTGGAAGGAACACTTCCCAACTCATTCTATGAAACCAAAGACATTCATTATAAGAAAACTATAAACCAGTATCAGTCATGAACTTAGATGCAAAAATCTTCAACAAAATACTAGCAAACCAAATCCAGCAATGTACAGTAAAAATAAGTATAAACCAAGTTGGATTTAATCACATGAATATAAAAGTACTTGAACATCCAACAATCAATTAATGTAATATACCATACTGATAGAATAAAACACAAAAACTCCATGATCAGCTCAACAGATGCAGAAAAGCATCTGACATAATCCAATGCTCTTTCAAGATAAAAAAACATTCAATATAGTAGAAATAGTGTACTTTCTTAACTTAATTTAGGGCATATATGAAAAACCCAGGGCTAATATCATACTTAATGGTAAAAGACTGGATGTTTTTCCCCTAAGATCAGTAACAAAACAATGATGTCCACTTTTACCACTTTATTTCAACACTGTACTGTAGGTTCTGGACAGAACAATTCCATAGGCATGAAAAAGAAACAAAAGTCATCATGAGCAGAAAGGACAAAATTATCTCTATTTGCAGATGACATGCTCTTACCTATAAAAAACCCTAAGAAATTCACTAAAAAATTATTAGAACTAATGAAAGAGTTTAGTAAGGTTGCAGGATTCAAGATCAATTTACAAAAATGAATAGTATTGCTATACATTTGCAATGAACAATTAAGAAAACAATTCCATTTACAACAACGTCAACAAGAATAAAATATTTAGGAATAAGTTTAACAAAAAAGTGCAAAATTTACACTCTGAAAACTACGGAACAATGTTGAAAGAAATTAGAGAAGATCTAAATAAACACAAAAACACATAACATATATTTGGGTCAGAAGACTTAATACTCTCAAGTTGGCAACACTGACCTAAAGATTCAATGCCACCCCTATCAAAGTCCCATCTGCCTTCTTTACAGAAACTGGCAAGTTAATTCTAAAATTCACATATTGCGAGTGTCCCTATAGAAACAAAACAATACTGAAAACGAGTAACAAGGTCAGAGAACTTATACTTCCCAATTTCAAATTACTACAAAGCCAAAGTAATCAACAAAGGGTGATACTGGCATAGAAACAGAAATAAATAAATAAATAAACCGGAGTGTCTATGGTCAATTGCTTTTTGACAAAAATGCCATGACCATTCAGTACATGGAGAAAGAATTATCTTTTCAACGATGGTGTTGCATGAACCCTTAACTCATACCACACCACATAAAAAACAAATTAAGCCCAAATTGATCAAAGACCTAAATTTAAGAGCAGAAGCTACAAAACTCTCACAAGAAAACCAGGAATCTTCGTGACCTCAGATTTAGTAAAGAACTGTTAGATACAACACCAAAAGCAGAAGTAACCAAAGAAAAGATTAACCCCTTCATCAAAATAAAAACTTTAGTGCTTCAAAGGACATTACCAGGGAAGTGAAAGGACAACTCAGGCTGGGATTAAAATATTTGCAAATCTCGTATCTGATAAGGGACTTGTACCACAATAAAGAATCATTTCAACTCAATAATAAAAAGAAATAAAATGGACAAAAGATATTAACAGATATTTCTCTGAAAAGATATACAAATTGCCACCAAGCACATGAAAACACACTCTGTGTTATTAGTCATCAGAGAAATCCAAATCCAAACTACACTGAGATACCACTTCCTACCCACTAGGATAGAGATAATCAAAAAGTCAGATTATAACAAGTGTTGGCAATAATGTAGAGAAATTGGAACCCTCATACACTGCTGATGGGAACATAAAATAACACAGCCGTGTTGGAAAACATTCTGGTAGTTTCTCAAATAGATCTAGAGTCACCAAATGAACCAGTAATTCCATTCCTAGGTATATGCCTAAGAGAAATGAAAACATGACCTCACAAAAAGTTGTATAAGATTGTTTATAGCAGTGTAATAGCCAACAGGTGGAAAATGCCAAATGTTCATCAACAGATGAATGGATAAGTAAAATACTGTATAGACATACAACAGAATATTTTTGTTCATTAAAAAGAGTAAAGTGATCATGCTAAAATCCAGAAAAAACTTTAAAAACATTATGGTGTGTGAATAAAACCAGTCACAAAAGACCACATTTTATATGATCCCATTATGTGAATGTTTAGACTAGGCAAATCTATAAAGACAGAAACAGTTCCAGTGGTTGCCTAGAGCTAGGAGAGTTGTGAATGAGGGGGTGATGGTTAAGAATACAGGGTTTCTTTTAGGGGGGGCCAAAAATGTGCTAAAATTAATTGTGGTGATGGATATACACCCCTGTGAATATATTAAAAACTATTGAAATGTACACTTTAAATGACTGAATTGTATGGTATGTGAGCTTTACGTCAATAAAGTTTAAACTTTTACATGTTAAACAAAAAAAGTAAACAACTGAAAAAAAGTATAGGGTAAAAGGTGGAGAACCATTCCTAGGATAGCTCAGTTTAATCCCTTTTGTAACAATACTGTATCTCAACTTCTGGACTAAAAGCAAGTGATGTTCTAATGATCTAAGGACCCAAGTAATGGCTTGGTTTTAACTATTTTTTATCTTCCAGAGCGACAGAGCTGGTAACAGAGCATTTACCTTCCTTCTCCTTCCCTACAGTTAGGACAGGAACAGGCAACTCTTCGAAGCCTCTTGCCAGGCTGTACCTCTTGATCAGAAGCTTGCTGGCCTTGCTGCAAATGCACTTGTGTGAGTTGGTCAGGACTAACAGCACCTATCGTGGCATTAGCGATTCCTCCAACTGCTACAGTTACAGGAGCTATCGTAGCTTGTTGGACTTTGACTCCATCTTGTCCTTGCTGCTGACCTACAGATAGGGAGAAAAAGAGTATTATGATGTTTTCTACTCCTCTAGAAAGGAAAACAATAATTTCAATGTGAACATTATAAAGCTAACCATATTTGTTTTAACAGATAATCTATGTAAAGTACAAAAGCAAAGGGGTTAATGATTTATATACTATGCCAATCCTCCTAAAATATAATTATTTTTACTTCAGTAGCTCAGGCTGCTTCTGTATTTGGTTGGTATGTCTACATACATAAATCATTTAACCATCTTGTGGCTTAATTTCTCCATCTGTAAAATGAAGATAATAATACTTGCCACCTACCTACCTCACTGAAGTGCTGTGAGGATTCATGAGACATTATTTGAAAAGCACTTTGAGATCCTCAGATGAAAGATGCTATATAAATACAAAGCATTATTATTATCATCATTTCCACAGTAAGCAACGTATTTCATTCACTCCAAGAAAATGAATGAAAAGTAACTAAAAAGATTAAGTTTTATGAACATTTCTCATTCCTAAACACCTCAAATTAGCAAACATTTCTTTATTGATGAGTTTTTTATTATACACAAGAAGTTAAATAGCTTTTTAAAATGCAAAACCACCCATGCTTATTACATACTGTTACTATAATCATAAAATACACCTTTAGATTATTATTACTTTGTTTATTCATTTTATATAGCTTAGACTTCACCTCTCAGGTTAGCACATCTATCAACTTGGCTTCTTCATTTAAGGAAAAATATGATGAATAATATATAATATGACAAAAAATAGCTATTTATATGGCTTAAATTGATCCTTATGTGCACATAAATCTGCCTTATAATTACCCTTTTTTTCAAAACAGTCTACTTTCTCCCCATCAGCTGTGGAAACTGAAAGTACATGAACGGACAGAAAAGAAAACATCTATTTATAAAGGAATGCTCCCACCTCAGGGCGTTGATATAAGAATTTAAAAAGTTAATTTTTACAAACCCGTCATCACAGTGCCTGGCACAGAATTGTTCATTACATGTTAGTTATTAGGAGAAATAAACATGTGCGTACTAGATAAAAAATAAAAAGGCTAATTTTAAAGCTGCATATATAGTACTTTAACCATGCATAATACCCAATAAAAGAGAAATTTTAGCAAGTGAGAAAATAGGACATATTTCCTAAACAAAATTACACCTCTCACTCTGCCAGCCAAAAGTCAATCTCACTCTTACACGTGCATTCACGATGCCTGAAATATCTGGTAGCACTGATCAACTACAATCCAAATAAAAAATATGTATTTTGTCACTGTTTTAGTAAGGAGACACATTTTAGTGCTTCTACTAAAGTTTACGTTTTTGTTCACCTTTGAATTAACATGGCGAGACAGGTAAAGCAATGCAAACAAAGCCAGAAGTTGTAAATTCATGTCCCCTTTGGTGACTATACCTGGAGGTCCTTCGTTTCCTCAACTATAACAATGCTGACCTCCCAAAATTCCTGTCCCCTATCTACTTAAAGAGTTGCCCATGAAGATCAAGTTGATTCCTAATGGATAAAGGCTTTGTAAATAGTAAAGTATAATTAATATACCTCATTGCAGCTTCTGAGCACGTTAATTTTTACATATCAAGTAAAACCAGATTCCTTAAGGATAATCAAAGCTAAGCAAACTACTCAAACTACTTGAGTATCTAGAAGCACAGTGATACATATGCTCCCTGTTTACCGCAAAAATGCATTGCTGGAAATGGGAGTTCTGTCTGAACAAGCACTATACACAGTCTTTATAGCCCCACCCCTATGGAGTCACAGGTATTTTAAGTTGGCAAGTATTCTTTACATCCCCTGAAGTCATGAGATATTTCTGGCTATAAAAATTTTCCAGCTACTGTTCATACAACAGTTGGTCATTCCTTTCAGGTTGCAATGATATCTAAGATACCTTTCATTATGTCAAAAAACTGTTAGGGATCCCTGGTTATTTCCCTCAGATCCTGTGACCATCTCCTTGAGCCTCCATATTATGAGCACTTATTTGTTCAATACTTAGACAACTCGGGAAGTTATTTCAATGACTAATACTATGCAAATCATATTTGAATTTATATATTTAAGACTGACAACTCTCTTGATTTCTTCACCTACATGCCCCAGACAGTTTAAGTTCAACACACCTCAATACTACTTTTCCTTTATTTCCACTGCTTCCACCAACCTCCTTACCAAGGCCTCCCAGGCCCTGCTCCAGTTAAACTCTACCAGCCCCTCAGACCTCATCATGCGTTAGTCTTTCCCTCGCTCACTATGCTGCTGGCATGCTGGGTTTTTCTTCTGGCACTCAAACATACCAAGCTCATTCATTCCTAGGGACTCTGCGTATGCTCTCGAGTCTGGATGGGATGCCTTTGCACCCAGATCTTTGCAGAGCTGACCTTTCAGTAATATTCTGGTCTCAGTTCAAATCTCTCCTCTTTAAAAATGTCAATTCCTGACCACATCACCTAAAATGGTTCCCCTTAGCCCATTTCTGCATCATCATCAAGTTTTGTCTTATTTGCCTTAAATTCTTTTATTATTTTTTCCATCTTTACCTCACTTCTAAATGTTGAGTGCCATGAAAACAGGGACGTTGCCTGTTGTGTTCACCGCTGATCTCCAGCATGTGGAACACGCCCAACCTGTAGCAGGCATTCAGTAACGTAAGCTTAATAAGGGAAAGCTTAAACATGGATTCATCTTCGAATCTTGCTTCTACTAGCGTTTCTGCTTTGGTAAATGTCACTACCACTCCCCTTCTTACTCACACTTAAAACCTTAAAAAGTCAAATGTTAGCTTACTTCTCCTTTATTCATTAATCATATCCATTATAGCCAAGGTAAAAGGTACATAATAGCAAAGTAGCTCTTGCCTCCATCTTAACTTTCGGTCATCAGGGCAACCACCCTGGTCTAGGTTCTTGTTACTTCAGGCCTCTACCAGCCTAACTGAAAGACTCATGCTACCTATCTCAGCCTTCAAACTGCTGTCAGAAAGAAATTTTAAATGTTGTTCTGATCATATCACTTCCATGTGCAGTAACTTTCATTCACTGCCCATTGACCGAAGTCTGGCGTTCAAAGGGCTCCACTTCAGAGACTTCATTCCTGGTTCACAGACTTCCTATTAAGGGCCAGATCCAATGTCATTTTCTCAATAAGCATCACAGGACTGCTCTGCAGCATCTGACACCACTGACCATTCTGTCCTGCTTGAAAACTGACTAACTCCCTACATTCTCAGAAATCCCTTCTTCTCTGTTAGTTCTTAGCAGCATTTAAACCTAAATTTAAGTCAAGTTCTTAAAAGATTTATCTACACCGGTTATCCTTACTCATTTCCCATTTTCTCCTCAAACTACTGTAATTAGATGTTCAACTCATCACTCTGCTAAAAATCATGAGAGAACTAACAATTCTTTGTTAGTAAACCCAAACATATTCTTCCCTCTGATCTTATTCACATCTCTGGAGCACTTGGAACTGCTGATCTCACTCTCTTCTTGAAATACTCTCCTCCTTGTATTTCTCTGATACTACTCACCACTGGTGCTCCTCCTCCTTCTCTAACCACACCAATGCAAGCTGCTCCTCAGGGTTCTGACTTCCCTTACTCTAACTCTCTCCTTTGGTTAGATCCATCACTAGCCTTACTTTTATTATTACTATGTGTACGCAAGCTGCTGTCTTCCAAATCTGTCCCTTCTGCACAAATACCTCTCATTAGTGTCATATCCTTCTTGTCATCTACCAGGGAACATTTCTACCCGGATTTTTCGCAGGTAATCTGTCTAGAAATCAACAGGTTATCCCACTCTCCGAAACTAGCTCTGTCCAAAGAGAAAACCTGGAAGTCATTCTTGACTCCCTTTCCTCTGCCCCAACAACAGTAACTATCATTTTATACTTACTTTATTAAGTGTCTGACACATTGTTTTATTAACTCCTCACATCCCTATGGCTGTCCAATTTTAAGCTAAGAAAGCTGAGGTTCTGAGATGTACACAAACACCCAAGGTCATAAAAAAGTTAAGTGACAGAGTTGGGATTTGAACCCAGTTCTAGTTAACTCCAAATGCTCTTTCTACCATATATATCACTTATGTTCATCAGCAGACTTTGCTGAATCTACCTTTTCTAAATACCTCAAAGTTGACCATTTTTTCCATCCCTATTGACTGTACATTAGTGCAGGTCCTTATCACCATTACACTAGTTCTGCCCTTTGCATTCACCATATTTCAGATACGAACCGGTTCTCCCCAAATCAGTGGGCCCTCAATGAATTCACAGGTCAACACTTCTTAGCATAAAAGTCTTTGCAATTTAGCTCTTGCTTACTTTCATAGTTTCATCTTTTGGCATTCCTTCTTCATTCCAACTCTTAACACCAGCTACACTGAACTATTTTCTCTAATGTTCCATGTTTGACTGTCTCTGGGCCTTTGAGTAACATAGCTGGAAGCTAGTACATTCTTTCATCCCAAATCTCCATCTCCTTTGGTCTGACAAAAGCCAACTCACCTCACAGAACTCGGTGCATGTGTCATTCCCTTTGGGAAGTCTTTCTGATAAAAGTTTCTCTAAATCTAAATCACGTATCTCTTTACTATTTTGCTATAGACAAACTGTATGGTGAATTCATATAGCAAAAATACTTGTTTATTTTTGTCGTCTTTCCCACTAGATCTTATATTCTTTTGTTGAGGAGGTATGTACACCTTCCTTCATTTTCCATTCCTAAGAGTATATTGCTTGGGTATGTTAAGACTCATGAGCAGCCCTGACTGGTGTGGCTTTGTGGGCTGGATGTCGTTCTGACAACCAAAAGGTCACTGGTTCGACTCCCAGTTGGGTCACATGCCTGTGTTGTAGGCCAGGTCCCCTGGATGGGGGCGTGCAAGAGGCAACCAATGGATGTTTCTTTCCCTCTCCTTCTCCCTCCCTTCCCTACTCTCTAAAAATAAATAAATAAAACCTTTTAAAAAGAGACTTACAAACAAATGATTGGCCTATGTGGTTAATGGATGCTGTCACTGTTGATCTAAAATTATGATTATAGGAATTTCTCCTAAAGTGTAATTTTTTTTTAATAGGATGAGCTGGATATAACATGACTTGTTAACTAGATGATTATATTTGCATTACTGAGACCACTACTAGTTATAATTCAATCAGGAAAGTAAAAACTATAATAAAAACTAAACACAGGAAAAAGCTGTTACACAGGAGAAACACTTGGTCTGTGGAAATGACATTGTGTTTAATTTGTCAAGCAACAATTGACGCTAAGGACGTTAAAAAATATATTAGAATCTGTGCCAATAATAGTGCTGGTGATAATGAAGGTGATAAATCATCACAGATACAAACTATGTATGTATAGTTATATAACACTTTCATTACTGAAGTATCTGTGGAAAAGTTACCTACTAATGCTCTTCTGAAACTCTGGCTTCTAGCCTCTCTGTTACCACACTGAACCTTTTAAAACATAATTTTACAAATAATGTGAATTTCTTGGTAACATAACCTCTTTTCTTCCATGCTGCAGGAGGTTTAAACAAAAACACGGCAAGGCTGTTTGGAGCAACCAAGCCATCTTTCTTATTCCTTTCTTTTTTTACTCTGTTCCCTTTCTTCAAGTATAGAAACTGGGCCAAGGATAATGGGGGGCAGTTGGGCTGGTAGGTGGCATATTAGATTGCTAGATACTCAAGAAAATCTAGATGGGTATTTGGGAGGAACTCTGTTTCTTGATATTTTCCTTTAGCACTAGTTGAAGTGGTCTTTGGCCTCAACACAGTAGTCAGGGTTGAGGTTTAGAGGAAGAAGAGAAAGCAGATTTAATTACTTAAAGGAAGACAGTGTCTTCCTTACAGAATAACCTAGTTCTCTGGATACTGAAGCAGGGGGCCTACACCTAGACCAATAAAGTATTACTCTGCCTTGAATTTCAATACACTTAGCGCCATATGAGACCTCAAGGATTGGCTGAGTTAGAATCTGAGTAATTCTGGTTTCTCTAATCAGACACTATCTTATTCCATCACAATATTAATCACAAATTATTTCTAAGAAAAGCTGCTCAAGACAGAGAACCTCTGTGTGATTTATGTCCTTTGAGCATCAAAGTTCCTAGCACCCTGGAAGTACTACTCAATGAATGTTTCTTAAATAAAGTGAATGGTAATCTAAAATGCACATAAACACAGAAGCTTTATTACAAAAGCATGCCAATGACAGATTACAGGGCTACTAGATGATTCCTAGCTTTCGGAAGACATGTTACATGGGTGACATGTAACAGTAAGAAACAGAATAAATGGACACCTAACCACAATCACAATCCTCTCCTGCTTCATGATCTGGACTTCTAATGTGCATCATTTAGGAGTACACACCAAAAGTACAAACCACAACCTGCCACTGAAACCACTGTGTTTCTTCTCAGATTATCAGATTTATCCTACAACATGTGTTAACCCACATTTCACAACAACTCTTTTGAAGAGTTATTACAAACTATACTTTTTTAAAAATGGCAATTAAACTTACCATTTAGTAAAGAAATAGTAGGCTAAGATTTCTCCCTTTCCACCTATGAAGAAGGTAAATATAGCCTAATATTATAGTTATATATATACTTTTTTCTTCTACTTTAACATTGATGTTAACAACAATGCATGCTCACTGTAGAAAAGTATAAGGGAGCAAATAAAATCATCCATGTGTTACCACAATTATGGCATTTTGGTGTATTTGCTTCTAATTTTTGTTCTGTGCATTTTTATGATTACACAATTCTACTACGTAAACAATTCCATTTCTGTTCCTTTTTAAGTTATTTAATAAGTACTTCCAGGTTATCACAAATTCTTTTAAGATGATATTATGTTTGCACAATACTCCATCCTATACATTTACCATTACTTACAAAAATATTACCCTAGTATTAGACATTTAGGTTATTTCGAAACACTTATTACCAGTAACATATAACCAATATAAATAATGAGCAACTTGAACAAAAATGTTTTTCCTCATTACTTTCATGGGACAGCATACTAGACGTGAAGTTACTAGGTCAAAGGATATGAAACACTCATAAAACTTTATATACAGACTACAATATTATATATATAATTATAGAGGGTGGAACAAAAAGTAGGTTTACAATCGTGAGTACACAAAATACAGTTTATTCTTGTATTATTACTTATTGTATTATTTTTCCATATGAACAACTGTAAACCTACTTTTGCCCTGCCCTGTACATATATAATAGTATACGAGGGGGGAACCCCCCTCAAAACTGGAATTATTTTCTGGAGGGCAGGTCATTTGTAGTACAGGCTTTACCCACTAGGTGAGTGTTCTGGGAACCTATCTGTATCAGTGTACCAGCTGGCGTTGTGGTGAGATGCGTTCGGCGTCAGGGAAGTTTTTTTGAAGACTCTTTCCATGTGTTTGCCCATTTCATGATGAGTGATTTACAAGCACACCTGCCCATACCGTGCTGAGTGTTCAGCACTTTTTGACCAAAAAACAACATGACCCATGAGCCCCACTCTCCCTGCTCACCCGATCTTGCCCTGAGTGACTTTTTTTCGCCCTGGATGAAAAAGGTCCTCAAAGGGAAACATTTTGCTGATGAAGAAGAGGTGAAACAAAAAAATGGCAGAAGCACTAAAAGGCATCAAAATCGACAAGTTCAAAAATCATTTTGAGCAGTGGGAAAAAAAGTCTCGATAGGTGTAACTGCATCAAATGGAGAGTACCTGGAAGGTAACTGAAGTTTAAACATCTAAGAATAAATATACAATATTTTATAAATAAATTCCAGGTTTTTTGGGGTCCTACCTCATATAAAGCGCTATATTCATTTCTATTTCCATTAAACGTATATGAGAATACTCTTGCATCTCATGCACAAAGAAACACAGTAAGATTTAAAAAGACAAAAAACTACTATCTCACAGTAGTTTTTAACAGAAGTGATTCCTACTCTCACTTCTAATATTCTATATATCCTGAAGCCAATGCAGTAAGATACAGAAGTAACACATCTAATGAAAAAAACCTCTAGAATATCAACAAATAATTAAAATAGTAAGACAGTTTAGCAACATGGCCAAACACAAAAGCAACATAAAAAAGTAACAGTTTCCCTCTATGTGGTCAACATAAAAAAGTAACAGTTTCCCTCTATGTCCTCAACATAAAAAAGTAACAGTTTCCCTCTATGTCGTCAACAAATTCACAAAGTAAAAGAAAAAAATCCATTCACAACAGCAACAGTAACTATGAATATCTGAGAATCAACCAAGTTAGAAATGTTCAGGGTCTTGAGGATGATTAAATAAAGGGCATAAAACAAGACCTTAATAGAGATAAATAAATGTTCTTATATGGGAAGAATCCATATTATAAATGTGTTAATTTTTCTAACATTAATCCATATGAAGTGAATTCAATCATAAATTAATAAATTTTCCATGAAACTCTACTAGCTGATTCAACATGTAAAAGATCAACCAAGACAATTTTGAAAAAGTAGAATAATAGTAGAATAAATATGTTACAAAGCCATAGGAATTAAAACAATGTGATAACGGTTTACAAATAGGCTAACAGAACTGAATACAGGGTATGAAACAGATACATGTATACATGAAAATTTAGTATATGATAAAATGACATCTTGGAAATCAGAGGGAAAAGTAGGAAATAAATTGGATTGGGACTACAGGCAATATGGGTATACATGGGGTGGGGGTGGGTCAAAGAAATGTATATAATCTCATATCATACACAAAAGTAAATTGTAAATAGGTTTGTATTTTTTAAAAACTGAATGTAAGAAAACTAAAACAGAGCAAAAATATATTAGAAGAAAATACAGAACTACAGGATCTTTTAAACAAAACCCTAAAACGAAACAAAAGGAAATGCTGATAAATTTGGCCATATCAAATTTTAAATTTCTTAAGACAAGCAATCAATTCCAACTTCAATTGCTTAGGTCAAAATCTGTGAAGTAATCCTTATTCTTGATTTTTTTCTTTCTCTCATACTCTATTACCTACCCTGTTGGCTGCTCCTTCAAAACAGATCCAGGATCCAAGCATTTCCCTACCACCTCCACTTCTTGCATCTCCTAAGCCACCGTTTTCCCTTGATTACTATACAGTTTCCTAACTGGTCTCTCTGCCACCACTGCCCTCCTCTATAACTTCATTCTTAACGCAGTTCCCAGAAGACTCATTCTAAAACCTAAGTCAGATCACGTCACTTCTCTGCTTAAAATCCAGAAGGTTCAAAATACTCTTTTAGGTATATGTGTCTTACAATTGTGTTTTTTACACAAAGCCTAGGAAATAAGGTTATCTATGAGAACTGATTAGGAAAAACAAAAACTGTTGATTTCTGTAAGATAAGACCTGCCAAGAAGGGCTAAAGGGACTTCTTACTGTTCTGAATAATCACAAAACAATTCTTAACCCAGCCTATTTAGGTTTATTTATTTCCTCTACAGGTGAAACTTGAAGTCTGTCTAAACAAATGTCTAAGGGCCTCTGAAGATATATATACAGGAAAGAATGTATGTCTCTACATTGCCAATAAATTTTAATATATATAGTCTGCTGTAGACTTTGGCTTGCTTTATAATCTGATTTAAAACAAATAAGGAAGTTGTATATTCCTAAACATAAAAACAAAACAAAACAAAACAGCTATTTGTATGGCTGAGCGGGGGAACGGGGAGCGAAAATGGGAAGAGATGGTTAATGTATCTGGGGTTTCTTTGTGAGGTTATGAAAATGTCCTAAAATTAGATCATGGTGATAGCTGCACAACTCTGTCAATATACCAAAAGCTACTGAATGTAAACTTTAAATGGCTATACTATATGGTATATGAATTACACCTCAGTAAAGCTTTTCAAAAAAAGAAAAAAATTCTACTTTTGTTGGTTCTAAATCTCAACTATTGGTTCTCAATAAAGGTAATTTTGTCTGCCAGAGGCAATCTGGCAATATCTGGAAATATTTTGGTTGTCACAGCTTGGAGAACTACTACTTAGTAGTATTTAGTTGCTGTAGCAGCAGCAGAAGTGTAGTAGTATTTAGTGGGCAGAGACCAAGGATGCTGTTAAACACCCTAATGCACAGGACAGGACCCCAAACAAGGAATTACCTGGTCTAAAATTAAGAAACCCTGCTTAGCCCTGACTGGTGTGGCTCAGTGGATTGAGTGCTGGCCTACGAACCAAAGGGTCGCTGGTTTGATTCCCAGTCAGGGCACATGCCTGGGTTGCAGGCCGGGTGCTCGGTGTGGGGTGTGCAAGAGACAACCACGCATTGATGTGTCTCTCTCTCTTTTCCTTCCTTCCTTCTTCTCTCTCTAAAAATAAATAAATAAAATCTTAAAAAAGAAAAAAACCCGCTTAAGCTAAACTTCCAAATAACTAATGATCATTGCTCTCATTTATTCATATCATTATTAACAACCATAACTAATTTTGAAGTATATGATAATTTATAATATGGTACATTTGTATGATACCTATTATATAAAAATTATAAACTATATGAGTCTCAGAAACTACATGACTCTGAATTAACATCTTTACAAAAACAGTAATATACATTTGGGATTAGGCTTTGACAGCTTTCACAAACATATGACTTCCACAGAGTCCATAGTACAGTGGTGGTAAAAATAATATTGTCCCAAGTTTGGAAATTATGTTTATTAATTAGAAAGAGCTGTTATTATGTGTTTTCCTACAGATGAACTAGAAATTGAAGGAAAATGGGGACAGACTCATAGAGGGAGAGCAGGATGGTAACTAGCAAGGTAGGGGTGGAGGGATGGAGCAAAAAGGAGAAAGGGCTCATGGACATGGACAACAGTGTGGTGATTGCTGGGGAGTGGAGGATATAGGGGGACTAAAGGGTAATGGAAAAAATACAATAAAGATTAAATTAAGAAATCTTTAAAAAAGAGCACTGCTGAACACACACACACAAGAAATAACTGCTCTCTGCACTTCTTAAATGAAGGTGAACCACAATAGTCAATGACTTCCAGGTTATTTACATACCATGGGTCATGTTAATCTGTAAACGAATACTAAGTTACTGAGTAGGCACAACAGACAGTTTACCAAACTACAGATTAAATAGAACTTTGGGGTCAGACAGATCTGTCTTTGAGCCTTAATTCTCTCTGCAGTTTCTTCTTTTGGGAATCAATCGAGATAACGTACGTAACACACTCAGCACAGTATCTGGAATATGGTAGGAGTGTATGCAAGAGGCAACTGATTAATATGTCTCCCCCTCTTTCTTCCTTCTGTCTCCTCTCTCTAAAAAAAATATAAATAAATAGATAGATAGATAGATAGATAGATAGATAGATAAATAGATGGATAGGGAAAGCTGGATATAAGAATAACTATAATAATAAGTAGCTCCTGGCACTTAGTGAAAACTTTTCTGTGTTCTAAGCACTGAGCAAAGCACTTTATGTGTATTATCCCACTGAAGTAATGTGATTATTGTGATCATACAGAGGACGACACTCACTTCTAGAGAAACTCTTAGGTCCTGGCCAAGTAGCTCAGTTGGTTGGAGCATCGTCCTCATTGGCCAAGGTTGTGTGTGCAATCCCTGATTAGGGCACGTGTAAGAATCAACCAATGCACGCATAACTAAAGTGGAACAACAAATCGATGTTTCTGTCTCTCCCTTCCTCTCTCTCTCTAAAATAAATCAATCAACAAATAAAATTTTTTAAAAAAGATTTAGGTATCAAAACCCAGAACTGAATCAAGGTCTGATTCCAAGGTTCAGGCATAAAACTACAAACACTAGTTAAAATCACTGTTATAAAGATAAAATCAGATACGAATTTTGTTCTGGGTCACAAGGAGGACAGTGAATCATTGAATGAGAGACAGGAACCCAGCAGGGGAAGCAAGTTTGGAAACAAAAATCAGTTCTATGCTCAAGCGGTTTCCTATGAAACAGAACCCCAGCTCAAATTCTATCACCAGGCAGAACTGCCCCACCTCCAACATGCCAAGCTTGGCACTGCCTCTTCTCTGACCACTGTCATTTAACCTCTGTCATTCCTCCTCCCAATACTTTTGAATGTCATGTTCGACCTCATCTTGTTCTCTAGTCCTTTGACTGGACACACTGTCAATCCAGCAATCCTCCTCTGGCTTCATTTTGTATTCTTTGCTAATCTCTTACCTCCTTGAACTTCTGCCATATCTGGTGATGGTGGTAATTCTTCTCAAAAATGATCTGATTTAATCTCCTACTAGTGCTTCAGAAAAACTCAGTCTTCTCCTTAATCTCCATTCTTTCTCTTCAGTACTTCCTTCTCCGCTATGTTCCTACTGAACCAACCCCTCCTTGTAACTAGATTAGCCTCCTGTCCTCCATGTCCACACTGTGCAATCTAAAATGTAAATTTGACCATGATATTTCACTTCTTAAGGTCCCCAAAAGCCTCCCCATAGCTTTCAGGATACCATTTAAATGCTTTATTACGACAAAGGAAGATTCTCCACAGCCTGGGCCCTTGTCATCATGACCACAGCACATGAACTCTTGGTCTAAACACACAAAACTGTCTGTAGTTCCCTGATCTCATCGTGCTATTACATGACCCTGACCTTTTGCTTGGAGTATCCTTTCTCTGCCAACCTTGCTAATTTCTAGTCATTCCACTTGAGCTATCCTGTATCATCTCAAGGAAACCTTCCTTGCAAATTCCCTCATGATTATATAGTATACTTCTACGTTCCCATAGAAGACAGATTCTTCTATTTAAAACATTATCACACTATTTAAATAATGTGGTATCTAACACCCAACATCCTTGCTCCAATTATATACCTGTATACTGTTTAATGCCTTATTTAGTACTCTGGTATAGATACCTAGCACAGTACTTGGCAAATAATAGGCCCTCAATAAGTATTTACTAAAGAAGGAACATAATCACAGTCTTAAAAAGCCTTTATCAGCCCCCAAGATACTGTCCTTGTCCTGTTTTCATCAAACTTTTCCAAAATGTATTCTACATATACTTGGTCATTATCTTCAGCACTCACTCATCAATTTAAAAAATGCTTTCCGTTTTGCTGAAGCATTTCTTAAGCTTTATAAAGGTATGCTGTCTTATAGAACTTTCTGCAATAATAAAAATATACTTTATCAGAACTGTCCAATCCCAGTCTCCAGCCACATGTGGCTGTTAGCTATTGAAGTGTGGTTTGTACAACTGAAGACATTTTTAATACTGATTAATTTTATCTTAAATAATCACATGTGGCTGGTGGCCTTCATACTGAAGAGCACAGTTCTCAGGTTTTATCAAATGAGCCAAACACTACATCCAATAACCCTTCTCCACACTCACTCTCCAAGTCATCTTTCAATATTCAACACTCTTGAGATTCCTCTTAGCTTTGACATACCACCCCTGTTCTCTTCCTATCTCTCTGACTGCTCTCACTTTTCTTGACTGAATTTTCTCCTTTTGTCCCCAAAAGGCTGAGTGTAACCCTCAGGCTAGTTCTCATCCTTGCACTTCAAATTCAAAACTGTCTCCCTCATGAATTTCGCATACTGCCATAGCTTCAACCATCACCTCGACATAGGCTTCCACATTAGAATGTCATCTCTGATTCCTGTTCTCAGATCCAGTCTCCAAACACAAAATGGATACCTCCAAAGCAATGTTTTGCCATCAACTCAAATTTAACAAATACCAAATTCGGATTCATCATCTTCTTTTTCTCTCATTTCTTTTAATGGCATAATCACTGTCACAGTCACCTAGGCTCCTACTCTAAAGAATTACCCTTAAGCTATTTCCCCCCCTATATTCATGCATCAAATCCTGTCAATTATTTTCTTAAAGTCTCTTGAACCACACACTGCACACCCAAGTTCATATTTCCCATCACTGATATGTGAACTAACTCTATGGTCCCAAAGTGACTCTCCAGTTTCTTCCATGTCTGCTAGATAATAAAACTAAAAATAGCACTTTATAAATTAAACTTCCTTTCCCCTATCCCTCCAAAAATACATTCACACTCCTTCAATGGCCTGTCACCTGCCCTTGGTCTGACATTGTCATTCTATAACCAGACTTCTACCAACCTTGCCAACTTCATTTCTACCATTTCCCTCAAAGTCTCCACTAACTTAAATGGTCTACCAATTCTTCCTTACATATGGAAGCACATTCCAGCTTCCTCTGTTTTGCATCTGTTGTTTCTTCCGTCTAGAATGCCTTTCCTCTATTCATGTTTTTGGACTTTCCTTCAGCAATCAGTTCAAGCCTCCCGGGCTTCATGAAGCCTTTTATTTCTGCCCTGGTTCTTGATAACTTCTTCCTGTTCTTAATTTCAATGTCACTACCTTTCAATGTCACTACTTTTCTGCTTTTGATATATGCCACTGTACTATTACTGCTGTGTACTATCTTTAATTTTAATGAATATTCTCACTCCTCAACTAAAACAGAAGCTTACAGAAAGTAAGGACTGTGTCTTATATCACCTTTATGTTCCAGTAACTTAACTTTGTTCCTACACTTAGTAGCAACTTAAGGAATAATCACAAAAGAACCCACATATGTATTGTAGTTGAGAGGTTGCAAGTAATAAGAAAAAGAGAAAATCAGCAACCAGGGACACTACAACTAAATGGGTAAAATAAGAAATAACAGGAAAAAAGCAGTGAGAGCAGAGAATATGGGCAAAGGCAATCAGAGAGTCAGACATTAGTGTACTATCCATCTAAAAATAGAAAAATCTGCCCTTGCTGGGGAGGCCTAGCGGATTGAACACTAGCCTGAAAACCAAAAGGTCACTGGTTCAATTCCTGGTCAGGCCACATGCCTGGGTCGGGGGTCAGGTCCAAGACGGGGGCGTGCAAGCGGCGACCAATCAGCATTACCTCTCACGCACTGATGTTCCTTTCCCTCCCTTCCCCTCTCTCTAAAAATAAATAAAATCTTTAAAAATAGAAAAATCTTATAACAACAATCATTAAATGACTCTTTGGATTTTTCTGCTTTACAGGCAGTTCATCCGAACAACACTTAAAATAAATAGGAAAAACTTAGGGTTTTTGTTTTATCTTTTTTTCCCTCCAGCAGTGGTATTTATTTAATGAAATCTGATAGAGCAAAGAAAGTTATTAGCTTGTGCAGGTGGGTATGGGGATTCCCAAACAGAATGATGGCATGAATTGCACAGAAGTTTATAGCTAATCTGTTCAGCCCTGGAAATACACAACTGGCATTCAGTACTATAAGGGTACCAAATGCCCTGTCGCTTCTTAGGGTTACAGCTTAAAATAGCTGCATAGTTCAGGGCCAACAGAGGCTGGGCCAACACTGTTAGGCCGTCATGGATCAGTCTAACCCCACAGATGACTATTTTAAGCTACATCTCTAAACAGCAAATGGAGCAACCAGGAAATACTAGCTTTCTACTTTCAAGTGTAGGTGAACTAGCCACAGATTTGTCTCTAACCATACAAGAGCTACTCTACATCCTCTACTATGCAATCCAGACCCATCTTCAGTTGGAGAGAATTCAGTTCTAGTCATCTCTTTTCACTTCCAATTAAGATGAGGGGAGTATGAACACATCTTTAAGGGGAAAGAGAATTAAAAAAAAATTATATTGACTCTGTTGAACACAAATAACATCTGGCATGTTTAGGGGCAGGAGATTAGAACATAGGAAAAGAAAAGGTTTTATTCACTTACACAAATTTACAATCTTACTAATTTTTTTTTTAAACCTCAACCTTGTTTTTTAAAGTACAGCATAGTCTATTTTCTTACAGTCAATAATACTGTAATAGCTATGCATGGTACCCATTGGGTACTAGAAATATCAGGGGATACACCTTCTAAAGTATATTAGGTGTGTCCAGAAAAAGTCCAGCCACTGTTAATATAATGAGAATGTTTTGTGAGACATCCATGTAACCTGGCAGCGAAGAGTGGACTGGAACGTGTATGCCTGAACTATGACAACTTCACTGTACTAGTCAGGGGGGGCAGTAGATGCCATTGAGTGAGCATGTGTACTATGTGGTCTTTGTATTCGAAATGACTGAGCAAGTAGAACAATGAATGTGCATCAAGTTTTGAGTTAAGCTTGGAACATTCCTTCGCAGAAACTATTTGGATGATTCAGAAGGCCGCAGCTATGGGCAACTGATGATTGGCAGCTTCGTGAGGACAACGCACCCACTCATGCATCATGTCTCATGCAGAGCTTTTTGGCAAAACATCAAATCACGCAGGTGACTCAGCCCCTCTACAGTCCAGATTTGGTGCCCTGAAACTTCTGGTTCTTCCCAAAACTAAAATCGCCTTTGAAAGAAAAGAGATTTCAGACCGTCAATGAGATTGAAGAAAATACGATGGAGCAACTGATGGTGACTGGGAGAACTGCATGAGATCCAAACGTGCCCACTTTGAAGGGGACTGAGGTGTCATTGTCCTATGTACAATGTTTCTTGTATCTTCTTCAATAAATGTCTCTATTTTTCATATTACAAGGCTGAAAACCTTCTGGACAGACCTTGTATTATTGTCCAACTACTATGTTGTACACCTGAAACTAAAACAAAATAATACTGAATTGAAGCTATAATTAAAAATTTATTTCTAAAACCTCATTTATAAAAATAAACCTTAAGAAACAAATAGGAGAGCTTGTGCATTTGATGGACGAGACTAACACGAACAATTTAAAAATGTGTACAGACCATGACAGAAATAAACTTCACTGTAATATTATAATCAAAACCTAATTCTTTTAACAAACAAATGATCTCTACATTTCCTCTCTAAAACAGTTATAAGAACTCTTAGGTTTAACTATTTTGACCTTTTAATTTCTTCTTCACAATGAAGCCACAAAAGGCTATGAATTTATAATCCTCTACTATTTTACAAACTAGTGGTTTATATTTCACTAATTGCTCACAGCTAAGATATCTTAACATTATTCCACATATGTGGATTTAACCATGATATATGGAGATAGATAGGAAATAAAAAGATATAAAACAGCCCTGGCTGGTGTGGTTCAGTGGACTGAGTGAGAGCCTGCGAACTAAAAGGTTGCTGGTTCAATTCTAGTCAGGGCACACGCCTGGGTTGTGGGCCAGGTCCCCAGCTGGGGGCATGGTGAGAGGCCACTGATCTATGTATCTCTTGCACATCGATGTTTCCCTCTCCTTCTCCTTCCCTTCCCCTCTCTCTAAAAATAAATCCTTAAAATAAATCTAACAATAAAATCTTTTAAAAAAGATATAAAGTAAAAGAACTAATAGAAAAAAATTGGATCACATTCATATCCCTTTCCCCTTTTCACATTAGAGAGGTTAATTATTATTTTACTTTCTATTTTGCTGTCCCTTGGAAAAACTCAATGTGCTTTATCAGCTTGGGCAGACATGGTCTATTCATTATCAAATATGCTTTGCGTGCATACCCTTGATGATTATAAAAAGAAAAGAAACATGCAAGTGTTCTTATTTCTAGATCTAGTAAATACTATATACACCTAGAGAACGGCTTGAGAAAAATGCAACAAAACTACATTTGGTTACATTTTTTAGAAAACTTAAAATATTACTAATTAAGTTCTTCCAAAGGCTGCCAATAGAGTATATGAAATAAAAATTTTAGTTTTAATTCGTAAAAACAGAATTATGAATTATTTTAAAATCCTAAACAAAAAAGCATAAAATTTGGCCCTGGCTGGTGTGGCTCAGTTGGGCATCATCCTGTAAACCAAAGGGTCACCAGTTTGATTCGTGGTCATGGCACATGCCTAGGGTGCGGTTCAATCCTCCGTCCGGGGAGCCTGTGAGAAGCAACGGATTGATGTTTCTCTCTCACACTGATGTTTCTCTCCCTTTCTTTCTCCATCCCTTCCCCTCTCTCTAGAATCAATTAAAAAACATCTTTTTAAATGATTAAAAAGCATAAAATTTGGCCAGCTTTACATTACCTGGAGTATGGCTGTCCAGGTGAGTATCTAACATTTTAGTATGAAAAGGAACTATAAGGCTAAAACACAAGAAAATATATAAATGTTTAATGTAACTTTCAGTAGCAATTACAAAACACAAAGACAACATAAAACTGAAACATGTCATTAAATAAAGTCAGAAGATTTTATAATATTACAGAATATTGAACTTTCCATGCTATCAGGGGACTAATGAAATGATCTTTTATTCAATTACCAAAAAAGGCAAAAGCATTCCAACATGGTGAAATCCAAAGTTTCTACTTACTACAGCTGAGTAATAAATACTAGTCCTTAAAATAACTGACAAGTTTTGAAAAATTCCCACATACTCATGGAAAATGGAACCCAATAATTAAATAAAAGGAAAATTTTTTCAATAGGGCTGCATCTACTTAGTCAAATATTTATCAAGCACCAACTACAAGGTACTGCCAATGCACACTGGAGGAAGCCAAGAAGATCACAGTACTATTACAAGTATTACAGTGGACCATGACTTAGCTCCTGTTTATAGCTGGATTTTGTTTTTCATTACAAAAGTTGAAAATAGTGGCAAGTAGGACATCTCAGGGACTCTTAACACACCAGGTACAAGACCTGGCAAGAAAAGAATAGATAGTAAATCTGGCCGGGAATAAAATAATTTTTTAAATCCAAGAGTTCCAAAACAAACCAGATTATTCTGTTACCATTTTTTCCATGATTAAGGTACTCTACAGAAGCTGCTAAGTGCTTACTCTATGATCGAAAACTGTAATTCCTCTTAGACTATCAGAGGATTTCTTGGGTAGCAGCTGATATACGATTCTAAAACAAGTTAGGAGGTAGTTAGTAATTACTTTCTTCAAATGTGGAAAACCAAACCTGATCCAGTATGTATAGAAAGACCCAGCAATACTGAACACAGCAGAAAGCTACTTCATCTCAAATCTTGTATATTTACCTTTTAATATTATGTCTACCAAAAAAAAATTTTTTAAAAGAAGGCCACTAAGAAAAACTCACTAAAATTCCTAAAACTCATTTTTTGGTTAACTATAATTCACTGATCTCTCAACAATTTCTCCCCATATTACTCTGTTCACAATATGATTATCTGATCCAGTCAAATTTAAGATAACAGTACAAACACCAGGAATTTGTTAAAACAAAGAGCCTAGCTTAAAGACTGTTATAAGTTTCTAAATTTGTACCATCAAAAACAAAATTAAGAAAAAATAAAAGAGCTGAGATACAAAATTGGGTGAATTTTGGACATAACATATCTGGATACTATTATTTAAAAGTTTATGAAATAAAATTTAAATAACTATATTAAATTTTATTTTGCTAGGTGAAAAAACTATTTCAATTGAAATAGTTACCTAGCAACCAAACCACTGCCACTTGGGACAGGAGAAAACAAAATTAACTTTATGACCTTATTCCCTTGAGAGATGGAAGAACCAAGAAAAATGTGCCTATAATTTTCTTCCAAATAAAAGAGATTATGACACTTGCATGTCTACTTAAGCATCACGGAGTCAGACTTGGGTTATCCTGGCTTTGCCAGCTACACATGTGAACTATATATCCACTTTGGACCTCAGTTTTCTCACTTACAAACAAAAAGAGCTGAACCAAAGATGACCTGTAAAGGAAGCTTAGAGATCAGAATTTGTCATTTTCTAATGAGGTTAAATAAAAATTTTTATGCATAAACTTACATATATGAGTATTCACACATATATACGTGCACATGTGTGTATATGTGTTACACATAAACATTTATATCTCAATACTATTCTGAATCTCTATTCAAGTTACTTCTAAAGAAACTTTAAACTTAACAATATTTATACTATTTCTTAATGATAAGGCTATGCCATATAATTATAAAACGAATCAGTAGTTTACTATTTTAAAATATAATGTATTAATAGAATATCTGAGGTATGGTAAGGTTAACAGATGAAAAGATTGCCACTGAAAAGACTGTTATTCACAGTTCACAAGAGCAGGGGGCACACCATGTCACAGGTACCACATAGGGAAAGCAGCACCAGGGTTGGTCAGGAGCAGAGGGACAGGGAGGAATGGTGGGCAAGAGGCTTTATTGTGGTTTCCACAGGAAGGAAAGAGCAAGGCAAGAGAAACAGGCTTAGTTCTAATAATTTAGGACTGGCTAGTTCTAATAATTTTGGGAGACTCTGGGGCATGGGGGCTGTTCCTAGTTTGTACCTGGCTCTGGACTGGTGATTAGAGTAGGGGAACTGTGGACTGAAGTGTGAGGGCTCATAAAGGATGTAAGTTGGGAAGTGAGCTCTGGATTGGTCGGTTTATATTTGAAAAGCACATTCAAGGGGGAGTTGTTTACTATCTCTAGGAATCAGTTAACCCTGGAAGGGGCAGTCCCTCTGGAATCAGCAAGGCTCCAGATGTCAAAGCATCAGAATACAGAAAATAAAACCCACAGTTAACACACCCAATTAAGCAGAGTAATAGAGAAGTCTCATTTGTACTGGATTATTTATTGAACACTCACTGTATACCAGCACAAAATGGCCACGAAACAGAAAATGAGACTGCAAAAGTGCTAAACACATACACTATTAATTTAGAAAAAAGAGTAAGTTTATAAAAATTAACAATAGTTTACACCTATTTAGTGCTTTGACATTTACAAAACATTTTCACACGTTACTTCATTTAATCCTCAGAAAAACCCTAGGCAGGGCATAGGTAGATACACTATGTCTCCTTGCATAACCAAAAGGAGGACAACAACAAACTGAAAACCAAAAAATAACCAGAACTGCCAGAAAATCAAACTGTATAGAAGTCTAACAACCAAGCAGTTAAGGAAGAAACATTCATCCAGACTGGTAGGAGGGGCGGAGACAGGCAGCAGGGGCAGAGAGGACGTGGGAAAAGCTTGGGCTGTCAGGCTGAGCTGGCAGACTGGGTGGGGATGGTGGTCCCATATTTGCATACAAATAAACCCAGAGGAACAACTGGGGAGTGAGAGAGACTGCGCAACCCAGGGTTTCAGAGGGAAAACTTGGCCTCAAAAGCTTTGGCTATAAAAACCTGTGGGGGTTGTGGCAGCGGAAAGAACTCCCAGTCTCACAGGAGAGTTTGTTTGAGACCCACAGGGTCCTAGAAGGTACACAAACTCACCCACCTGGGAAACAGCACCAGAAGGTCCCAATTTGCTTGCGGGAAGTAGGGGAAGTGACTGAAAGCCAGCCAAGAGCCAAGCAAGGGACATTATGCCCTCTCAGACCGCCCGCCCCCCCGACATATAGCGCCACCAGGCAGGGTCGTGGCCTGCCCCGCCCTGGCGAATGCCTAAGGCTCCACCCCACACCACATCATAGGCACACCAAGATGAAAAAAAAAAAATGGTCAAAACAAAAGAAGAGATCAAAGCTCCAAAAATAGAACTAAGCAATGAAGAGATAGCCAACCTATCAGATGCAGAGTTCAAAACACTGGTGATCAGGATGCTCACAGAATTGGTGGAGTATGGTCGCAAAGTAGAGGAAGACGTGAAGGTTATGCAAAGTGAAATAAAGAAAAATACACAGGGAACCAACAGTGAAGGGAAGGAAACCAGGGCTCAAATCAATGATATGGAGCAGAAAGAAGAAAGAAACATTCAACCTGAACAGAATGAAGGAACAAGAATGCAAAAAAATGAGGAGAGGCTAAGGAACCTCCAGGGCACTGTTAAACTCTCCAAGAGCTGAATCATAGGGATGCCAGAAGGAGAAGGGGAAGAGCAAGACATTGAATACTTATTTGAAAAAATAATGAAGGAAAACTTCCCCAGCCTCACAAAGGAAATAGACTTCCAGGAAGTCCAGGAAGCTCAGAAGTCCCAAAGAAGCTGGACCCAAGGAAGCACACACCAAGGCACATCATCATTACATTACCCAAGATTAAAGGTAAGGAGAGAATCTAAAAAGCAGCAAGAGAAAAGGAGACAGTTACCTATGAAGGAGTTCCCATAAGACTATCAGCTGATTTCTCAAAAGAAACCTTACAGGCAAAAAGGGGCTGGAAAGAAATATTCAAAGTCATGGAAGACAAGGACCTACATCCAATATTACTCTATCTGGCAAAGTTCTCATTTAGAATGGAAGGGCAGATAAAGTGCTTCCCAGACAAGGTAAAGTTAAAGGAGTTCATCATCATCGAGCCCTTATTATATGAAATGTTAAAGGGACTAATCTAAGAAAAAGAAGATGATCAAAACTATGAACAGTAAAATGACAACAAACTCACAACCACCAACAACTGAACCTAAAAAAACAAAAACAAATGAAGCAAACTGCTAGAACAAGAACAGAATCACAGAAATGGAGATCACATGGAGGGTTATGGGCAGGGAGAAGAAGGGGGGAGAATTGGGGAAAAGGTGCAGGGAATAAGAAGCATAAATGGTAGGTACAAAATAGACAGGGGGAGGTTATAATAGTATAGGAAATAGAGAAGCCAAGGAACTTCTGTGTACAACCCATGGGCATGAACTAAGTGGGGGAATACTGGTGGGAGGGAGGGTGCATGGTGGAGTGGAATAAAAGGGAGAAAAAAATAGGACAACTGTAATAGCATAATCAATTTTTAAAAACTGACTATTAAAAAAAGACCAATAAAAACATAATCTCTGGTGAGGATTAAAAAAGAAAGACAGACTCTATGCAATAGGCGGGCAAGGAAGCAAAAGTACATCCCCACAGTAGAGACAGGAGCTGGCAGACCAGGGAGCTGAAGCCTGGTGTTGATTCTTGTCCATTGCTGTTTTCACCAGCACTAAAATCTCCTTCATTTTAGTTAAATCTATAGTATATGTAGAAACAAATAGTTTGCTATTTCTAACCACTGAACATCGATTACTCAATGGCATTTACTGCAACAACTAACATACGGAAAAGCATGTAGGATTCTTAATAAGTAATGAAACATTCTTTCCTGGAGTACTTGTATTTAAGGTACAATTGTCTTTGTTTTTTTCTTTTTCTTTTCCAACTTATGTATAATAGTAGATAGAGCAGTAGATCTCACAAAACATTTCTAAGACACAATTTCCAAAACAGCTCTTTTATTTTAGAGTAATCATAAGTAATTAAACACATACTTTGAAAAGAGTTTCTATGAATTCAAATTAACCTACCAAATCAAATACAAGTAAATATTACATTAAAAATTCTTTTAAGCCCTTACTGCTGTGGCTCAGTTGGTTGGGCCTCATCCCGCAAAGCAAAAGGTCAGGGCGCATGCCTAGGTCACAAGTCCAAGTCCCCGGTCAGAGCACATACAAGAGGCAACCAATCGATGTTTCTCTCTCACTCTCAGGTCCATGTTTCTCTCCCTCTTTTTGTCCCTCCTTTCCCCTCTCTCTATAAACAGATAAATACAATAAAAATTCTTTTGAAATTGCTATGTTAAAGAAATTCATGTTTTATCATTATTTAATTTTTAAAAATTCTTCACAGAAGTCATTCTGTTAGTGTATCTTAACCTCAGTGCGACCCACCATTTAGAGTACCTTATTCCCCAGGTAACAAATGGAATTTGATATTAAACTCCATTTGTTCCGACAGTTGTGAATCTGAAAATGGTGTTCTCTCCACTTTAACAATACCTCTAGAAGAAAATTCTAAAATTCCCATAAGTAAAGATGCTACTACTGCTCTTAAGAGACCTCTTTGTACTGCAAATCAGCGGTCATGTTATTCACCTTCTGGAATAAAGAATACAAAGTTTTCTCCTTTGAAACTGAAACAGAAAGATCCACCTAACTCTCCCACTTCTAAATTTCTAGATTTTGCACTATTATCCCTGGGCAGACTGACTAGAATTTTGTCACGACATGCTATGGTAATAAAAAGAACAGGCGGGTTGGGATGGTTACTGTGAAATTGGAGAGCAAGAAGGCAGCAGGACGACAGTAAAAATCTTTGGTCTGAAGATCAGAAACCAGCTTCTGGAAGGGTCAGGGGTAACACTGGATAAGAGAGCTCTCTGCAAAGTTTCTGTGGCCGTGTTCATTCTCACAGGGCTCCCCACGCTGCCTGTTAGCTGGAGAAGCTCTGGCCTAGGCAAGCATACGCCCAGGCTGCAAGGGCAGCTGGTCTCTAACCAGGCACCTTCAGTGTCTATATCCACCGGCAAGGGCATTCTGAGTAGTCAGATGAGGTCCCAGATGGCAATGTGAATGCCCAAGGGCTTAGGGCCTGGTCCTCATCTTTGCTGTCGCTGAAGGCTGAGCATGTGCCTAGTTGAAATTATGGTGGCAAATCATTTTCTAAAAAAGTCTGTGAATCCTTAATAATGACTCAAACCTAGATGACTGACTTTCTTTAAAGGACAACACCATTAAATTCATTAGATTTGGCTTCAAAGATCTGCCAAAACAAAACAAAACCTTGTAGTTTTGGAAATGCTGACAAATCTCATTCACAGTTTTACTCCAAAAAATAACCAATTTAACTTAAAAACCATAAATGTTGTTACATGATATTTTTACCTGAGTTTTTCTCTTGGCTCACTAAAATAAAAATTTAAGCTCAATCTGGTTTGCACACATTTTTGTGCTTAAAATTACAGAATTTTAACACCAAATAAAAATATCTCAAATATTTCATTTTACAAATGCATACATATACAAATACTTTATTGTAACAAGAGGAAAATCCCAAGATCTCCAAAGGTGACACACTATTTAATGGTAGAGAGAACCTGCACAAGTAAAGAGAACAGAGCTCTTTTCCTAAATATGTCATAGTTAACTTCTCATCACACACTGCTTATGGAATGAAACATGTTTGCCTTCCAGTCTGAAAATTATACATAGTTATCACTATCAGTTCAGATAGAAGCCAAAGAATCCTTTTAAAAGTACTGAAAGCTCTCTGCATTCTTTGATTTCAACAATCAAATTTTCTTTGTGACTTGGGGTAAGGGTCGGAGTGTGAGGAAATGTGTTAACTTTTTAGAATTACACCAAAATGGGTTGATATCCTTAATTATAGGGTAGGATGGAGAACAAAAAAGGTGATGAACAGGTCCACAGATATAGAATATAATCCCCTTAATATTTTTACTCAATGTTTATATAATGAGTAAAAGTATATATAAAAATGCATGCACACACACATTTACAGACCAAAAAAACTCAATCATGCCTTTTGCAAATGCTGACTAAACTAAATTTATTCTCAAATACTAGAAATTTATTCTGGTATATCAATCTCTTGTAAAATATAAACTGGGCTTTAATTTTCTTCTGTAGTTACTATAAAAATGAGGAGAAAAGTCTCTTAAGACTTTATGAAAACTGGTTTCCTTGGCTCCAAGGATTTATGATCAAACATAAGAGTTGTGAAGTCAGTGGAAACAGGGTTCTTTTTTAAAAAATATTTTATTGTTTATGCTATTACAGTTATCCCAATTTTCCGCCCTCCTTCTCCTTATAAACTGGGTTGTTTTTCTAACATCCCCATGTGTTAATTCTGTAACACTGGGCAAATTATTTAACCTTTCTACGCCTTCATTTTCTCATCTTATTAAAAATAGCAATAATCTAAGATTGAAATAAAACAAAATTCACCTAGAACAAAATACTGGCCCGGAGTATAGAACATGTTCATTTTGTTTCTCTAGCACCTAGAACACTGCTTGTTAAACAGTGGCAGATATTTTTTATTATTTATTCACTAGACAACAAATATAAATTTATGATACCATCCCTGTCAACTAAGTTAATGCTACATAAAAATGACATGCAAGATTATCTGAAGAACACAAATTCTATACATATAATTCTCATGGTCTTTGGTTTTTGTTCTTTTTAACAAAAGATTTTATTGATTTTAGAGAAAAAGAAAGGGGGAGGGAATGAAGGAGGGGAAGGCGGGGAGAGAGGGAAAGAAACATCGATTTGTTGTTCGATTTATTTATGCACTTATTGGTTGATTTCTGTAGGTGTCCTGATCAGAGATCGAACCCACAACCTTGGTATATCAGGATGACACTCTAACCAACTGAGATACGCGGTCAGGGCTCTTTGGTTTTTCTTAAAGTCACTTTTTAATGATATTCCCTTCAGAAAGTAGATAAATTCATATCTACTGACATGTCACATACTGATCAAGAAGCAAGTCATGAAATATAGGCCTCATGTATTTGACAATTTTATTACTTTTATATTAACATAATTAATATAAATATTAATGTACATCAATTAATATTATGTTTACATTTAATATTGCTTAATATACATAATAACACATTGGTGTTATTATTAATATTTTACACATGTTAATGAAAATGGAATATAAGACTCCTTTACAGTTTATATTCCTGGAATCTGTTTTTAAAAACTCATTCAAAATTGGTTTATAATGAACATATACTTAGTAAAGGAAATGTTCTTACTAGCCTCAAGTTCCCAACCAGCACAGGATACCATGAAGTAATAAAACCTTTTTTAATTCTAACTCTCTCTAGGGCATATATGTTCCATGCCCTAGAGCAGTGATTTTTAACTGGTGCGCTGCATGATCTTTAAAAATATGCACCACCTCGTTATTTAGTCAGAGGCACTGACCTTTCTTCCCTTAGACTGTCAAGTAAAAAAAGAGACAACAGCCAACACAACAATAGCCACCTGGCATGAATACCCTGTCTTGAACCATAAATATATAGGTCCTAAAACAGAGCTGCATCTTATTGGTCACACTGCATAATAAGGTTACAGCTTATCAGTTAATTCTTGGTACCAGAAACCCTTATATATAAGTATAGGGACCTAATTTTTTTTTTAAGTCACTTTGGAGCAAAAAGGGTAGCTGATTAGTATTATTATTTTTGTAAGTCAATCAAAATTATACCTATTTTTTTGTCAGATCAGCAAAATACATATTTTTTGGGATGCTGCAGAATTTTAGTAATTAGTTATGTGTGCCAAGAGATGAAAAAGGTTGAAAATCGCTGTCCTGAAATAAAGTGTTCAACTAAAGATATAGGAATAAGTGCCTACTGAATTTACTGGGTTGGCCAAAAAGTCCGTTCAGTAACTTTATTGATTTGGATACTTTGAGTAGGTCGTCCCTCTCCCACTATCGGCTTCTAGTGGGTAGAGGCCAGGGGTGCTGCTAAACATCTTCCAAAGCATAAGACAGCCCCACAGCAAAGAATTATTTGGCCAAAATGTCAATATTACCAAGAAACTTTGTGAACCACTTTTGACACGTTTGATCAGTCACAGTACCTTCTCCATACACTGTACAAATCTTTCTTTGTGTTTCTGTTGTTTTTACCTTCCTTGAAAGAATAAAGCATAATATGCCAAAAATATTGTGTATTTTCTTCCATCTTCAATATTAAAATGGCTATACAAAAATTCACCAATTTTGGTGGCTTTTTTAAAATGTATGCTGACATGACAGCTGTCACAATGCACTCTAACAAAATTGTTTCAAATGAAGTTAAAGGCAACTAGGCACTACTAGAGCCATCTTACGGGAAAAAAAAACAAAGAAACTGTTTGGCCAACCCAATTCTACAGTAGTTACTAGGATACTTAAAACAGCATTGCTTAGCTGTAAAGATCGGTGATGGTTCTGTTCACCTAGACCAGCCTGGAGTATTCTCACTTACTAGTTGCCTAACATACTGTATGACTTTGGACAAAATATTAACCTCTGATGGCCTTGGCTTCCTATTTTATAAACTGCAGTCGTCATCACTACCTTCTTTATAGAACTGCAAAAATTACATGAGTTCCTATACATAAAATGCTTAAGCACACTGTCTAACACATGAGACAAATAATGAGACAAATAATGAATTAATTCTACAATGATCACAGAAAACACACTGGAAAAGTACTGGGTCCGGCACAAACAACACCCTTTTTTTATTATAAAATCTTTTATTAAAAAATCATTAAGTATGTAATTCTGTAACATAACAATGTCACACTCAAGCTCACCACGTGATATTTTAGGTGAAATGTTCAAATTAAAACTATAACTTGTTTCACCCATATTATTACCCTACTGACCACACTCAAGCAGGCCTTACTTCTGCCGGACCCTGTATATATAGAGAGACAGTAAGTGGTAGTGGTTGAAGTACAGGGTTCTAGAAACAGAATGTATTTGGATTATGTGGACTTGAGCAAGTCTTTTACCACTCTAGGTCTCAGTTTTTGCACCTGATAATGATAACTTTATAGGGTGCTCTGAAGAGTAAATGAATTAATTTATCAAGTGCTGCATACAGTATTTGGCATACTATGAACATGAAGCAAGAGTGTGCCAAATATAAAACAAAGGTTAAAGAAAAACACTTTTACTTCGTATTTCATTCAGGAAAGAAAATTAAATGATTTCTTTCCCCTTTAGAACATCATGGCAGTGGAAGTTCAATCCATGTTATTCCACTTTATAAGGAATACAACAAGCCTCACAATACAGATGCTGAGTACCCATCTGCTGACGAAATTTAATGGATGCAATCTGCCAGCAGGGAGTCCATGAAATAAATGAAAGTGTATCAAGAGGTCACTAAAACCATTTACCTGCCCTGTCATTAAAATCAATGTAGGTAATGACATCCTACTAATGAGGACAAAAAGTGAGAAAAATTCTAGAAATAATACGTGCTTTAACTTTATAAACTATATTAATAAAATCACAAATCAAATTACTTCTCAACAAGCATATTATAGTTTTTAGTATTGACAAATATCTCTCCAATGTTAATTATCTCAAGTTGGTTCATATGCAGCCTTAAATATATGGGAAAACACACAGGATTTACAAACTACTTTAAGTAAAATTATTTCTCCTATATAAATCCAGTTAGTACTTGTCATCATATGCATCTAGTCCTTTCCTCTTCCCTCTTCTCCCACAACTCCCTGGACTTGACTCCCTCAATCTCAACCAACCAAGGATTTTCCACCCCCTCCCCCAACCCCACACCAGGCACAGGTACCCACTTACCACAGCACAGGTCACTATCTGGTTCCTATACTCCTGTGCAAAAGCAGCTCCGCTTCTGTGGACAAAAAGCTATGGTAAACTTGACTCATTATTTAAAGAACTGTACTAAACCCTCTCTGACTGGCCATGTTAAGAATAGAAACAACCTGGAAACTTTAAATACCTTCAATTTCTCTTATCAAAACTCCTGTCACTGCTAAGATTCTCACCTGCAAATGTCTACCAAAACATATGAAACAATCAGATGTAAGTTCCTCTTATTTCATTTCCCTAATCTCTTTTCTTTTTATGATCATAAACTCTCATTCCTTTTCAAGTACGCATCTTGAATCTATTGCAAGGATCCATCCATCTCAGTCTCCTATGAAACCAAAGTTTTCTACCTGTGTCCTGCCCCCTTGTTCAATAACAAGATATCCACTGAACAATGTTCATGAAGGTGTGAGAAAAAAATATATATATGACACAGCCCCTGCTTACAGGAGGCTCACAATGCAACTTTAATGTATACAAATATTCCTTGATCCAAGCCTGAATTTCTCAATGTTTACAGAATTCTTCCTAGTTGAATTTCCAAATTGCATGTAAAGTCCAACATAACCTGAAATGACCCTTCTCATTCCAACATGGAAAACTTTTAGTTATTCTTTATGGCCAAGCTCAGTTATCACCCTCTCCATGAAAACATTCCCAAAACTTGATGAGCAGAACTAGTTTTTCTTTTCTCTGGGCTCCTATAATACTTCATTCATAGCCTCTATAAACCAAATGCCAGATCGTAATTTAAGTAACTATATAGTCACCATATTCCATTCAGTCTAAGTTGCAAGTGATCGTTAGAAAGAAAATATTTTGTTTATTCAACTAAGACATAAGTATGATTACAAGGTATATTTCAATTACAAAGATGTTAGAATGGAAAAAAAAAACCCAAAACAAAACATATGTTTTAGAAGCAAAGAAATCCCACAACAGATAATATATTCCGTGAGCACAGCAACCATGTCTCATTCATCTTTAGTTTCTTAATGCTATACCATGCTTGATACGCAGTAGAGAAAAAGCACAACAAGCGAACCTGGTATTACCTAATCCCTTACCATTTCTTTCATGTCACCATTCTGTGTACTAAAGTTTTTTTTCCTTTTTCTTAAATGTTTTGGGGTGACACTGGTTAATCTGAAGAGAAGTTTGACAACCTGTTTTTTTACATTAAGCAGTTTCACTACCATAGTCATTCTAGAGGCCATTTTGAATTCATGATTAAATTTCTCCAACCACCTTCCTTCTACTGAGCTCCTGGTGTATAACTTTTTCACAGTTTTATCTATACAAAAAATGCTCTAATAATATCATTTGCACCTCAAATCTTCCATCCAATTGCTTCCATTGACTAGATTCATGTTTTTCAAACTTAATTTTCATTATTTTGGCAGAATCTCTTCTTCAACCAAAATGTTAGGAAACAACCCAATAAACACACTTCTCTGGCTGAAACAGGGGTGGCAGGCTGTTCACTTGGCATGCCCTGAGGTGCTCTGTGAGACCACTGTGCCTCTCTGGGGCACAGAAAAAAGAGACCACTCCCTCTGTGAGCCATAAGCTTCCATGTGAGGGCTTGATGCTTTTCATTCTATGTTCATTTAAGCACTTGGTGCAAGACAACCTCTCTCCTCACCTCTCTGTCCTCAAATCTCAAATGTCCACTTTCCGATCCAATCTTGAAGGCCTGTTCCAAGTCCTATCTCCATCACAGAAAGCCTTCCTGTGTTGTTTACTCCAATCCAATGATGTCACTTGTCCCTGAGTTGCATATTTATTTTCCATACCTCGAAGCCCAGTACTTAACTATAAACCCTCATATGTAATTGCAGCTACTGTATAATTGTTTCACATATGTCCCTAACACAAGCATTCTCTTCAGACAGGTTAGTACATTCAGAGCCTTACACAGACTGAGCACATAGCAGGCATGTAGTTCTTACTACTCTGAAACACACTGTTTCTCTTCTACCTATAGATACACACCTCTGCCCATATCCTTTGTTGCACTTCAGCAAAGCTTTTAGATAATTTCTTTTATACAACTCACTCTCTCTCATTTAGTTCTGATTTTAACTCAAGTTAATATCCATATCTAAAACTACTCATTTTCTTACCATTATAGTTTACATTCTTCTAGTGGGTGTCACTATGCAGAGACTTTACCAGGTTACCATCTTTCATATAGTTTTCTTTTTAACATTCAGAGCCTTTTTATACATAATATCTCATCTTTGCAACTCCATGAGGTAAAGAAGGGGGGAATTAATACCATTAATTTACAAATAAAAAAAGACTAAAACTCCAATTATGCCATGTTTGCTAAGGATGGAAGAGCTAATTGGGAGCAGCGCACTCAAGCAAAAATGTAAGAGTTCTTTCTAATTCTTAGTCCTGTTGTATTATAAATTTTAAACTGTCGTTTCTCTTCCTACTGCCTCAAAAACTCCACAAGCAGGCTCTGAGCACCCCACCCAGGCAATCAGGTGCACTGGTGTATAAAGTGGTTCCTCTCGGGAGTTTCCCCTCCTAGCTTCTCTTGACTGTGACCTAGTAACATTTATACACATTATACATTATACAGTGAAATCCCCTCACACCTTTTTTTGTGTACTCCACCCTGACCTCTCCAGTAAAGGCACTTGACCATGGGTCCTTACTCTCTTCTCTGTTCCCCACCTGTCTGGTTGAGTCGGTTCTCACAATGCTACCTCACGGTTCCCTCACACGTGTCTCTCTCCAGGCATATAGTGATCCTGTCTCTCTAGGACCAATGAGTATGATAAGTTTTTTCCTGTGTCTCCTCTTGTGGTCACATCTGACTGACCAGCACAAAACATAAAATATCTGTTCTCTAGGAAGCCTTCCATCCACACCTGCTGTAATAATAAACCCACTACTTGAACCACACCTCTGATCAAGCACATCTTGCACCTAACTTCATTACCATATATAAGAAAAGGAGAACTTTCAAATACTTGAATTATCACCTTCTCTATTCAAGAGTCTCAGGTCTCAAATATTGTTTTAGAAGCCTACATGCTAGATAGTCTGAGCCAAGAAGACAGGCAAACTGAGTTTGCTTCCTCCGCAGGGTAAAATGAACAAATCTGAAGCTGTGAGTGCTTCCCAGAATTGGTAATCCAATAGCATCCTAGATTTTCCAACTGCTTCCAATTCCACTCAAGAAAGAGTAATTACATTGTACATACTAAAGTGACTATATCCGAAACATGACTATGGTTAAAGAGCTACTGACATAAAATATCCTACCTACAAATTCAATGTTAGACATTGAGGTACATGTTTAAAATACTAATGTTTTGGTAGTCACCAAATAAAAGTGTTAATGACTCAGAAAAATAGTGTCTAAGAGTATAATGAAGAACAGAAAAGGCTATTAATTTGTGAATTAAAGTACTGCATATATTAACAGAATTTGTCTTTTTTAAAAAATATTTTATTTATTTATTTTTAGAGAGAGGGGAAGGCAGGAAGAGAGAGAGAAACACTCATTGGTTGCCTCTCATGCGCTCCCAACCAGAGACCTAGCCCACAACCCAGGAACATTCCCTTGCCAGGAATCAAATCAGGAATCTTTTTTGCTTTGAAAAACAATGCCCAACCAAGCCACGCCGATCAGGGCCTACAGAATTCATCTTAATTACGCTGCCTTTGTAATAAGAAAAATGGTAAATGTGACTCTCGAACCTCTCAAAAAAAATCCCTAAATACTCAGTCAATCATGTAAGTTTAAAACTTACAGAGCACTCTCACCATATGCTGGATGGAAGTAGCCAGAACAGGAGCATATAATCAAATATTCATAGAACCTGAAACTTGAAATTAGATGAAGACTCACACTTTATCTAATCAAACTTGCTATACAGTACAAAAAATTCTACATTTCCCCAGTGTCTCTCTGACAGACATCCAGCCTCTACGGTAGGATGATCACTACTTCATGAACCAAACCATTCTATTATTGTACAGCTCTAGTCCATGTGTACACACAAATACATATTTCACCGCTTTCCCAAGCCAAACAAAAGTATGTGTATTTCAGTTACCAAAAACCCACCCTTTCATAGCTCTGAAGAGAGCTGTCACACTTTCTCATTTTCTTTGAATAAAACTGCCCACTCCTCGATTATTGATAGTATGAAATGGTTTCCACACTCTTCATCCTGGGAATTCTTGATATGCTTGCCAGTTTATCAACGTCCCATTTAAAATGTGCCACCTAGTACCGTACACAGTATTGCAGGAATGGTCTGATAACCACAAAAATTCTGAGCTTTACTCTACTCTTAGTTCATATTAAGTTCAATAAAACCGAAATCATCTTCACATGCCTGCTGTCAAGCCAGGTTTTTCATTTTGTATGTATACAATGCCCACTACCCCCAAACTCTTAGAGGATCTTAACTGTTAGATTTATCTTGCTAATTCTGACCCAGCATTCTATCTAGTCTATTAGGGTTACTCAGAATCTCAATTCCATTTCCTATCATAATTATTAGCTAAATCTCCCAGCTTTGTCTCATCTTTGAATTCAGAAAATACAGTATTTTTAAATCCAGTATTTGGGAAAACAATGTTAAACAAGACTGTATCAAGAATAGAATCCTATGCCAAAAACAGCAAGAGGACTCTACTGAATTGGACAATCAGCATTTTTTATAATTGAGCAAACAAGTATAAGCCTTTACAGAAATCACGATTATCAATACTGAAATCAAGACCCATCATGTTAATGGTACTTCCTTTGTATATTCATCTGGAAACTGTAAAAAGAATAGATGAACACAGTTTCTTAGTAAACCCATATTGGCTCCCAAAGATTCCTGTATTTTTTTAAATACTCAAAGGCCAACCATTTGATAATTCATTCAAGGGATCTTGCTAAGGATGGTTATCAAACTCATTTGTCTGCAGTTTAGGGATGTTTTTATAAAGTGAGGTGCTTATTCATGCTCAATTTTTCTATGATGCACAATTTTTAAGTTACTGATACTTGCCTGAAACTAAATCTGAAAGTTCCCTCTGACCCCTAGAATAGCATTCACCCTGATCATCCTGACTTCTGAAAAGCAACAAATGTCCTTTATCTCCTCACTTACCTTGAACAAGTATCTCTTTTCTCCCATCTTCTCCACATCACACCATTTTACTCAAGCAGTAATTGTCTCTTGCTTTGATGTAAAGCCTTAACAAGTTGCTTAAAATAATTTTAAAAGCCTGGCTTTGTTATGGGTTTCTGCTTTCCTGACATTATTCTTAAAATGTCAAGCTGCTTTTTGTTTTCATTCTTAATCCTATGCACCTCCTATCTTCTACATACGGTATTTTAAAATCTGAGTTTAACAAAGAGGTCTTCATACAGCTAGTTCCTATTCACCTTTTTTTTTTAAATCGCATTTGGTTATAACTGTCAGTGCCACACAGTGTTAGAGCTAAAAGGAACCTTAAATTTGTAGTCAGTATTTCAATTTTCAAAACTGCTCACCCTTAAAGGATTTGAGTATGCATCGGACACAGAGGAGTGGAAAATATCCTTTATCTGTGGACCCACCCTTTTACTTAATGTCACATAACAAAACCCTAGGAATCAAGACATTTTAAGTCATGACTCTAACACTTACTAGAGAGGTAAATTTGCTTACAGAAATTAAAACTCAGTGAGACTATCTGTAAGATGGGCAAAACAATACCAATCTTACAAGGATATTGTGGGTTCTAATAAGTTAATATAAATACCTAGCCACATATTTAGTACCTACTAGGTAAACAATATATGTTTGTTTTCTTCTTCCACAAGTTTTTTTTTTTTAATCCTCTAATTATAGTTTGGATAAAGACACAGTATCTCAACTGCCTGAGGATTTCTTACCTACATAAAGAATTTACTGATCTCTTTGGTTCTGAATTTGCTCTTTCAAGAAAGAACAGAACAGTACCATTTGGGTTCTACCATCGAATTCAATACCAAGGGGAGCTAAAGAGTTGCGCTATTCACCAATATTGTATTCAACGTGCTAAGGGTGAATATCCAGAGAAAATCAATAGACAGTCTATCTGGAAAAAGACCAACTCAAGCTGGATACTCTTCCTCTTTGATCCCTAAACTAAATCTCAGATACATTTACTTATCTACTAGAAAAAGATTTGAATAACAAAGCCATAAACACAGCATAAAGAAACTGGAGCTGAAGTCAAGTATCTAGCCCTCACTTTGCCACAAAGTACCAGGAAGTCATTCGACCTTTCTGCGCTTCAGTTCCCTCACTTCTAAAATACCACTAAGGAATGAGGGAGGGGCAGGAGCAGTCAATTATCTTCAAGTCCCCTTCCATAATGACAATTTCATTACTTTATCTCACCATATACTTATATAAGTCTTATTTGTGGTTCAACAGATTACCTTTGCCACAATTTGCTCATTCTCTAGGTAGCAAAATACAAGCATTATGAACATCCAATCACATCACATACCTAGATCAGAAGAGAAGTGCCTACATATATGTATGGTCTGGTATCAGGTCAGGTTTCCCTTTTACTGTCAGTCCTTATTATGTCATCCCTACAGTACTTAGCACTGCAGAATCTCTCACCCACATTTCTGCTTTCACTCATAACGGCAAAAACACAAAACTCCTTTACAGACTTTAGCAACAATATCAAAATATTAAAACTAGTGAGCAATAACCTCGAAGATCCTTTCAGAATAAATTTATCATTTTGTACATTTGGTATTTCTACAAAATCTATGTAAAGCAACTGTTCCCTATATTCCTTCTTTATCAAATTTCTTTTTCTTTTTTTCTCAACTTGCTTTTATGCCTTCTCCAATGGAATTCCTTAACATTACTTCTTATATATTCCCTGATTTGGCTTTGAAAGGCAGATGATTAAAACTGTTTATCATTGCTTATCTCTCTAATCTGAAATCTCTCTCAAAAAAATTAATGCAGCTCTACAGAGTACTTGTTCATCTTCTATGAAAATCTTAAAAATAGGCAATAATACTATTTTGGCAACATCAACAAATTTAAAGGTCATGCTATATATCATCTCATAGGTAAAATCAACCCGGAGTTCAGAAAGTTCAGAACCTAAACCACTTGTACAGGGTACTCTGATACTGGGTTGGCTCAAAAGTCTGTTTGGGTTTTTTCCGTAAAATAAAAAACACACTTTTCATTTCACCAATAACTTTATTGATTTGAGTATTTTGAGTATGTTGGCTATCTCCCGCATAGTATAACATTGATTGTTCTCAATTAATGTCTCAATTTGATTGCTATCCATTTCAGCTTGTCTACCCGACCACGGAGAAATCTCCATGCACGAAACTTCACAAATCACTTTTGACATGTTTGATCAGTCATAGCACCTTCTCCATACACTGCACAAATCTTTTTGTGCATTTCAGTTGCGTTTTTACCATTCTTGAAATAAAGCATAATATGCCAAAAATGTTGCGTATTTTCTTCGATCTTCAGTATTAAAATGGCTACACAAAAATTCGCCAATTTGATAAGCTTTTTTAAATGCATGCTCATATGACAGCTGTCACAACACAATCTGACCAAAACTGTTTTGAATAAAGTTAAAAACAACTAAGCGCTACTAGAGCCATATTACAGAAAAAAACCAAATGAACTTTTTGGTCAACCTAATATAAGTTCCTCATAATGAATTCCAATCTATAATGAACAGAATTAGATGATTTTAGAAAAATAAGTTTAAAGGAGTAAACCTGACTTCTCTGAAAACAGAAATGACAATCAAAGACAGGATCACATGTATGCAAACAGATATGTGTATATGTGTATATATGTGTGTATACATATATGTGCATATTTATACAACATATATGTACATGTTATATTAAGATGCCTATCAGGGAAACACAAATTAAGAGAATATATATCGCAAAGGAAAAGCATACTTGTATTAAACCTCAAGTCAATGTTCTACTTTTAGTAGCTCTGGAAAAATGTTTTGTATAAGAGGTTGATTATACTGAGGATTAAGCTAGGTTTTTAAATTAAATATAAACATCGGTTATTTTCTTTGGTCCCCATTTTAGCAATAAATGAAAAACTGGCCCTCCCATTCCTGGTTCTGCTACACCCACAGGTTTCATAATTTAAATCCCCAAGAAAGTAAAGGAAAGTTAAGAAAGTCAAGTTCTCAAAGGGCTAGTGACATCTTATCCTTAAGTACAGGGTCCAGCACAAATAACACCCCGTTTTTATTACAAAATCTTTTATTACAAAGTCATAAGCATGTAATTCTGTAACATAACAATATCACATTCAAGCACACCATGACACTTTAGGTGAAATGTTCAAATTAGAACTATGAATTATTACACCCATATTATTACCCTACCAACCACACTCTAGCAGGAGTTACTTCTGCTGGACCCTATATGAACTTCCTTTCTGTGAGAATTAGCATAAAAGTATTAATAGTCCCTAAAATTGGTAAAGAAATATCCATCCATCAAGCCAAAGCATTATCTGTTACTATATGTGATTAGGGTCAAAAATAAGTCAAATTGCTGGCCAATGCAAGTTTATTACAGATTTAAATACCAATGGTCCCTGCATATTCTAAATCCTTTAAGGAGATGTAACTCCTAAAATTCGCTTTATCCAAGGCTCTTTGACTAATAGTACATAGTGAAAACAGACAGTTCTTTCTGAGCAAAACATCTCCTACTCTGCTCACTTAGTTAAAACAAAGAATGTTCTTAAACCAACAGCAGGACTGGTTGATACCTTTGTTCTTAAAATAGGGTTTCTGCTTTTCCTTTAGTCAAAGTCAAACTCAGAATTCCAACAAAGAAACAAACAATATGTTTGTAGGAGTATGAAACAAACAGTATGTAGGAGGTACATGTATTTAGTTCCTACTACGAGTTTAACTAATTAAATGCTAGATGCTCAGCCTAGAACTCAGGATTTCAAGCTGAGACCAAACCACAGAAACACATTATGCTGAATACATTATCAAGGAAAAAGGATTCCGGTAGGTTGTCACTAACAGTTTCACTGCATAAAATCAAGTATGAAGCTCCCCATCTTTAAGAACTGGTTTCCTTCAATTTACCTTATACAATTTTATTTCTTTGTCTGCCCATATCATCCAGACCCTTCCCCTTTCTCCTGAAGAGTAACGTGAGAATGAATGGTGGAAAACTTGGTCCTTTGTTCTTGAGCTAGCCATTACATTATCAAAGCTGACTACTAATAACTTTTCAAGCCCTAGTAATAGTTGTCATGAATGTTCACAGCAAATTTTTTCCTGTAAGTTAAGCAAAATTAAACAATACCATTCTCCTGGGGGGTAGGGGCGCGGAGAGACATGAAATAATCAAAAAGTACTAAAAAGCGAACGAGGACACAGTTAAAGATCTGAACTTCCAGGGCACATTTATAAAATAAATATATAGGCACTTGTTGCTCATTTTCCCCTTTCTAGAGACAGTAAAGTAACTCGTGTCCCACTCTTGTCTTTAAAACTCAAAAACCAAAAGAAAATAAAATCAGAACTATTTCATTAGCTCCATTAAAACTACTCCAAGGCACTGCTCCCAATTTAAAATTGCTATCTTTTCCATCACCCTCTATACCTTTATTCAGCAAACATCTGTCAAGCCCTACTATGCTAGGAAGTAAGTTACGCAAACAACTGGGCCCAGATTAACTGCAATGACTTGTACAAATAGGGTACATTTCTGGAGTTTGTAACATGGTATCATCTTCAAAATGATTGAGCACATCTATTAGAACAAAGACTCTTCAACATCAACAAAATTTAAGATCTTGATTTCAGAAAAAAAGAAATCTCACTGTAAAGTTCAAATTTTCTCATACATTTAAGTGCCCCCCACGTCACGTAAACTCTTCAAAAAAAAAAAAAACTATCCGCAAAAATGATTGATTAAGTACAACTACTGGAACTGCTCAGCATGCAGCCAGTCAATAGATGTTTGTGGAATAAAAACTGAAAGCTGTATTTGCCATCGAAATCCATTCTCTGAGGCACATTATGAACTCGCTTGACACCCACCTGCTTCCACATTTTACCTTCTGGTTCACTGTTGATGACTAGACCCTTGGTTCTCAAATTTCAGTGAGATTTAGAATCACCTGGAAAGTTTGTTTGAAAGGCAAAACCCTTGACCATATGCCCCCTCCAAAATTATAGTTCCAGAAGATAGATCCTGCATTTTAAATGATGCATCACTGAAGTGAATTTCAGATACGCGGTCAGAAGACCATGCTCTCAGTTAACATTGGCTTACCCTCGCAATGGGCTCTGGGTTGTAACTGATAGTAGTTAGAGAACAGAATTGGCTATATCTAAGCTCAATTATAAATTAGTCAATTCTCTTAATAATTTGCTAATGCTTAATAGAAAAAACAAAATATATGTGAAATAATTTTTGCTTTGACAATACAAATTATCATTCAACCCACCAAAAAGACATTTTTAAAAAAATACTTAAGTTATTGCCCATATTTAGAAAAAGAGCAGAACAAAACAAACTAAGGACTGAAATCCACAGAATCACTTATATAAAAAACTGTGCTGTAACAGTTTTAGGGGAAAAAAATACCACACTCAAAAAAAAAAGGACTTGACTAGGTCAACGTGCTGTCAACGTAGGAGCCACTACCCACACATGGTTATTTAAAAAATAAAATTTAAAATTCAGTTCATCAGTTGCACTAGCCACATTTTAAGTGCTCAATAGCCACACATGGCTAGTAGCTAAGATACTGAGTAAAACAGATATAGAATATTTCCATCATCATAGAAAATTCTGGATAACTTTGGTTTAGAGATAATGGTATCTAAATAAAACATGTGATCTCCGTTCTCCTGAATCAGACGCCTCTATCCAGCAATTTCCAATTTTAAATATGTACATTAGGTATTAACTGTAAAAAAAGAACCCTAGCATAACTTTTCTGAAACTTGTTTCAAGAAAGGTCATTCAAAAGTGATATGTTTATTTATTTCAGATTATCAAACACAAATATTTAACTAAAGTCTGAAAATATCAAAGGCACTAAAACGACAACTAGGTTTTCACCAAATCAGAATCAATGAAGAGTGTTTAATTACTAGAAAACAAAAGGCAATAAGTAAAATAAGACTGTTCCAGAAAGATTAAAATACTTTTAACTAGTTTTCAATACGTCAGAGAACTATTAAATGCATAACAATTAACTGCCTTACGGCTGGTTTTAAAATGACCTTACTGCAATTAATTCTAATTAGTGACATTTTACTGTCTTCATTTTTAATCTTTCCACCAACTCTGCACTAAAATCACCTATAAATAACATAACTACCATCAGATTTACTTAAATATAATTTTACAAGTAAAGGACTATTAACTGAAAAGCCTGAGCAAATCCTGGTTTTGACAAAAATGTAGACAAAAGTTAATCAAACAACTTGCAAAGTAAAGCTGTATCACCTTCATCAATATGTAGTTTAAAACAATGCTGTATAACAAAAAGCAAAAGCATGGGCAACAAGAATGAGAAATAACTACCAATTAAGAAAAAGTAAGCCTCATTACGAAGTAGAATTAAAACGTCAACAGGTTCACAACTGTATGCTAATTCAGATTTAGTCCTTCTTTCCCTAAAGGAAGATATAAACATCATTTTGACTAACGTTCTTTCGGAAGAGTTCAAGTGTATTCAAATATGATCTCTAAATTACAGAAGACTATTATGATTCTAATCTGGAAGTTTCACTCCATGGAAGAATTTTCTAAAACTGTCCAACAAACCTAACACTAAAACGCACAAATGTGAATAGGTCAACAGATGATTAGAGTTACGATGCTGTAGCATTCCTGTGTATTTTAGATTCCTTATGATTATCTGTTTACTTCAGAGGTCTACATCAAATCTAAGAATTAGCTAAGAAAAGCAGTAATTATTAAAAACCATGTAAAAGCTCCTTGAAGAGAAAAGATTGTAGAAACTTACCTGCAACACTAGTGATTGTAACTGGAACTCCTTGCACTTGAACGCCTGCAGCACCCAGGTTGGCAACGCTCACTGTCTGAAGGTTAGGCACTGATGCAAGCTGGGCAGTATTCAAAGTTATTGGGGCACCAGCAACAGCCACGGGCGCAATCTGAGCAAGAGTTGTGCCACCACTTGAAGACACTGGGGTGATGGTTAATTGCTGGGATAACCCAGCATTCTGAACTTGCAAATTGGAAAGACTCTGAATATTTTGAACCTGTACAGTTTGCCAACTGATTTGCCCTGAAGGTGTTAAAGTTGGAGCCCTGATAAGCACCTGAGTCGGATTTACTGCTTGAAGTTGAACATTCTGCAAAGGCTGCTGCTGGATGGTCTGAATTGTCTGCCCTGACTGGAGTTGAAACGACTGTGGTGGAATGGCCTGAATAATCTGTTGCTGAGGCTGTTGGATCTGGATCTGTTGTAAGATAGGCTGGCCTACAATTTGCACCTGCTGAAGAGAATTTGATTGATCCTGTGTATTCTGTATTCCATTCGACTGAAGCTGACTGGAGCTTTGGGCTTCAGATTCAGTAGCAGCAGGTGTTTGAGATTCTTCAATAGTGCGTTCTGAATTACTGGCTGATGTGCTTGCGTACTGGCCCGTATCTGCTGAGCTCACTAACGTGTCACTGCTGGTCAGAGATGTTGACGAAGTGGTTGTGCAGGTGGTGGAAGAGGAGGGAGATTCCGGCATAGTACTGGCAGAAGCAGTGGTGGTGGTGGGTGTGGAAACTAACTGACTCCCATTTGAGGTCCCACTATCAGTAGTAGTAGCAGGCTGGCCAACCTGTCCTGTCCCTCCTCCTGTAGCCACGTTGTTTATCACTGGCAAAGCTAAAGTCACTCCTCCAATGTTAATTGGTAGTGTTGTTACAACTTGAGCCTGAGTACCAGGAAGGGTCTGTAATTGCAGTGGTATTGAAACACCAGGTCTAATTTGGACTGGAACTGTCTGATTTGCCAGGTTTTGAGCAAGAATGTTCCCAGAAGCTGTCCTGTTAGCAGCCGTGAGGATAGCTTGATTATTACCTGCAGAAATGAGCTGAATTTGGCCCTGCAAATCCTGTAGAGATGAACTACTGGTTGGACTGATTTGAATTTGCTGGCCTTCCACTGTCTGAAGTTGTGGAATCACTTGGTACTGTACACTACCACTTGGATTTTGTACTTGTATGACTTGAAATTGACCAGGGGTGGAAGAATTACCTGATTTAGTTTTTGTAGGAGATGTACTCCCATTATTACTGCTGGAAGAACTAGATGAACTAGAAGGTGGTTGAGAAACGTTATTTTCTTTTGAAGCAGGAGTGGAGGCAACAAGTTGCCAAGCGTTTCCAGCAAGTTGTGTTGTTACCAGTTCTAGCTGTTGTGGTTGATTTTGAAGCTGCACCAATCCTTGGCTTGGATCTATAATAATTTGTTGTTGTCCAGTCGCTTGATTTTCACCAGGAGTCCCTATTTTGCTGCAAGTAGCTGCCAGTAAAGCCAGAGGAGAGGGCTGAGAGTCCTACCCAAAACGGGATGGTAAAGGAGAGGGGGGGGAAAAAAGTGGGCGGATTTAGTGGAGGCCAGTAGTTGGGAGGGGCTTATTTATTTTGACAGCTCTACATTCCAGAACTTAGGAGGCGGCAGAAATTAAAAAGGAATATTAACAAAAACAGTAAGATATAGGAATAAGGAAGCTGATTCTGTAATATAAAGTTTAAATAAAAGGAAATTTCTAACAAACTTCCTTAAAGTGTTATTTTCCTAAACTCAAAATGCCCTTGGGAAAAATACACAGTTTTCTAATAGTCTGAGTTCCTGGTGTAATTTTAACCAACGTTACCCTCAAACATGTGAAATCTTTATAAATTTACAAATAAACTTCCTCACTCTCAGAAAGATGCTTTGAGTGGATAAACATTTTTATTCTGTTCTTCACTCCTGGGCATTTAAAGGGCATAACTCCCTCTTTCCCCTTACGTTTCGTGAGGAATTTTTTGTTTTGTTTTGTTTTCTTTTACCTGGGAGCCTGAGGTTTTGGGTTTTTTATTGTTATTCTCTGGCTCAGAGGTTTTCCCTCCTTCTGTAGCCATCGCCGCTGCCGCCGCCTCCTCCTCCTCCTCCTTCTTCTGATCTGCAACAAACCCCCCCCACACACATACACGACAACAGGTTATTAGGATTATTATTATTCGTCTTCCCCCTCTCCCCTTCTCTCCCTCCCCCCGAACATTAATCTCCATGAACCCGCGATCCACGCACACCGGCAGGGGGTGGGGGAGAAGGAGGGAAGGGAGGAGGGGGATATCACAAAACGTGGTTTGAAACCCGACCCATCGGCTCCAGAGCAACACCCAAAAGGAGGTTGTTCTCTCTCAGACATTAAAACAAAACGCAACCCTCCTTCCCTCCCTCTGATTCCCTCCCGCCCTCTCCTCCTCCCCTTAAAGCATCTCAGCGGCCCCGGGGGAGGGGGGAGAACCGAGCAGGGTCTGGAGAAGGAGGGAGGGAGGGAGGCGGTGAAGGAGACCGAGGGGGGTGGAGAATACGTACCGCTCATCCCGCATTAACAGGACAAACCCTCAGACGGAGACACTGGGATAGAGGTGGGTGGGGGTGGGGGCGAGGCGGGAGGAGAGGCCGGTCCCGCCCGCCCGCGGTGGCTCGGAGGAGGCTGTAGCTGGCACAGGCTCTGCCTCTTTTTCCGCGAATGGCCGCCGCTGGGCTGTGGCGTAGCAGCTCCTCTCTCCGCCCGAGCCCGGCTGACTCGCCCTTGATTGACAGCGGCGGCGCGCGGCGCGGGCGGCGGCGCGGGCCGGGGGCGGGGCCAGGGCGGTGCGAGCCTGGCCTACTCCCCACCCCCCTCGGCCTCTCTCCGCCGGAGCCACCGACTCTCCACCCCTTCCCCCAGCGGATTGGCCGCCGACCGGCCGGGGGCCGGGGCGCTGGGGCCGCCCCCTCTCCACCCCCTTTCTCGGGGTTATTCTTTCTGCAGCTTTTCTTTTCCTCTCTCCGCTCTTCTGGTGCTCTTTCTCTCGGCGTTCTAGCTCAGGCACGCAGTCGGTAGGCCCTCCTTACAGCCAAACTTGTTGTCTCAGGATATCCCGCCCCCTACTCATTTCCCAGCGCCCTCCCCTCAAAATCCCGCTCCAGCATCCCTCGGAATTGCCACTAGAGAAAAAAGTAGGGCTATCGCTTAAGGGAAGCGAGAGGGGCGGATGAGGGTGCACAAGGGAAACCAACGGCTTGGCGCGCTGAGTGAACTGGTCACTGCCCCTACGCAGGGAGCATGCCTTTCCTGAGGCGCATCCGGACCCGGGCGCCCTTTTTACCTGACTTGGTCCCCATTGGCTGAGGCCCTGGTGACGCGCGCTGAGTGGTGGGAGAGAGGGGGCGGGGCGATGCCGCAAAGCGTGTCGGCCCTTGTAGTTTCTGACGGCCGCGACGGCCCCTCCTTGGCACCGCCTTTCCTCCCGCCCCCGACCGAGGCCGCGCTGCCAAGCGCAAAGCTGCCCGAGGGGGCGGTGGCGGCAGGGCGTGGCCGGGGCCGAGTGGGAGTTAAACTGAGCGAGGAGGGGGGGAATGGGTGTTATTTGCCTCGGCCTATCCGCCGCGCGGGCCTGCCCAAACCACCCCTGCCACCGCCTCCTCGGCTCCAAGCCGCTCCCCGCGGGGCGAGCTCACACCCGGAGCGCTCGGCGATTGAGCGGGAGGCAGCATGGGGAGGCGGGGCTTGCTGTCCTCTGGGTTTGAATGAACCCCGCTTCTTGGAGAAGCGCCTTCGCCTTTCCTTTCTTTGCTCTCCTCCCTCCTTGAGGCCCCCCGCTTCAAATCCGAGGCCTGCTTTCCCACAGCGAAGGATCTTCCATTTTATTTATTGTCTCTGGCTGGCTGCTGGAGCGGATCAATGACCCTCTTTCTAAGGTTGCATCGTGTTTTGCCGAATAGCCCGTGTGGTTGGGGTGGACTTCTTATCTGCATCACAAGATTCTCGAGGTGAAAAAAAGCCCAACTCCATCTGGATCAGCACCGGTCACTTTTCAGCCTAAGCTTCTGGGCAGGGGGAACTTACATCTGGCTGCACAAAGCATTTTGTTGTCTAATGCACTTGAGCAGTCTCTTGACCCCAGCTTTCCTCCAAAGTCCCAAAGTCAGGATAATGCCATGGGATATAATAAGCTCCTGGTTAAGTGTACCAAAGGTGGAAGTGAATGGCTAATGTAAACATTGGCCTTAGGGGCTAGGCGCCCTTACACACTCAGGCGCACTGCCACCCACTTCCTTTTCACCTGGGCTCCACACACAGCCTTGAACGGTTTTGTCTCCTGCCTGAGGCCTGACATGTTGCAAGTGTGAGGCGGTCCCAGGTGCTGCATTTGACTGGCATTTCCCTTGCTTGTTAAACTAATTGCAACATCCGCTGATGACAAAGCCAGCAGTGCAGCACACAAAGCAATTCCAATAAAGAAGTACATAGTATTGTCTATGCCTTCTTAAAAAATGAGCCTAAGATCCTTAAAAAACCTGCCGTTTCCCCCACTGTGTACAATATAGAAAGTTCAAAAGTACTGCAATCTATCCTCAGGCCTTCCCCCCACTCCAATTCACTATGATGAAGGAAGGAAGATATTTTGCAGTGTGTTCGAATTGGTGCATTCCCCATCGTTTTGTTTCGTTCCCTCCCTCCCTTCCTTCCTTCCGTCCTTCTTTCCTTCTTTTCTCCTTTCTTCCCTCCCTCCCTCCCCCAAGGATATGTTTATTGGTTTTAGAGAGAGAGGAATGGAGACAAACAGAAACATCTATCAGTTGCCTCCCATAGGCACCCCGACCAGGGACCAAAACTGCAAGCTTGGTATGTGCCCTGACTGGGAATTGAACCCTCGAAGTTTTGGTGCATCGAGCAATGTTCAACAAACTGGGCCACCTGGCCAAGGCTTCCTGTAGTTTCCTTACTTTACAAAGCCTGCTGCCGAGGGGCAATGTCACTAGCTCTGAACCACATGTTAAAAAAGAATGCTTATCCATTCAGTATGGACCTACAAAGTGTCCTAAATATTTTGTGCCCTATATTTAACACATAATACTCATATTCGTGAAACGTAGTGTAAGGGTAGAAAAACAATTTTTTCTCTACACTTTTTAGCTGAGACCCCTGCAGTAAAAGAGTAACAAGAGAAAAAAAAACAGAAGTTTATTAACATGTATTCCTCATGTATACATGTGAGATAACCAGGGAAAAATAAATAACTCCCCACAGTGGCTTAGAATTCAAGTTTAATTATCATCGTAATAGGAAAAGTGGAGAGGGGATGTATGCCTCTTAGGGGGGAGAAAATAATTTTTAAGAAAGATAAATGGGCCTGTAGCAAAATAGATGGGTGTTATGATAGTTTGTAACAAAGCTGTCTGGATGTGGTATAGACTTCTAGTCTCTTCTCTTGTGATAAGAATCAGTCTTCCCTGGTTGATGAAACTTGCAGAGAGGGGATTTATGACAACTGAGTTCCTTTTGGAGGATCTGTCTTTAGGCAGACAAGCAGAGTCGAGAAAAAGTCTGCATTTGCTGTTTTTCAAGTGCCTACAGCTTTAAATAATCTGTGTGCCAAAGTGGCATATTCTACTACCCTTCAATAGTCAACAAGCCCTACTTTTTATGGTGGGCCAACGCTTCTTATCCCTGGTTGAGCTATGAGACCTGTGGCAGGTGACTAATTACTTAAAATTAATCATTTCTCAGGCACTATTATTTTAACTATATAATAGAAGGTTTAGCTAGCCGAGATAGCTCCAAAATTACAATCATTCTTAGACCACCTTCCTAATTTAAGTTAGGTACCATCTATATCATGATTGACTTAATGCTATTCTTTAAACCAATTTACTTTGATTTCTGACATAATTAATTTAAGAAGTTGATATCACCATGGTAAGGGAAAAAAACCAGTATCATAACTATTGAAGTAAGTATAAATATAAAGTCAGCAAAATTCTCAGCCTCAGGCCAGTAAGGATGGTTTCTTTCTAAAGGAAGCAGTTCGTTGAAAAAGATTTCTTCCTACATTCGTATTTCCCATAAAACAGTAGCTTTCAATTTTTTCATGATTCACAAGAAGTATCACAACCCAATGTATACGCATAGGCAGAAGAAATGAGCATTTTTATTCAAAATATTTAATGACATTGAGCACTGACCACTAAGATCAAACACTCTCGAAGCTCTCGGCAGCATTTCCCAACCTTTTTGGCCCCAGGGACTGATTTCGTGGAAGACAATTTTCCCACGGTCAGTAGGTCCGTTGGTTGGAGGGGAGTGGATGGTTTCATGGTGAGTCAAGCACATTACATTCAAGCTCACCTCCTGCTGTGTGGCCCAGTTTCTAACAGGCCCGGACCCTTACTGGTCCACAGCCCAGAAGCTGGGGACCCCTGCTCTAACGGTATCCTAGAGGCCTCCTGCCATGCAGTCTGCTAGTAGCTGAGCAGTGGAGAGCTCGAGGGGGTGGGAAAACAATGTTGGCCATGGGGTAGGGTTTGGAATCGGGGACTCAGGCACTAGTTATTTGCTTAGGGGTAATAGTTTTTAGAGCCATATCAATATGTATTAGTTGAATATAAACCAATTGTGTTAACTGAAACAAAGCTTCAAGAAAAAATTATTACTCTCCCTACTCTCCCCTCCCTCCCCCCTTTAAAAAGAAAACTCTAGTAGCAACCCAGAGTTTGAAAAAAACAGTGTCCTATGGTCTTTTATAAATCTTCCACCTTTGTGGAGTAGAAAGTTCATATTTCTAATTATACTGCAGAAGAAGTCTAGAATCTAGGTAGATTTCTTGTGCATAGATAGCTCTGCATACCTAAATCAACTCTCAGTTTACATCTGGAATTTTTCACAGGTATCTCTGAGGTATTAAATATCTCGTGGTCACCACTCTCTGGGGCCTGGCATGTCCCAACTGATCATTCACTCAATCAAGTTACATGATCACTCTGAAACCAACACTTCTGCCCCCAGTGCAAGCCTTTGAGGGCAAAGGCCAAGGCTTTTAATGCCCCACAATGCTGAGGATACACTTAGTAAGACTTTAATAAGCATGCTTATGGATGAACATAATAGAAGTGGCTCCAGAGAATGCTTAATGTTACAGGAGAAGAAACTGAGGCCAAGGTATGACAGTGACTTGAATTTTGACTATGAAAGGGACCAATTTTAAGTCTCCATCATGAAGCTACTGGTTGAAATCATTGTTAAACTGCTTCATTTGTCTTTGGAAAGCAGAAAGCAAAAGGCTCAGAGAGGCCACAAACCCAAAAAAGGTCAAAGTTTAACATCCCACCTCTGCTCAGAAGTGCATTAACTAAAGAGTGTAGCCAGCCAGGAATGCAACACAGGCTCAGTGTATGGTGCACAGTTCCTATAATAATAAAACCCGGTAGTGTTAAAAATTACATTAAAAAATATGTTCCTTAGATCCTGACAACAATTGTTTTCAGGAAGCAGAGAAAGCTTCCAAAACTTAATTGTAATATAATTGGGACCCAAATATAGACCATTTATGTGGAAATAGAGGTAACTGTTCATGTGTAGGCCTTTTAAGAGTTACAAATAGCAATGGCTGGGTGGCTCAGTTGGCTGGAGCATCCCATACACCAAAAAATTGCGGGTTCAATTCCCAGTCAAGGCACATACTTAAGTTGCCAGTTCAATCCATAGGGGTGCATTTGGGAGGCAGCAAATCAATGTTTCTCTTTCACATCGATGTTTCTCTCTCTCTCCCTTCCTCTCTCTCTAAGATCAATAAACTTATCCTTGGGTGAGGGTTAAAAGAAAAAAGATCCTCATGTCTTAAAAAAGAAAAAGTTACAAATAAAGTTTGTAACTGACATTATCAAGTAATGAATAAAGATCGACGCTCAGACTGTTTGTATTTCTCCAGCAAGAGTTAATGGCATTGCTGCTACACCTCATATGCACTTAGCCCTTTCACGGGTTGTTCATGTGCAGCTTCAGAAGATTTACTTCACAGCTTTTAAGTTTATGATTTTAACCCGATTATATTTATTATCAATTCGTATTTGAGCATAATTAATAGCTACTGGCAGTCAATGGGGCATAGTATAAATACCTATTCAATATTTCATATCAATTTATAAGTGTATGATGAGTCTCATTGGGTAAGTTGAGACATAGATAAATTAATTTTCTTAAGACTGTATATAAAATTAGTGATTAAACATCATAAAAATATAGAGCAAAATTTCCTGGTGTGCAATTGTAACATTCCAAAGCATGCCAGTTCCATATGCTCAATTTATTATATTTTTTATTAATGAAGAAATCATTGAATCTTTGTTTAAAGAGAATAACACTGGAGTCAAAGTACTTTTATGTAAATTCTGGTTTCTTTGTTACTAAAAGTGCAACCTAGGACAAATGACTTAAACCCCTCTGAGCCTCATACCTTCATCTATAAAATGGTGAAGATGACAATATTACCATCTCCTGGGGTTGTGTCAAGAACCATATGAGAGTATAACTTCTTAGGATAGTCTCTGGCATGTGGTAAACTCTCATTAAATGTTACATATCATTTTTATCATTATTATTACTGATACATTAATTTCAACAACCCAAATACAGAGGTACATAAATAAAAACTCTGTCTCTTCCCATACACCTTTATTCCAAACACCAAATTCATCAATAATAACTGATTGGCAACTGGTTGGCAAATCCTTTTTTATCTGGTTTACACAAATTATACACATAATGCTGTATACGTGATTTCTAATGTAAAGTTGCATGCACACATGCACGTGAACATAAACACACACACACACACACACAAACTTGCTTTTTTTGTTTTACCTTAATACACAATGGCCATATCTCCAGGACAAAAAATATGTAAATCAAAATCACTATTTTCATAGAATTTACTACTCCATGGTATGAATATATTTTTTTCAATTAAAATATCCCTATTGATGGCCACTCAAATTGTTTACTGTTTTCACAGTACTGTAAATAATTTTCAATAAATTTCCTTGTACTTATACTTGCAAAGGCATTCTTTTATGTTAGTATTTTTATTTTGGTGGAAAGTTTTCCAACAGTGGGATTGATGTCACAAAGTGTATGCATATTTAAATTTTAATACATACAATAAGGTTACTGTACAAAAAGTTATTTTATTTCACATATTCACCTGGTATGAGAGTGCTTATTTCCCTATAATTTCACCAGCACTGATTATTTTTGGCCTTGTAAATTACTGCAAACCTAATGGGTGAAGAGTGTATTTACTGCTAGAGAGTTTGGGCCTCTTTGCATTTACTTAATGGACATGCATGTCTTCAACTGCAGCAAATTGCCTATTTCTGCCCTTGCCTCTTTAACTTCCTATAGGTTTGTCCTTCTCTTATCAATCACTAGGAGCTGAATGTATAGGATAATATTAAGCTTTTGCTCGTCGTATGTATTGCTAATATATTTTCCCCAGTCTATTGTCCTTGGTGTTTAGTCATATATTCTATATAATATACTTTAAAGCCCTATTTCAGAAAAGATAATACAAACCTAAATGAATGCTTTTCATAGTTCATTAAAATATGTTTATGTACAGGGATGCGATACCTTCTGTACTATATAGGTAAAACTGTTTTCTCTATTAGAGTAGGAGTGGATTATTCTCTCTTCACCCAACTCCTCGTCTACCTAACTCACCCCTCCCCACCCCTCACACACATAATCCCAAATGCCCAGAAGAGTGCCTGGACCATCCTAGGCGTCAACATGTATTTACAGAGTCAATGAATTTTAAAGTTTCGGTATATGATCTATAAAAATAAAGTTCCCCTGTCACAGCAAAACAGAATTATTCTTTGTCAAATTGGCAACATATGTGTAATGGTTTAAATTGAAACACAGACTATAAAATTCACCGGGGATGTGTGTAGTGGTGTGTGTACCCAAGGGAGCACCCAAATATTATAAAGCCGTTATCCTCTTCAGTAGCTGCATGTGTTGATTTTCATGATGGTTATAGATTCCCTCAGCTACTCTGAGGGCAGCTAGTAATAATAATATTCAGGTCTACTTCCTTATTTATTTCCTTTTTTCTTTTCCTTTTTTTATTTTTCAACTATAGTTGACATTCAACATTACTTTATATTAGTTTCAAGTGTACAGCATAGTGGTTAGACATTTGTATAATTTAAAAAGTGACCCCCTGGCACCATACTTAGTTATTACAGTATTATTGACTATATTCTTTGGGCTGTACTTTACATCCCCAAGACTATCTTGTAACTACCAATTAGGACTTCTTAATCCCTTCACCTTTTACTTATTTTCATTGATAATATTTTCCTTTTCACAAGGACCTGAGTCATATGTGATAAAATAGTTAAATAATAATAAATAATAAGTTGAAATAAAGGAATCAGGGCCAATAAAAAAGAGAAAACAAATATAACCATAAATAGTGTCAACAGATATGTTTTATCTGAGCTTTCATTTTGACTCTAAGCTCCCTAGTTACCAGAGCAAATAAAGAAACTTGATTGGTTGTAGAGCTATCATGATCAGAAAGGAGAAATGTGCCAGTTTTTCAGAGAAAGCAAAGGTCCTCCGAGCTCCCAAGAGTGATAACAGTTTTGTAAATGTTACTTGCACGTCAGGGCTGTGAATTTGTCATGTCAGGCATTTAAAATGCTTGAAAGACTTAATTATATTAAATTTAAGAATGTGATTTGAAACACATAATGAATTTAAATTAATTTCCATATGAGATTATTCAGAAAAAACTGTTTATTTTGAGATTAAATATAGCATTAATGAAAGATCAAATAAAAGTAATTTTCTGTTTTTAAAAAAAAATTTATTTATTGGTTTTTAGGGAGAGGAAGGGAAGAGAGAGAGAGAGAGGAACATCGGTTTGTTGTTCCAATTATTTATGCCTTCATTGGCTGATGCACTTATGCCCTGGCCTGTATTTGAACTGCAACCTTGGCATATTGGAGCAATGCTTTACCCAACTGAGGTGCCCTGCCAGGGCTCCTATAATTTTCTTAGTTTAGTAACATACTTCTAGACTTTTGCAAGAAGATTTGCAGACTGATTTGAAGGCTTGAAAAAAAAAACCATGTGACTTTAATAAGTCAAATGTTAATTTAAAACCCCAAAATCTATAAATGTATTGTTCCAAACTGTCCAAATGCCTCCCTTGGGCATTTAAGAAATTCACACTAACACCCACAACTAAAGGAATCAACTCAAAACCAGATATCTAATAAATTCTGTGAGTGCCAAAGATTTCAGTTGTTAGATTTTCGTTTCAGTCCTTCTTTCTAATAACATCAGAAACAATTACCTTCCGAGGCTACCTTGTTTTGTGATACACCAAATCCTCAGTCTAAGTCTATTAGCCAAAGAGAGCTCAGGAGGACAAATAACCAGTTCATCTGAGAGTGAATTCAAAGTTTAAAGATATACATGGTGTAAAGAAGAGGGGAGGAACAGGAAAGCCAGCATTTGTCTTCAATTGTTCAGTGGTTTTTCTAACCACTCTTCCTGCCTACCCAGATTCTTGTGGGGCTATGAAAATGCAAATTTATTAAGAACATCAATAATAATAGAGTTCATGCATCCTGGCTAATAGCTGAGTGAGGGCAAGTTGAATGAACCTTGGCTGTTTTGGAAGCTGGACAGCAAGTGCTTCCATCTTAGCTCTTGGGCAGGTTACTTAACTGATCTGAGTTTCCTAATCTTTATGTAAAACTGTCCTCATAATTCCTACCACATAAGTTATTAGCAAGATTATGTGAGGTAATCTCCATAGTGGGCACTTAATAATTAATTTGGATTTCTTTCCTTTCCGGTTCACCTTGTTTTTATTATACAGTATTTTGTGAAAATGAAGTCTTCAGTTTTACTGCTCTCCTAGTTCTAAAATGTAGTGAATAATTTAAGTGAGTAGAAGGTGCTTTCCATGAGTAAATAGTAGCTTCTGAGGTCATCAGTGGCCATTTTCGGTCTCAGCATCTATATGTATTTAATTTTTTTAAGCAAATTGCTATAAAGTTTACAGAAAGCAATTTAGTGGAAATTTAATGGAGGAAAAATGTCTCCACTTATCTCCAAAATAATCAGGACTCTTAAGTTAACTAAATTTCTACCTAAAACAGTGAATGAGGGGTTTGTCCAACAAAAGGAAAAGGCATAAGGGAGATATGAGGAATCTTTGGTATAGATAAAGGAATGTGGAAGAAAAGTGGGGGGCGGGGAAAGGCAAGGAGAGCCGAGAGGCAGCGACCTGCAGGGAATATACCCTACTTGGCTTCTCCCCAAAGGGGCTTATGGCCTGAGTGTGGCATGTTCTGTAGAAGATGCGTGAGGTGTGGGTGCTTCTGTACCCTTCCTTACCGAAGATGATGAGCTTCTGGACGGGACAGAGGGGATACTGGGAAAAAAAAATAATCCAGAAGGCAAAAGGTTGAGAGGAATTCATGCAGAAACAAATATAAACGGCAGCGGTGACATAAAAGGAAAAAAACATCATAATTAACCTGTTTGAGGGACTCTTCCTGTAAAGATTTTTTCCAGACGTGATGAGTGGCTTGAGAAGAGCTGGATTAAGAGTGTGAACACAGAGGAGTAACACCCGCCAAGGGGTACAGACGAGGTGCTGGTATTATATGCAAGAACAGCTGCAGGGGTGCTGTCTTCCCGTAGTAGTGCGCGAGCCTGAAGTGTGCCAGGAACCCTTCTTGCTAAGTCCTGCCAAACCCAGTTCCTGACAGATCACGTGATGTGAACAACATCACGAAACAAGTAGCAAGCATCTCCCAGGACTATGAAGCCTGGGCTAGGAAACAAATACGGGCACAGCGTAACTGGGCTGCAACAGTAAGTCAACTACAATAGCGAGGAGAAATTTCCATAGTGATAAATGCAAAGTCTTCAATAAATAAATTTAGCAAGGGGGTTACTTTGTTCTCGGTCAATCAACGCAAACCTGGAATGCTCTTGAAGAAGAAGGTCAACAACCCTAAGGAAGGTGGGCCAGGAATGGTTATAAGCTTTGAGGGTAACTTGGGAAATGATGCTTACTAAACGACTTTCAGGTACTTTCAGACCTATTAGATGGAGAAGGATTAGGTTTATTTTACCTAGTTTCAGAGAACTAAAGAAGGTCAATAAGTGGATGTTGCCATGAGGTAGATTTTGGCACAGTATAAAAAGAACTTCTGAAAAACTGGAACTATCTGAAATGAAACAAAAGCCCTGAGGGGTGGTGACCTCCTCTTAATTGGAAATATTCAAGCGTAGGCTGAACAACTAGTACTTATTAGGAATGTTGTCAAAGTGGATATACATATGTGATAGCAACAGAAGCAGATGCAGATTTTGGGGAGCCTGAAGTTTTTAAATTTGGGGAGCACCTTTTAGGAATAAGGCATACAAAATTATGAATAAAAATTAGAGACCGTTGGAAGGAACTTTTAGAGGTGAGAAATCCTTGAAACTTAAGCTTCATGAGCTTTGTCGTAAATTTACATTAAAGATGTCAGTTAATATCAAATATGTAAGACTTGAACTTATTTTAAATAATGAATAATTCTTAATTTTTAAATAATTATTATTTTCTTTATGGGACAATATAGAGGTAGTAGAAAGAAAGAAGTAAAAGTAGATTCATCTGGGTTCCTAGCTTGCCTCTGCATTTTCGTAGCTGTGTAACCTTCGGAAAATTACTTAACCTCTCTGAGCTTCAATTCCTTCATCTGCAAAATGCAGATAATGATCTCTATTATGAAATATTGTTTAGGAAAAGTTAAATAAAATTATGTATGTAAAGCACTGGTATGTAGAAGTTGTGTAATTAATGACAGCTAAATTGAAGGACTGATAAGATTTGGGTAATCATAAGGAAAAGGTCACTTAAAATGCCATTTGGAATTATCATCTGTCACCCTGAAGATAATGAATGACTTTGTTCCACAGCCCCCAATTTAAGGCATAAGCCAAGAGTTCATGAAATGTCACCACGCTGTAATATTAAAGTTAAGCTTATTTCAGACAACTAGCTTGTGAACCGACTAGAAAAAAAACTCACAGAACTGATTGGCCAAGATAAACACCTTTGTCCTCTTTGTTCCCTCTTCGCTCTTTCAAAATCTGGAGTCTGAATCAAGACTAGGACACATCTTGTCATTCCATCCCCCCAAAGCAGGTTGGCCCAGTTCAGATATACACAGATGGGTCGCATTACCTGGAGGGCAGTAACTTAGCTGGGGTTCCTATGCACTACACAACTCTAGATCGCCATTCATCTGGAGGACTTGTTACTCCAAGTGAGGTCCTCAGCCAGTAGCGATGGCATCCCCTGGGAACTTGTTAGCAATGCAGAATCCCAAGCCTACCCTTGTATTTTAACAAGATCATCAGGTCATTTGAGATACAGCAAAATTTAAGAAGCGCTGCCCTGGCTGATGTGGCTCCTTGGACTGAACACTTACGTGAGGATGGTAAAGTCACTGGTTTGGTTCCCAGTCAGGGCACATGCCTGGGTTGTGGGCTGGGTCCCTGCTTGGGAGCGTGTGAGAAGCAACTGATTGAAGTTTCTCTCTCACATCTATGTTTCTTTCCCTCTTTTTCTCCCTCCTTTCCCCTCTTTCTAAAAACAAATAAATAAAATCTTAAAAAAAAAAAAGAAATGCTGATCTAGACTACAAAGTAACTTCCCTGCTGGTGTTGTGCCACTGAGGTCCCCTTCTTTGGGGTCTTAGAATGCATTTTCTTTTACGACATTAGAGAGGTAAGAAGGAGCAAGAGGCCTGCTATTTCTAGGGAGAAGGCCCAGTCCACTTGATTCTCACTGACTTCCCATTCTTTGGATTCTCTTCTTGGCATGCAACTCTTAAGATAGGACAGTTCGAACTTGAGATGGCAAGATAAACTTGGCAGAAGGTCCTGCCCTCTCTCTCTGGCTACTTACTACATTTCTTTCTAAGAGGTGAAGAGAAAAGATGGGACCAGGGCTAGGCTCCCACTCCAGAGAGAAGCCGAGTCTCTCTAACTACTACTCTCATTTCCCCTTCCCTTCATCCTCCTCCTCCCCGTCCCTCTTCTCTATCAGCTAAGCGAAACAAGTCAGGGGGCAAGTAATAGTATTTGTGAAAGGCCAAGGTGACAAGCCCAGCTAGCACTAGGACTCTATCTTTTCCATAGAACTGGTGTGTTCTGGATTCACCTTTCCTGGTCTCGGCTGTGGCCAGACAGAAAAGGGGAGAGAGGAAGAGAACTCTGTTAGGCCTGAATTACTTCTAAAACTATAGTCTAGACAAAATCAGTCTTCCATCTGTTCCAGCACAGCTTCCTAGAGGTGCATTGGCATTTGGAAAGCCTTATCTAGTACCAAAAGACATGCCTTCGCTGGCATTGACTCTGCGCATATATTAGGAGTAAATACTTATTTAGCACTCACTATGCTGCATATAAACACTTTACATATATCAACTCATTTAATTCCCCAGTAACCCTATAAGGTAGGTATTATAGTTGTTCCCATTTGACAAATATGCTATCAGAGGCATGCAAATTTTGATAATCTGCAAGGTGGACCAGAAAATAAACAGTAGAGCTAAGACTGAAACCCAAGCAACTCAAGCCAGAGACCTTGCTCTTAACCGGCCTGTGACACATTTCTCCCAGGAGCCCCGTAGGAGGCGTTGCCTGGTTTGGTTATTCCCACTTTCCCAGCCAGTTACCCTCCTAATCGCATTACCATCCCCTACAGAGTTCCCTGGTCAAAGCACAGCTACAGATTTTAAACCACAAAGATGTGAATGACTATGTTTGTTTGTTTAGTGACCAACCAGATTTACAGAGGAGGAAAGGAAGTATATCCTGGGCTCATCACTAATAGTTTATAAAAAAAGAAGAGCAAAATGAAGGCTCCATGAAATAATCGGGGAAATCCAGTCAAAATGCCACAGAGAGGTACTCTTTTCCCAAAGGGAATTTTCCAAGGGTAAGATCTGCAAAACGGAACCAATTAAATTCGTTTCCTGTCCTCGATCACAGTCCTTGCTTTGGGGAAAGCACGCATGCTGTTTACAAAGTACTTGCACAGATGTCCACTGCCTGATCTATACAGCACCCTGAAGGGGCTGAGCATCTTGACCACATAACATGGGCACTAAGGGCAGAGTTTAAACTGAAGCCAGGTCTCCTGAGGTGGAGACCAGATGCTCTAGGTTCACCACATGCTCTCTGTTACCTAGTGGTAAAAGTAGGATGGAAAGAAGTATGAGAACCTCATGCTTTACATCTGGCAATTTCTAGTCAACCAGAAATAACAGCTAGCAGGTCCTGAGGGCTTTATCATGCACCCAACGCTGACCTAAGGATGTCACGAGGTATGACTCATTTAATCCCCACAACATTGAGGAGCATGTTATTATAATCCCCATTGTGCAGATGAAGAAAATGAGGTATGGAAAAGGTAAACATAACTTGCTCAAACTTACCCTTCTAGCAAGGGGCGGAGCTCATAGCCAAACCAGGACATCTGATTCTAGGAGCTGTTCTTTTATCCACCAAACTCTCTGGCCTCTGCCGAAAAATTAAGATCAAATTGCTCCACAGAGAACCCAATAGCATCAGCTCTTGGAAGCATCTGTGAATGGAAAAGGGAGAGTACACAAGACGTTTATAGTAAGAAAGAAATATCACAGTACCTTCATTATGTTAATAATCATTCGAAGGTAAACAGAACTATCACCTGGGTGTCCGCATGGAATATTAACGATTAAAAAATTACAGGGTATCGATTTATATGCTCTGAACACCTTCTTTGTGAAAATGATGAGAGACTCAAATGTTGGAAAAAGCTTAGTGTCAGGTAATAGCTAATAGGCTTAGTAATCAATGTATGTAAAAAGCTATTGTTCCAGGAACTGAAGGTATGACCCACCTTGGCTCCAGGAGACCACAGGCAGTTCCACCTTCGTGCCCCAGGAGGACTGCTAGCAATCAAGATGGCATCTGAGCCATGGTGCTCCAGGGAGAGATGCCCACTGCCTAGCACACAGTGAAAGACCATCGCCCAGGGCACAAGTGAAAGAATACTGCAGCTTCGTATCTGATTAACTTTTTCCCTGAATTCCAATCCCCTTACCTACACTTTTCTTCTCCTTAGCAAAACGGTCAGTTTAAAATGGAATTTAAGATGAAGTGTTAGGGTAAAAACCCGCCATCTTCTCAGGTCGCCGGCCATCTGAATAAAGCGCCCATAAAGATTCAGTCCCTGTCCCCACTTATTGGGTCTGCTGGGTGACAGGCAGCACGAACACCGGTTTTTTCGGGTTCATGTTGATCTATGTCAGGTAATATGGGGGCTCCAAAGACAACAAAACCTGCTCCTGCCTTCAGGAAGCCTACAGGGAAGACAGAGAGACAGCAAAGTACCATCTCTCTCTCCCTCTTCCCCCCACTCTGTCTCTCTCTCTTTCTCTCTCACACACAAAAGTGCGCGCACACGCACACACACACACACAAAGTTATTGATGGAAGAAACATCCAAACCTGTAGAGAATTTTTATAAGAATGCATTTGAGCCAAACTGAGGACATATGGCAGGAAGCAAGATTTCAAATGCTCTGGAGAATAACAGTTTTGCAGCTTCTTTTATGTGTTTGAAATTAAGTGTGGAACATAAGGAAGATTATGTGGAGGTGGTAAAAAGCAAGGATTGGATTATAGACAGTTAATGAGATTGTGTGCTCTCCTAAGGGCAGTTAGGCTTATTTTAAAGGTGTGTTAACCTGGGTGAATAGAAACAATGGACAAAACTTGCTTAAGGCAAAGGTAAACCTTTTACACAGTTTATAGGCCTGGGGTGTGGCTACCCACAATGACCTGCCCATTCAGGAATTTATGATCAGGTCGCCCTATGAAGTTATTCCATAGGACTCCCCGTTCTCCCCCAACAAAGGTATAAAACCCAAAGGTATAAATAAGAGTTCAATGTAATCCTTGAAGAGAGAGATGTCACAGGGTCATAGGTGATTAATCACCATGTGAATTCTCCAGTTCATAACTGCTATAGGAGATCCAGGCAAGGAGCAATTCTCCAGACTAGGGCTCTAAAGGGAAACTTGTCAGGGAGATAGTGTCTGAGCAGGGTCTTGAAGGATGCCAAAAAATGTGAATAGCGCTAGGGGACAGGAAGGGCGTTCCAGGCACAAAGAACACTGTGAGCTTAGGTGCAGAGGCAAAAAAAAAAAAAAAAAAAAAAGCTGGAAGTAGCACTTTTGAGGTGGGGTGGGGAAGGTGAACAAGAAGGCTGACAGAACCTGACATTATTGCAGTACCAAGCCCTCGCCCCTCAGGGCTGCTGTGTGAACTCTTGTTGCAGCTCCCTGGCCCTGGTACTAACCAACATCTAACTCTCCGCCCGCCCTGCCTGCCAGCGAGCCTTTGGTAACACATCCGTAACAGGATGGGTAATCCCTTCCGACAAATCTGTGTCCCTCCCACACCCCGTTGCTGCCCTCTCTCCTGTACATTCTTTTGGAAGTACAACTAGCCCAAGGGCTGTTGGCTCTACCTTTTGGAAACTCTAAAGGCAGCAAATGTCACTGCACCTCCCATCCTTGTCATTGTCTTTAGAGACTTCCTGAAAGGAAAGTTACCCCAGTCATCCTGTCTCACTGTCTTTGTGTCCCCATTGTGCTCCAGGTCTCCTCTCAATGACCTGTGCCCACTGCTCCACCAACCCTTCCCACGGCAGCCACCCCAGCATATGCCCACTCACACTGTCCCCTCTGGACCCTTCCCGTCCCACATACCTCACACAGTTAGGGGCCAGGTTTTCCCCACAACCCACTGCCACTGCCTTCATTCAAAAAAATATTTATTAATGCCTGCTATGGGACAGAGCAGTGAGCAGGATGGCAAAATATCCTGCCTTCATGGAGCTTCTACTCTTGGGAGACGGCCGTCGGGGGAGAGAACAGTCAAGGTATGCAAAGCAAGGTGGCGGTGGATGCTATGCAGGAAAATGAAGCAGGGGCGTAGGATGGGAGCGGGCTGTAGGCGTGGGCACAGATTGGAGGCCTTGCTGAACAGGTAACAGTTACACAGAGATCTGAAGGAGATGGGGGTGGTGCAGGCCACTGGGCATAGCAAAGAGCAAGTGCAAAGGCCCTGAGGTGGGGACAAGTTTTATCACGCTTGGGGATAGCAAAGAAGCCCAAGTGGATGGAGCGGGGCGGGCGAGCAGTAGAGTGGTAAGAGATGAAGTCAGAAAGGGAAAGCAGGCAGGTTGGGTAGTGAAGGTCACGGTGAAGGTACTGGAGTCGCCCAGCAGGAGTTGGGAAGCCATGGGAAGGCTTAGAGCAGAAGAACAGCATGGTCAGAAATATACTTTAAAAAAAATTAACCCACGGCTATGTGGAGAACAGACAGTGAAACTAGAGAGATAGGTTCTGGGTCACTCTTCCATTCTTTTGTAGAAATTCTGCGTCTTTAAGGGTCACGTCATCCAGCTGTAGCACCTTCTTCCCCTACCATCACCTCTGTACCACTTCTCTCTCCCCTTTCGTTCCCTGAAAACTTTAGCTCTCCGTTCACAGGTTTTTTTCCCTGGGACTTGCCGTCCGCCAGGAGAACTCAGTGCGCACGTGGATGTTCCATTCGACCCATTGGCTTTTTAGTTCATTGACTTCCTGGACTCTTATTCCCTTCACATTATTTTCCCAGTTAGCCACTCAGTCCCACTGAGCTCGAGATCGTTTATCGTGATTCGGGTTGAACTGCTCTTGAAATCATAAAATAGCACAATTTCATTCTCAAATCCCAATCTCCTGTCTTTACAGTTTTTTTACTTACTTACTCCTAGTTTCGTTGGTCCCCAGATTCATGGAAAATACCACCCCGTTTGCTGTTCCCTCAGTCCTTCCTACTCAATCCTACAGTCATCACGGCTATTTGAAACATTGGTCATGCTTTACAAACCATCTACCCTCTCATTGTTCCCTTCCTGACTCTGAGAATGAATCCATCAATTCCTGCCACCGTGTGCTCCACACCATCTTTGCTTCTTCCTTGGAACCCCAGAGAATGAGGCTAATAAAGCCTTGACCTCGCTCGACTTAGTCTTTCCCACACTGCGCATCTTGCTCCACAGCTCTTCCCCCACCCCTCTGACTCTGGCTTCTTCCCTTCAGCATTTGAACTGTAGTCTCTCTTATCTTATAAACCCACACGCCTAACAACCCAAACGCTGCCTCCAATACATGCCCCCTTCTGCCTCTTCCCCTGTGTTTCCCTCCTTCTTCAGAGCCAAGCTGATTGGGAAAATGTTCTATCCACTTTTGTGTCCACCTCTTCCCTTTCTGTTCAATCTGATTCCTACTTTAGTCACAGAAACTTATCTACCTACATTTACCAGATTCCCTCTCTGAGCCTCACCTCTCTGCACCCAACCACGGCGGGGCCGAGCTCATGCCTGGGACACTCTTCCCTCCACTGCCCTTCCACTCATGTGACTGTGTTTAGGAGATCTTCTGGCCTCAGGAAAGCCTCACTCCACCCTCGGACCCACCCGCGCCCAGTTGCTGGATAAGGTGCTCCATGTGCCGGCACAGCATCTCATGCTTAATACTCATTTGCATTTTCATGTTGCATGAAAATTTCTTGTTTACTTGTGAGCCTCCCTTGTTAGACCATATGCTAGCTGAGGTCAAGGTCTATATATCACAATTTCTCATATGTTCGCATAATGAGTGACAACATATATAATTTGGGTTTTCACTAAAGAATACTTGAAAGCTGCCACCAAATGGCATGCCTTGGTCACAGGGGTAACTTGTAAGACGCTCTTTCACTTTCCTGCTCTGCGTCTACAAAGCCCTCTCATTTCATCGGGCCCTATGAAATCACTATTCTAATTTCGTATGTGAAATCGAGCTGACTCTTTCTATTTTCCACCAGCAGGAGGAGGGCATGATCGTTTGCATGGAGAAGGAGCAATGTTGGGCATTTGAGTGGGGACATGTGTGGGACAATCAGGTGGAAATAGCTAGTGGACAGCTGAGAAACTCGGGCTGATGCTCAGGGAAGGTCTGAGCTGGGGTCAAGTATTTGGACTGAGCACAATGCATGTGGTAGTTGAAACATGAGCTGGGGTGTGCTCACCGACAGAGAGCAGGAGGACGAGAAGAATAGAGGGCTGGTGTGCGGAGCCCCTGAGGACACAGGCGTTTGAAGGGTGGACAATGGAAGAAAGGTGGTGAGAGAAAGGAGACCATGGAGGAATGACCAGCGAAGAAATAATGAACCCCAGGAAGGTCACATGGTGACAAGGTGAGCACCTTGACCTTTAGCCCCTCTGTGCAAGCCTTCCAGCCTGTTCACTTTCCCTGCCCCTCAGACTCTGGGCTGAACGATTCTGCTATTGCAGGCCTGAAACTCCTGCCTGCTCACACAATCTAGTTTTAGTGAGTGTCTCACCACAGGATGCAGCGAGTTTATCATCTTTGGCCAATTCCTACGGCATTTACCCCAACAGCTATACGAAACCCTCAGCCTCCTGAGGACTGGAATCCTTCTCTACTCTCTTTTTTTCCCTTTTTTTCACTAACAGCTTTATTGACACATAGCCATTCAATGTATCCATTGAAAGCATTTTTAAAAATAGAGTCAAAGAGTTCTACAACCATCATCAGAATCCATTTTAAAACATTTTCTCATTTCAGAAAAAAAAAAAAGTTCTCTAAAAATCCTGCACCCTTCACCCACCCCTGCGTAAACCCTGTTCTCCAGGCCCTCCAGCCCCAGGCAACCATGGAACTATTTTCTGTCTCTGTGGGTTTGTTTATTCTAGATCTTTCATATAAATGCACTCATACGATATATGATCTTTTATGACTGGTTTCTTGCACTTCATATGTTTTCAAGATTCATTCTACATTATAGCATGAATCAGAACTTGATTTCTTTTTATGAAGATACATATCTGAATAATATTCCATTGTGTGGATATATTATGTTTTGTTTATCCATTCATCACTTGATACACATTTGGGTGTTTCTGCCTTTTAGCTGCTGTGAATAATGCTGCTATAAACATTTGTGTATAAGTTTTTGTGTGGTCAGATGTTTTATTTCTCTTAAGTATGGATATGCCGAAGAGTGAAATTGTTAGCTTATGTGGTAACTCTATGTTTAAGGGTTTAGCTGTCAGGTTATTTCCCAAAGTGACTGCCTCATCTTAAATTCCTACCACCATGGTGGTATATGATGAGGGTGACAATTTTTTTACACCCTTGCCATCCTTACCCTTGTTTGCCTTTCTATTTTAGCCTAATACATGCAAAGTGGTACCTCACTGTGGTTCCAGTTTCCCTTATGACTAGTGATATTGAGCATCTTTTCATTTGTTTATTGGGTTAAGTCCCACAAGACTACTCTTCTGCTCCTCACCCCTTCTTCAGAGGCCAAAAGCAAGTCCAGGTTGTCACCTGGGCTTCTGATCTTCATACTGGCTATAACTCAGAGGTTTCTGTCCCCCATCCTTAGGTTCAACTATTTCCTATAAAGGCTCATGGAACTCAGGTAAATACCTCACTTACTATTGCCCCTTTATTACAAAGGATATTTTAAACAGGCTTCTGCTCAAGTAAACTCTTAAGGATTTAATATGTTTATCTTTTATCTAAAAGTTTATCTTTTAACATGTTATCAGAATTTTCTTTAAAATTATGAATTTTTGTTTCTTAAAATACAAAAGTGTAAGAATAGTACGCAGACAGTAAATAACAAAAAAGATCAATCAAAATGGCAACTGTTAACATTTAGACAGCAGGTGAAAAAATAATGAAAACATGCTCATATTGTCGTCTTCTTTGGTTACATTTAATAGTGCCACAATCCATCTGCATGTCTTTCTCCATTCATAAAATGAATTGAGAACCTAGTATCTTTGGTTCATGGTGTATGCTTCAACAGAAGTTTTAAAGCCATAGACGATTTGTCATTTTAAAAACTCTACATGAAAACTCCCAGAAAGGAAAGCTAAATACTCAGTACAATAGTGCCTGGAGTTTGACTTATTGATCGGTTCGCCCTCCCTCACCCCGCCCGACGTGTCTCACCTGCAAAGGCCCCAGCGCTGGCTGGGCTGCACTGAACGAAGGGCTCAGCTTCAGCTGCTGTGGAGAAAGGATTTCCTTTTCCCTTCTTGACAGGACAGAAAGTTTTTCAAAAATCTCATTAAACTTCTCAATCATTAAGAACTTATACGAAGGAGGGCAAAAATGACAAAACATCAGATAAGCTTTGTTCGTTCTTTGGCCCTCATGTCTATAATCATGTCCTGGGTTAACTGGGGGTGGCAGACTATTTTGAAATAAGCTTCCATTGAACTACCTAGGGCAATTAGGAGACAGATTTTGAAGTATGAAATTTGATTATGAAAACACTTTTCCAGCAATAGATGGGTAAAAATAGGGTACACCGTTGATGTAGTAGAGACATGGTCCATTACAGGACGTAGGACTCTAAAATAATGTATGGGGGACTGTCCTTACAATTTACACGTTAAAATGATTTTTGCAAGGGAATGAGGATGGTGTAAAAATTTTCATGGTAGATATTTTTGTCAAGGTCAAAAGAGCAAATGGAATAGTTATGCTTTGGAGAAGGACCTCTGCCTAACCATTGTGTGACTCCTGAAGAGACAGTCTCCCCACAGCAGATCAGGAAATACCTTGACCTGCCTAAAGTAGCTCATGTATTGGCTTGAGAGTTACATAAGATATAAATGAAATTGAATCTCCTGTAAGAACATGTAAGATTTTTGACCCATGCTTTGCCATAATTGTGGTATACAAGAGTAGCTAAGGTGGTGTTTCGTTATTGTTTTTGTTACTGTTGTGGTTTTAACTAATCAGTAAAACTTTATTGAAGTTCTCAAGTAATCGAAAGATGTGGACTGCAATATCTAAGTGGCATCACACTGGTGTGCCACAGGGAGAGTCCCTCAACTTAATTTCCTCCTATATTAAATTTTCAATCTAGTCCACCAAGCAGATTCTTTTTCTCTCACAAATACATATTTAAATGAATATGAATCAATTTATTATATGAAATATTACTTTACAGAGGGCTTATCATAAATGCATTCATTTCTTAAATGGAAAGAGCCTCTGTAATGTTTTATAAAGATAAGATTGATTATATTTAATTACTTTAAGTAGCTCTGCAAAATATTTCAGAGCTGAATACCATTTACTGTTTTACAATGTAGTTACTTTCAAGATGACCTCTTTTGTACATATACGAAGACTGGGCTGCTAACTATAATTTTGGCCAATTATTATTATTAATATTTTTTCTATATTAAAAAATGTTTATTTATTTATTTTTAGAGGGAGGGTAAGCAAGGGAAAAAGAGAGGAAAAGAAACACCAATGTGTGGCTGTCTCTCATGCATCCCCTACTGGGGACCTGGCCCACAACCCAGGCATGTGCCCTGACTGGGGAATCGAACCAGCAACCCTTTGCTTTGCAGTCTGGAGCTGAATCCACTGGGCCACGCCAGCCAGGGTAATTATTAATTATTATTAATATTTTTAATCCAAAATACATGTTTAGGTGGGTACTGTTTCCTTTTTAATAACATCTGTGACTTTTCCCATGTGTCCTAGTTCTAATTCCTATATTCCAAAACAGAAATAATTAGTAAGGGTTATCAGTCAGAACAGGAAAATGTAATGATTTTAGTCATGTAAGTTTCTCACTATTTAATAACTACACTATCAATTTGGTATTCTTATGATTGTATCTAGTTGTCAATAATACCACCATCTAACCTGAATATTTCAGTTCTGTTTGTTTCAGTTTAATGATTTGCTTAATTAAACTAAATTTACCCAAGCTAGTATGTGTATCATTTGTTTAAATAGTGGGTGAGTTAAGGGTCAAAAAAATGAAAGCAGTCCACTCACACATAAATATAATACAATCATAAAGTCATTAAGATTAGTAAAGTAGGTTCAATGTGAGCAAAAACTGAGATGGCCAAGGGATAATTAGGTGCTAGGGAACTTAGTCTAAGAGAAAGTATTTAAATTCCATGCTAAACTTGACTCTGCACTTTGGGGACATCCAATAGAAAATGGAATTGTGCCCTGGCTGGTGTGGCTCAGTGGATTGAGCGCCAGCCTGCGAACTGAAGGGTCACCGGTTTGATTCCTGGTCAGGACACATGCCTGGGTTGCAGGCCAGATCAGGTCCCCAGTGGGGGACATATGAGAGGCAACCACACATTGATATTTCTCTCCCTCTCTTTCTCCCTCCCTTCCCCTCTGTCTAGAATAAATGAATCAAATCTTTCTTTTTTAAAAAAAGAAAGAAAATGGAATTGTGATGTGTTACAGATCACACCTGTGTGTCATGATGAACAAATTTCCCTACCTTGTACTTTAGGAGGTACATGTCCACAGGGATCTTGGTTGTTATCATAAAAGAAATTCAGAAGTTTTTTTAAATGGGAGGATAATTTTATCCCACTAAAATTTACCCCACTAATAAAGAGAATGAAATGTTAGCTCATAGTTCCATGAGATTTATATCGGGAACTAGAGTCATGCAGGTTGCCAGGGACCAATAAATCGTCTTGTAGCAGCAAAAGGCTTAGGGAGTGTAGGGCATTGGTCTTAAACATTTTGGTTCATATACCACCTTAAGTAAATTTGAAAATCCATATGCCCCATTGAATATTTTAAAATTAATATCTAAAAATTTCCATGAGAAGTTTAAAAAGTAAAAGGATGTCATTTTTAGTGTATTTTAACTACAGCATTTTAAAGTTGAAACTTGTATGGTACTTTTAAAAGCAAAAAAGATAACTCAAATGCCATTTAGGTTTGATACCATTGTTATCTTTTTAAAATACATAAACAAGTTTTTATTTAAGAGTCAGGAATTTTACATTGTTTCTATTCTCTTTGAACTGACGTTTCGCTTCTACTTCTACTGTAGAATCATCTATGGGGATGAACTATTATTGGAATAACTGTTGACATTCAATTGCTTAAAACAATTCAATGGTATAAATTTCTAGAAATTATTTTATTTCTCATTGGTAAATATAGCCATTTCTTTCCACTCAGATTTTCTTCCTTCACACTTCCCATTGTGTTGGGTATTTCTGGAGTCTTTGTGGGCAGTTTTGGGGAGCCAGCTAAAAGGAGGTTGAACTGGGAACCAATTTGGTGTGTTTTTAATGGATTATATATCTAGAAGGTTGACAGTCACTTCTGTGCACAGTTAGGTAACAGATAGCCACCTTTGTGTTAAGAGCCACACTTATACAACTAAGTCAGCTTAGGTGAAGTCTTGGCACAAAAATGCAGGGGTGGAGGAGGTTGAATGATGTGACCTTAGCACTGGCATCAGAAGATCTAGGTGGTAGAAAAGAAACTGAGCTGAAATTAATGGAGATGAAAACTAGTCTATGGAAAACTGTCAGCAAAGGATTTGGTTTTCATAAACACCTGGTTTAAATGGAAGTTCTCACTTACCAGGGATATACTTGATAATTCAGCAAATGTAATTATAATTTGTTTTCTCTTTTGATAGAAATTTCACAAAATAGTATTTCTTTGTCAGTCACAAATCTGTAGCAATGCTACAAATAGCATTTATATCTGTAAGTAAAGTCACATGTTTTATGCATCTAAACATCAATAATAAATTTTAAAATTGATTAGGCAGAATAGGGGAATACCAAATCATATTCCTATTCTTTTTATAAAATTGATATATTGAGATCATTATTATACCAAGAGGTTATTAAAGAGTATACAGGCAAAAAAAAACAAAAAACAAAACAAAAAAACTTAAAAAAAATTAAGTTAGAGATGTGCAAAGCACTGCCATGGTCTGAATATTTGTGTCCTCCCCAAATTCATATGCTGAAATCCTCAGGCCCAATGTGATCACATTAAGAGATGGGGTCTCTGGGCAGTAAGTAGGTCATGAGGGTGGAGTCCTCGTATATGGCTTAGTATTCTTATGAAAGAGGCCCCACAGAGCTCCCCAGCTCTTCCCATGTAAGGACAGGGCCAGAAGCTGCCCCCTACGAATGAGGAAGAGGGCCACCAAAATTTGACCATGCTGGCATCATGATCTTGAACTTCCCAGTCACTAGAACCATAATAAAGTTCTGTTGTTTGTAAGCTACCCAGTGTGGCACATTTTGTTATAGAGCATCCCAAATGGATTAAGATCAGCACTTAATTAAAATAGCATAATATTTATTGATTTAGAAATATATGTATTATCTCATCATCATGAAATTTGTAATGTTCTATAATTTTTAAAAAGATTTTATTTATTTTATTTTTAGACAGACAGGAAGGGAGAAAGAAAGAGGGAGAGAAACATTGATGTGTGGTTGCTTTTCATGCTCCCCCTACTGGGGACCTGGCCCGCAACCCAGGCATGTGCCCTGACTGGGGAATCAAACCAGCGACCCTTTGGTTCTCAGGCCAACACTCAGCCCACTGAGCTACAACAGCCAGGGCTGTTCTATAATTTTTAATTCTAAATAAATACTCACTTTCATATCTAAATTCATATTCCTTTCCTTAAAGAGCCCTTACTCCTTAATTTATATAAGGCTCAACCATCACAAAAGCTATGTGGGGGGGCAAAAGTAGGTTTATAGTTGTGAGTACATGAAACACAGAGTTTATTCTTATATTATTATTTATTAGTTATTTATTAGTACTGTTTATTTGTATTGTAACTGTAAACCTAATTTTTCCCACCTTATACTTTGCTACGATTTTGTGGACTTCTTCCCCAGTGGTGATCACTATTTTGGGGGGGATTTTTAGTTATTTTTTTTTAATTTCTAAAATTCAGCTACTAAAAAAGTTTCAAAGATCTCAAGGAGAAAATAGTGTCTTATAGCTACCCAATATCCTTCTTTAGAAGCAACATCATTACCCAGCTTCTTTTTATCTCTCCAACAGTGTTCTACTTATAAGCATACATGTTTGAATGTGCATTTGGTCGATTTTCACTTATATAACAAAAAAGTTATGGGCATTTATTTTGGACTGGCTCATAGTTGTCTAATTGTGTGTATTATATTGATATTTTGTGTTTTCTGAAAAAGGGGCAAAAAAAATCTGTAATTTTGTGTTGACAAGAGATCAATGGGAATTTTCTGTTAAAATTTGGATCCACTCTTAAACAATCAGTCAGTCTATTGGAAAAGAGGATTCTGCCCCATTCTGCAGCACATCTCAGTCCCGGATATCCCAAAGGGCACCAGAATAGCCCGTTCCATGGGCAATTCGCTCTTGATGCAAATGCAATTAAGCAATGGAGCCTGCATTAGGGAGGTTTCACAGGTGTCAATTGTTTTTGTCCCATAAATTTTTTCCACAGCTTTTTAAAAATTCTTACCAGAGGATATGGTTACTGATTTTAGAGAGAAAGACACGGGAGACAGAGACTGAGAGATAGAGAAGGAGGGAGGAAGAGAGGGCAGGAGGGAGGGAAAGGCGGGGGGAGAGAGAGAGCGATACAGAGACAGAGAGAGAAACACTGATGTGACAGAGAAACAGCCATCGGTTGCCTCCCTTACACGACCAAACTGGGGATCGAATCTGCAGCTGAGGCATGTGCCCTGACCAGAGACCGAATCTGCAGTCTTTCGGTGCATGGGATGACTCTCCAACCAACTGAGCCACCTGGCCAGGGTTTTCTCCACCTTTTTAATTTGAAACATTTCAAATGTATGATGAATATCTATTTATTCTTCACCGAGATTTACCAACTATTAACATTTTACTACATATACTTCTCTCTTTCTAATTAATAATAATAGCAATTATATATTATTGCTATTGCCGAATATTTAAGAGTACATTGCAGAGACATACAACTTGAACAAAACCCTTAACATCACAGAATATGCTTTATTGGCTTTGTCAAGTCAGGAGGAAATGTTATCGTCTCATCTCTCATTTCCTCTCAAAAGCACTGTACTTAAACGTGAAAAAGCAGAACCTTGAACTTACAATCCATCTCTTTACTCAGAACACTGAAAAGAGGCCAAACTTGATCTCATTCACAATTTTCACTGTTTACCTTAACTTTGAATTAAGATCTGGACACATATTTTTACTTTCCTGCTGTTCTTTGTAATCTGTGTGTTTAGACCATTTACATCTAAAATATTGATGTGAGGGGAACCAATCTTATGGGAAAATATATTTGACAATCATACCTCCGACAAGGGTTTGATCTCCAGAATATGTAAAGAACTCATACAACCCATCACCAGGAAGACAAACAACCCAATTAAAAAATGGGCAAAGGACCTGAACAGACACTTTTCCAAGAAGGACATACACAGGGCCCAGAGACACATGAAGGACGCTCAGCATCACCAGCCATCAGAGAGATGCAAATTAAAACCACAGTGAGATTCCACTTTGTACCAGTCAGAATGGCCTCATTAACAAATGAACAAACAATAAGTACTGGCGAGGTTGTGGAGAAAAGGGAACCATAGAGCACTGTTGGTGGGAACGCAGACTGGTGCAGCCACTGTGGAAAACAGTAGGGAATTTCCTCAAAACACTAAAAATGGGACTGCCATTTGATCCAGTGATCCCACTACCGGGATTATACTCTAAGAATCCTGAAACACAATTCAGAAGAACCTATGCACCCCAATGTTCATAGCAGCACAATTTACAATAGCCAAGTGCTAGAAACAGCCTAAGTGCCCATCAGCAAATGAGTGGATCAAAGAGCTATGGTACATTTACACAAGGGAATACTAGACAGCAGAAAGAAAAAAGCAACGCCTGCCCTTCACAACAGCATGGATGGAACTGGAGAGTATTATGCTAAGCGAAATTAGCCAGGTGGTGAAAGACAAATACCATATGATCTCACCTACAAATGGAGCCTAATGAACAAAACAAACAAATGATCAAAATAGAACCACAGATGCATAAATAAGGAATAAACTGACAGCGAGCAGAGGGAAGGGGAGATTGAGGTAGAGGGGAAAGAAGGGGAAGGGTCTAGTCAAGGAACATGTATAAAGGACTCATGGACATGGACAATAGGGCGGGGATTGACTGTGGCAGGGGAATGGGCAGAGCAGGGAGGGCAATGGGGGAAAAACTGGGACAACGGTAATGGAAGAACAATAAAAAGTATTGCTGTGTTAAGTTAAAATCTATCATCTAGCTAATTGTTCTCTATTTGTTTCATGGGTTTTTATTGTTTGCTTTTTTCTTTTTTTGTTTGTTTAGATTAGTAGAATATCTTTTATATTCCATTTTTATCTCCACTATTAGTTTATTATGTATAGCTCCTGAAATTTTTTTAGTATTTTTTCCTAGAGCTTATAATGTACATCTTTAATTAGTCACTGTTTACCTTCAAATAATATCATATCCCTTGTGTGTGGTACAAGGACTTAGTAATAGTAGGCTTCCATTTCTTCCCTCCCATCTTTTGTGATGTCAGGCACTTTATCTTTATATATATTGTAAACTCCAAGTACATTGTTGCTACTATTTTAGCTTTATAATCATCTTTCAGAGTGATTGAAGATAACAAAATTTCTGTCTGGTTTTGCATTTGTTTCTGGCTAAAAAACTTTAACATTCTCTCTAATTCAGGTCTGCTGGTAATAAATGCTCTTAAATTTTTTTATTTATCCTTCATTCTTGAAAGATATTTTTTTCTGGGTATAGAAACTAGGCTGACAGTTTTTTTCAATACTTTAAGGATGTCATTCAACTCTTTGGTTTACACAGAAGCCAAAGGGATGATAAGTATGCTGTAATTCTTACTTTTTATCTCTGCATGGGTTATGAACAGAATGTTTGTGTTCCTGCAAAATTTATGTGTTGACATCTTAACTCCCATTGTAATGGTATTAAGAGTGAGGGCCTTTGAGAGATAATAAAGCCATGAGTGAGGAGCCCTCATGAATGGGATTTGTGCCCTTGTATGAGGAGACATGAGAACTTGTCCTCGATCTCTCTGATCTTCAGATGATGACACAAGAAGACAGCCACCTGTTAGCTAAGAAGCAAGATCTCACCAGGTACCAGATCTGCCTCCAGAACTTTGAAAAAGAGATGTTGTTTAAGCTACTCAATCTATGGTATTCTGTTAAGGCAGCCCGAACTGACTAAGACAGTGTGTAACGTGTCTTTTTCCTCTGGCTGCCTTCAAGGTTTTCTCTTTACCTTCGGTTTTTAGAAGTCATAAAGTTTCTAGTGGGTGTTTTTTGTTTTGTTGTGATTTATTGACTTATTATTTATCTGGCTTAAGGTTTTCTGATCCTGTTAGCCTAAGGCATTTGTCCATAGGAGAGAAGAGTCTTAGAAGGGTTTCCCGTCCTTCCTGCAGTGGTGACTGCTCCTCTCCTCTGTACCTGCATCACAAATGAGACTTCCACTGATTTCCTACTGTGTCCCTAATCTTTCTCATGAACATCAAATGAAGGTCGGTGAAGAAGGGCTAGGAATGAATGGGTGTGGATTTCCCTGTACCTGCATCATCCACAGGTTTTATAATATCATGTTAGTCAATGCTTGGGCTTGACCATTTTGTTAAAAATTGCATATGAATTCTTCTTACCCACCTATATGAAAACCGGAAATAGCAAACAAATATTATAAGAAATCTGTTGTCCCTAGTAATTAGAGTAATCTTTTGGTATCACTTAACATCTATGAATTTTTCTATATTAAAGAATATCCAAACAAAACAAATAAGTACAATGCTGACACAGTTGTAATCACACCAGCTTTGTGTAAAGCATTAAAGGCAATACCTATCAATTTCCAAAATTAAGTTCATTTGCTCCCTGTGTGATATTACTACAGGAAATTTCTTTTCTAAAGAAATAATACAACAGGACAATATAACCATGTTCATGATCAAATAAATGTTCACTGTGATTTTATTTATAATATTAAAAACTGAAAACAACCTCAATTATCATACTAGGCAATGCTAAATTGAATATTGTTATGCTAATTTGGTGGATGATTATAATTTCTATTATACATCTAACTTAGCTTAGATTTTCTGAAAACAATGATAAAAATGAGGTTAATTAGGTGTGCCACAGTGGGTTTGCAGAATCCTACATTATTATGAATAACACTTCATGCCTATGTGTAACATTGTTATTAGATGATTAATCTGGGTGGGCTATGGCTAGCCTTAGGGGTTGTTGGTTGGATGAACTAGGTGCCCCTAAACTGTGACCTAAATATAATTTTGATAAATTAACATGGAAACAATGTTTTCCTGTGCTAGAGTTCAGATCTAAAGTAATTTATAAATATTTTGCATATATCTACATAATCTATCAGTAACCTATTACACTGTTAATAGAATGACTACCAAATAGTTGTCAAGGAGATAGATAATTAGTTTAAAAAGGGTCCTGCAATCATGAAGGGGGTACAAAATTCAATTAACTCTAATTTGAAGGCAAGTTGCTGGATTCCATGTGGGTCATGCAGAGTTCAGTTATCTAAATCAGTCAATAAAAAGTTAGAAAAATTTGCAAAAAGGTGAAATAAAGGGAATATGTTTAGAAGGTGGCATAAAAGTACACGGTAGCTGAAAGTATGTTTTGGGTCCTCCTGTTCACATGGCAAGCAGCACTGGGTTAGCAAAATAAGCACAGATCTGATCTCGCATCACAGGTCCCAAATTCAGACCGAAGTCCTAGACCTATAGCTGTGCTTTAGTTTTGAATCTCTACTCAACGAATCTGGCAGTGTTTGAAATAGCAACTTTCACTCTTTAGTTGGATAGATGACTTTGCAAACTCAGAAAGTTGTAAAAATAAGTACAGGATGGGGTAAAAGTAGGTTTACAGTTGTAAGTAAAACATAATTTATTCTTATATTATTTATTAATTATTATATTATTTTCCATATGAACAACCATAAACCTACTTTTGACCCACACTTTATAAAGATAATGAAATAAGTTTATAGAAAGTATTAATATTGCAGTAGTCAATTTATGTGGAATATACTTCAAGTCACAATGACAATTTGTTTCTTTTAAAAAAAATATTTTTATTTATTTATTTTTAGAGAGGGGAAGGGAGGGAGAAAGAGAGGGAGAGAAGCATTAATGTGTGGTTGCCCCTCACATTCCCCCTACTAGGGACCCAGCCTGCAACTCAGGCATGTGCCCCAACTGGGAATCGAACTGGCGACCTTTTGGTTCACTGGCTGGCACTCAATCCACTCAGCCTCACCAGCCAGGGCTCTTTCTTTTTTTTTAATCTTCACCTGAGGATATGTTTATTGATTTTGGAGAGAGAGGGAGAAAGAGAGAAGGAGAGAGGGAAGAGAGAGAGACAGACAGACAGACAGATGTTGATGTGAGGAACATCTATTGGTTCCCTCCCATAGGCATCCTGACCTGCAACCATTTTGGTGGACAGGACAATACTCCAATCAATGGAGTCACCTGGACAGGGCTTTTTTTTCCTTTTTATTTTTTATTTTACTTATTGATTTTGAGAGAGAGAGAGAGGGTAACATCGATTTGCTGTTCCACTTAGTTATGTATTCATTGGTTGATTCTGGTATGTGCCCTGACCCAGAATTGAACCCATAACCTAGTTGCATGGGGACGATACTCTAACCAACCAAGCTACCTGGCCAGGGCTGCTTTACTCTTTTAATTAGAAATTTCTGATTTATACTTGTGACTTAAATTTGATATGCATTAGAAATGTACTTAATAAAGCTTACAAACAGTGTTTTGGTGCCTACTAAAATTGCAAACTGAATTTGTTATATTTTTTAAAGCTACTTAAGAATTTATAAAGATTTTTTTAGTTTTTAAGCTGGGCTTTTTAGGAATGTGATGTATCTGAGGAAAAAAATATTACATTTGCATATGCAAGTAAAATATTTCAGGGAATTCAGTGAAATAAGTTTTTTGTTTGGGTGTTAATGATATAAGGTCACCTACTATATTACACTTATTAGTTAAAATTAATAGAAGAAAAAGGAAAAGTGATTATACTTATTTTTTAATAAAAATTATTTAATTCAGAAATCGACTAATAATTATGTCGAATTTAGGGGTTTAAGAAAATTCAATCTTATATTAAGTGCTATTACAAATTGCCTATTTAGACAGCTTTAAGTGACTCATTTTGCATATAAAAGCCCTCCCCTGGACATTAAAATATTCACTGACATGCTAAGCCCAATGATAATTGTCAACTGAACCTGACAATATGACAAATGTCTGAGTCATTCTGGAAAACCCATTCCATTATACCATTTGCATTTAAATAGAGACATTTCTTGCATTTTAAATAAATAAGCAATAAATTTAAAAAGAATTATTTTTATCATAGAAAATGTGTAAGATAAAAATGTAAGAAACAAATAAACATTACCAGTAATCCATCAAAAGAAAATCATTGCTAATATTTTGGTGTACTAGCTCTCAGTCTTTTTTTTTAAGATTTTATTTATTTTATTTTTAGACAGAAGGGAAGGGAGGGAGAAAGAGAGGGAGAGAAGCAACGTTTGGAAGCACCCCCTGCTGGGGACCTGGTCTGCAACCCAGGCATGTGCCCTGACTGGGGAATCGAACCAGCGATCCTTTTGTTTGCAGGCCGGCGCTCAATCCACTGAGCTACACCTGCCAAGGCAGCTCTCAGTATTTTTATATATTTTAAGTATTAATTAAATTAGCGGCCTACTAATTTGCCCTGTTAAAAATCCATACTGTACATGTAGGGTTTTTGTGGGGGGTTTTTGTATGATGCTTTTAAAATTTTAACTTTTTACCATGACAATGTTTGCAGATTTTACACATCAAGACGAAAGATCCAGGGGGCTTGGGTGACATTTGATGACCTGTGATGGAGGGGGCAGGGGATTTGGTGTTAGAAAGATGTCAGTGTTTATGTGTTTATTAGCCAGGAAGGCCTTGGACAAGTTTTTACCATTTTATGTTTCCATACCTGTGAAATGGAGATGACAGTAACTACCGAATCTCCCTGTTGGGGAAATGAAGTATCTATTATTTAAAGTACATAGAGCTTGGTTTCAGTACTGATTCTTGGCGAAATCTGTGATCTGAGGTGCCTCTAAGGCTAAGGGATGTCTGAGTCACGGAAGAACTCTGTTCTCTCACTTCCACATAGCACAACGACTTAGAGCTGCTCGCGGGACCGCCAGCCCAGCAGGGTGGTGCGTTGCAACAGCGGCACAGGGAGAGCACAGGCTGTGCATGGTACGAAATTCACAACCAGGAAACAAATCAAGGAAAAGAAAGGTTAGTCACAGTAATAACACCTGGATTTACATAAAAGTGTTTGTTCTTAACCAGTTTTATGCATAGTCAGAGACAAAGAATTAAAAAGGACAAAAAAGGTACTTTGGGAAGCTGAGCAAGCACCGGAGGCCCCGGAGAGTAAGAGTTCCGAAGGAAAATACTGACAGGGCGGCCCTCAATTTTCAACGGGAAAATTGGAGGCTGTATTCGTGTGAGTCCAATTAGTGCTGCTGGTCAAATTTTGTCAGATTACAGAATTATAAGTCACGTCTCAAAAAGAAAATTTTTATGGAATCCTAAGAACTGTCCGCGCCCTGCTGTGACTGGGAGCAATCCTTTCCGTGAGATGGGGTTCAGAAGAGAAGTATTCCACTTCCTGTACGGGACATTTGAAAGAAAAATGAGCCTCATCAAAAAAAAAAAAAAAAAAAGCCTTCTAGAAGCAATTGGGAGACGCCAATTTTTCTCTACATATACATTCTGATTTCCAAGTATTCACAATCATCACCTTTGAAACGCTCCTCCACTTCACCTGGGGCTGCACTCGTTGCCAAACTTCTCTGACAAGCTTTTTGCTCTTACTTATCATCGTACTGATACCCAGCGTCAGGGGATTGTGGATTGTGCTGGAAACACTATGTAATTACATGAGCTTTCTGTGCTCAAAGTTACCTCACCTATTTCATCACTATACTTTTCCAGCGGGGGAAGAGAAACCCAGGATACAAGACATCAGTGGGAAATTGGCACTGTGGATATATTGGAGAACCAATGACACCGTATTAAACTTCAAAATGAAAAAAGAATACTGATGGCAAAATTCACTTGCTTCCACTATAAAAGGTCAACAAGTAACATCCCAGAAAGTAGAGTGATTTTTCAAGTGATCTGTAAATACTTCATGTGCTTAGAAGTGAATGTTGTAACCTAATCATTCTGGTGG
>PVJD01002054.1:0-222471 GCA_004026545.1 Mormoops blainvillei
GAATTATAGAAAATGAATTGAGGAAAGTGAAGCTAGAATCAGGGAGACCAGTAACCTCAACCAGAAACGATGACTTACGGCCCAGGGTAGTTGGTGATTTAAAGCAGAGCAATGGGTGGGAGGGTGATTTGGGTGGCATGTGCAGTAGGGGTGCCCATGGTATTACTTTTGAATCTTTCAAGAGGTGGAGACTCCCCATCTCCCCCCTGCCCCCAACCTCTGCTGCTGGTAGTAAGGACAGGAGGGTACTTGAGGCCCCTTCCTAGACAAATCTACCTGGAGAGGGGAAGGCACAGGCAAGAGCATATTCCTTTTTAGGGACTGATTCAGCTCATGAGCTAGAGAGAGGATCCAGTCTGGGGCGAGGAATACGAGGAGAGATCTTTTTACGACATCAAAGAAAAGGTATAATTCCTGAAGATGGTTGCCCAAGGCAGGACCAGCTCCGCAATCTACAGGGCCTGGTGCCAAATGAAGGTGCAGGGCCTCTTGTTTGGACATTATTAAACATTTCAAGATGGCAACAGAAGAACCTCTCACCAAACGCAGGGCCTCTCTAAACATGGGCCTTGTGTGGCTACTGGGTCAGGCACCCATGACACCAGCCATGGAGTAAGACCATTCTCAAGGATTTCAAAATACCCACATTTATTTTCCTAATGGGAAAGTAGATGTGTCAGGGATAGGATGAGACTCAAGCTGCTTTAGTTCTTTTCCTTCTCACCTGCAAACATTTAAAATTAGGAAAGAGTAGCATTGTAGTCACCTAATTCTCTCTCCCGTCTCTTCAGGGGTATTAATTCTGCACAGTTGACAGGGATCCCATCAACCTTTGTCCTTTGCTGTCCATTTGAGCACCTCAGGGGGACTCCTGTGCAGGGCTGCCATCTGTTGCTGTCATGCCCTAATACTTTTAAAACAAGGGAGAGCCCAGTAGACTCTCAGGCAGGGAGGGAGAAACCCTCCATAGAATGTTTCCTTACAGTGAAGCCTGAAGAGTCAGTACACATACAAATTGAGAGAAAATTCATTGGAAGCTGGCCTGTGAACTCAAACAAGCTTGCTCTCCGTAAGTGACTTGTCTCCATTCATTGTTTTTTCTTTCTAATGTCATGTTTAGATGAGCCATTTTCAGAAAGTCATCTTATGAGAACATCATACAGTAAATATGCGTTGCCTGGCATACCAGCCTTGACATAATCACTGAGTTTGATTGGCATTCCCTGAGTTCACCCACGTGGAGTAGGCCAATGGTGGAATAGCTTCAACCGGGAGTCCATTGTCACAGGTTGCCCCTGTATTTGCAAAGCTTTTGCTTAAAAAAAATTCTTGAAGAAAGATTTGAAAACATTCTAAAATGAAAATGAAGTAGTAAAATATGCTGGGTAGATATCTTTCCCATCTGAAGGCTAATTGCCAAATAGACTTTTAGACTTCGAACTTCTACTCATCCTTTTGAGTCTAATCATATAAAGACCAAAATTGACCTATGAAGTCTGTGAAAATATATGAAAGCAAATAGTTGAACATGTGGTGGAAATAATTTAAAAATTAAAACTTTTCTGCAATCTAACAAATCAGCTATTTTTAAAAATGCTTAGTGTTTTAAGACAACATACTATTTGTAAAAAGAAATGTGAAGTTTACAAATCTGACTTTATGTGTGACTGATTGAACTCCCAAATAACTAAATGCATTTAAATTATTTTTTTCAAATTATCTTTCATAGAGAAAATTTACCCATGGATATAGCCTCTAAAGAACCGTATCGGTGCGAAAGGACGTGGAGGTCTGCCTAGTTGGTCTTGTTCGGCTCTCGCTATTCTCATACTTTCATCAGTTACTATTTTTGCCTGTCTGGATCTTGAAAGGGGTCAATTCAACTCTGATTTGTGGAGCTGACTCACACTTAGAGGCCGACACCCTGTGGCTGACAGTTGCGGCTTCGAGCAACCGTCCTCCCAGGGTCTGCCAACGGTGCAGAGGGATGTGGGAGGCAGGGCCCACACGTGCCCCACTCGGTGTAGGGGTGGAGAGCACTTGGTGGAGGTTTGTTCAGGGACAGGACATGTGTGGATGCTTTAGTCAACCACAGACAAATATTCTCAGCTTTGGGTCCCGTGATGGTAGTTTTTTAAATGTACATATTTTATAATAATTTTTATTTATCATTTTAAAGATGTCATTTGTAAGAATTGTTTTTTTAAAAAATTTGATGTTTTACTTTTTCTTGCCATTGCATCATATTAGTAACTTGTCATGACAAACCTAAATTTTTATTTTAAAATATGTAAGTAGGTATCCCAGAGTTTAAGATTCCTCCCTGTCAAGGAGGTAGGACAGCACCAACAGAGGCTGAGTCTCTGTGGCCTAATCCAAGCCTCCTGTAGCCCTTAAGACTGTTCTGATGGAGCCTCTCCAGCCTGCCTTCACCAGCAGGGGTTCATAAATTCATAACTGGAGAGAAATACAGCATATAGAATCATATTTATGAAATAATGAACTCTTTCATTGCTTTGATATTCTAAATATATATTATGTAAAATAGTATGTTAAAATAAATATATAAATATGTAATTTAAAATATTGATAATTACATAATATATTAGGCTACTTATGCATAAGTGTATGTGTGTGTGTGTATATGTATGTATACATATACATACATACATATATAGACATACATACACATATACACATACACACATATATATACATATATATGTGTATATATATATTCCCTAGCCCCCACATACAATAGTCCTTGAAAGGAAAAAGTATGGTTCTGTCTATGAAAAGATAGGAAAAGTCATTTACTAATTAAATAATGTAAAGTGAGAGAAGAGCCCGTGGTGGGAACTGGCTGGCTTCCGACAGGGCCGGGAGCAGCAGCGCCTGCCCTTCACGTGCGTCTGCCAGGCCTTGCCTGAGCCCGGTCCCTGGCAGGTGAGGCGTCCCTCTACAGGAAGTACTGCATTATTTCACAAACAGTTACAGTGTTTTGTCCCAGTAATTTTGTCTTTAGATCTCCACTCTTGGAAATTGAAGGCTTTTCTGTCTAAAATTTCTTTTCTAAAATGCAGTACCTCAAGGTTGTTCAGACTTCAAGGTTTGTGTGTCGTTTTGATCAGATACAACCTTACTCAAATTTAGCAAACAGAGGAGAGCAGGTTGTAGGCTGTAAGCTAAGACCCTAGACTTGGGCGAATCCAGTCTCTCTCTGTCCCAGGATACCTGAAGGGGATGGAGTCACTGTGGGAAGGATTCGCAGACATTTCCTGCTCATTCCTGTGTACCCGCCCCTCTCAGTGTCTCCTTCTCTTTCTCTCTCATATGATTCAGTAATACTGTTTTGTTTCCTTTTCTATTACTTTGTCCCTGGTGGTGGTGGCCTCACGCGATGGCTGTAGGACGGTGCAGTCCCGAAACAGGACCTTAGATGCATTCTGTGCCTGTTCCAAGGTCTGAGCAGGCTTTTCCTCTACCCACATCAGATTTCTGGGGCTAGTCCTTGATGAAAATCTCAAACCTAAATTCTAAGTTCAGTTAGCTTGAAACACTCAGAAGACTCAGACCAATCCACCATTAGGAAAGTCCCACAGGTCCACACACTAGATTTGTGACAGTTATTCTCGCCCTCCTTGGGGTAGACGTGACTACCCCCCGCCCCATCCCTAGGAAGCCTGTGAAGGTGTGCCCTTATCATGTGGATAAAACCTTCACCTGGGTTCCCTTCTCTCCGCAGCCTCACCAGCACTTGTTATTCGTTGATTCGTTTATGATGGGTGTTCTGACCGGTGTGAGGCGGTATCTCATTGTGGTTGTAATTCGCATCTCTCTGATGGCTAGTGGTGTTGAGCATCTTTTCATATGCCCTGGGCCCTCTGTATGTCCTTGTTGGAGAACTGTCTGTTTCGGTCCTTTACCCATTTTTTAAATTGGGTTGTTTATCTTCCTGGTGTTGAGTCATATGAGTTCTTTATATATTTTGGAGATTAAACCCTTGTCCAAAGTCTCATTGGCACATATGTTCTCCCATACAGTTGGTTCCCTTTTCATTTTGCTGATGTTTTCTTTAGCCATGCAGAAGCTTTTTAATTTGATGTAGTCCCATTTGTTTATTTTTTCCTTTATATCCTGTGCCCTAGGAGACGTATCGGCAAAAATATTGCTATGTGGGATGTCTGAAATTTTACTGCCTATATTTCCTTCTAGGATTTTTATGGTGTCATGACTCACAGTTAAGCCCTTTATCCATTTTCAGTTTATTGTGGTGTATGGTGTAAATTGGTGGTTTAGTTTCATTTTTTTCATGTATCATCCCAATTCTCCCAACACCATTTATTGAAGAGACTGTTTTTACTCCATTGTATGCTCCTGCCCCTTTTTTCAAATATTAATTGACCATAGAGACAACAGCAAGTGCTGACGAGGATGTGGAGAAAACGGAACCCTAGTGCACTGTTGGTGGGAGTGCAGACTGGGGCAGCCACTGTGGAGAACAGTATGGAATTTCCTCAAAAAAATTAATGGAACTGCCCTTTGACCCAATGATTCTACTGCTGGGAATATAACCTAAGAATCCTAAATCACCAGTTCAAAAGAACTTATGCACCCCCGTGTCCATAGCAGTGCTATTTACAATAGCCAATTTGGAAATCGCCCAAGTGCCCATCATTAGATGAGTGGATAAAAAAAAAAACAACTGTGGTACATTCATGCAATGGAATACTGTGCAGCAGAAAGAAAGAAGGAGCTGCTACCCTTCACAACAGCATGGATGGAACTGGAGAGCATTATGCTCAGTGAAATAAGCCAGTCAGTGAAAGACAAATAGCACATGATGTTACCTATAACATGAGTCTAATGAACAAAATAAACTAACAAAATAGAACCAGAGGCATGGAAACATGGGACAGACTGACAGCGACCAGAGGGGAGAGGGGTTGAGGGAATGGTGGAAAGAAGGGGAAGGGAGTAGTCTAAGAACATGTATCGATGACCCACGGACAAGACAATGGTGTGGGGATGGACTGTGGGAGTGAGGGGTGGGATGGGTGGAGGAGGACAAAGGGGAAGAATTGGGACAACTGTAACAGAATAACAATAAAAATTAAAAACATAAAAAAATAAAACCTTCAGAGCCTCCATAAACATCCCTGGAAGGAAGCACAGTGTAGCAGTAGAAAAGCAGTGTGGGAAGAGGCCTAGCAAAGACAGGTGTTCCAAGGTGCACCCTGTTGGCATTGCTGACTCCGCTAATAAGGGTTTTATGTCGTCATGTCCTGTTTTCACCGTGATCACTCTGTTTGACATCCGCTTCTTTCTCTTCCTCCTCCCTCTTTTAACCATGTCATCACTGTTGAGATCATTGTACGGTTCGGGGTGTTAGAAATGGCACACGCTTCCCACTTTCACTCTCCCCTGCTCCCCATACCCCACTGACTTACACTGTCCTGCTGCCCTGGGTCCCTTCCTGTTGGGGCTGGCCTTGAGCAGGACAGTGCGCTCACACTCTGCAAGGGAGAGAAGAATGGGGCTGAGCGTCTTTGGTAAAATTACAAAGCAAGCCAAGTCCTCATACCCCCGACCTGCACTGGGTTGCCCGTGGGGTAGCTGCTGATTGCATAAACAGCGCCTGCCCAGAGCTTCCCTCCATGCCTCTAGCGACAAGCTGCAAAGCTACGCAGCTTACCAAGCCAGTGAGAGTGGTTTTCACTCACTCAACATCTCCTTTTGCCAGGCACTCTTACCAATGTAATGACACTTTTCTGACTCACACTCCTTTCTTCCATTGAGACAGAAAATATGTGGATTTGTTTTCTTTTTTAGTTTACTTAATGAATCACATTGGTTAAATTTCAGATGTCATACTAATTTGTATTAAACCCTATTTAGTCATGAGACATTATATATAACCTTATGCTGTGGATTTACTTTGTTAAAATTTTTATCTGAAAAATGCTGCCATCATAGAATGAATTGAGAAGTATTCCCTCCCCTTAAGTTTCCTGGAAGAATTTGTATATAATTGATATTATTTTGCCCTCAAATGTCTGATACAATTCACCAGTGAAGCCATCTGGTCCTGGAATTTTCTTTGAGGAAAGATTCTTAGCTACAATTTGATTTTTTAAAATAGATATAGGTTATCCAAGATACATATTTCTTATTGAAAGAACTTGGTATTTTGTCTTTTAAGGAAATTTTTCCATTTCACATAAGTCATTGAATTTTTTGGCCCAAGTTGTATGTAATGTTCCTTTATTATATTTTAAAATGTGTATCAGTATTGATATTACCTTTCTCATTCTTGATACTGTTAATATTCTCTTGCTTCCTCTCTCTTTCTCCCCTCCATCTATTCTCTCTCATCAGCCTGATCAGAGATTTATCAATTTTGTTTATGTTTTCGAAGAATAAGATTTTGGTTTTATTAATTTTTTTCTCTATTTTTTATTTTCTAGTTCATGGATGTCTTCTCTGACCTTTTAATTTCCTTTCTTCCACTTACTTTAAGTTTTGCTTTTCTTTTTCTAGTTGTTTAAGGTGGAAGCTGAAGTCATTGATCTGTATTATTTTTTGTTTGTTGCTGTAAATTCTCCCCAACGAACTGCTTTAGCAGCAATCCTCAAATTAATATGTTGTGGGTTTTTTTCATCCAGTTCAAAACACTTTAAAATTTCCCTTTTTATTTCTTGTTTGACCCATCGGTTATTAAGAAATTTAGTTTCCAATTATTTAGGGATTTTACAAAGAACTTTCTAATATTTACTTCTACTTTAATACCCAGTAGTCAGTGAATATGCTTTGTATAAATTGAATCTTTTAAAACTAACAACTATATACCAAGAAATTTGACCATCCGGGTGAAATGGATAGATTTCTAGAGAAATACAATCTTCCAAAACTGAATAAGGAAGAAGCAGAAAGGCTGAACAGACCAGTAACAACTGGTGAAATTGAAGCAGTAATCAAAAAAAACTCCAGGCACACAAAAGCCCTAGACCAGATAGGTTCACAGGAGAATTTTGCAGAACATTTAAGGAAGAGCTAACCCCCATCCTTCTCAGACTAATCCAAAAAATCAAAGAAGAGGGAAGACTCCCAAACTCTTTTTATGAGACCAGCATCATCCTAATCACAAAACCAGATAAAGACACAACAAAGAAAGAAAACTACAGGCCAATATCGGTGATGAACACAGAAGCTGAACTCCTCAACAAAATGTTGGCAAACCGCATCCAGCAATACATTAAAAAGATCATATACCATGATCAAGTGGGATTCATCTGAGGGATGCAAGGATAGTACAATATTCGCAAATCAATAAACGTAATACGTTTATTGATTATGTTATAAATAAATGTTATAAATAAACAAAAGGAAAGATAAAAATCACATGATCATATCAATAGATGTGGAAAAAGCATTTGATGATATACAGCACCGATTTATGATAAAAACACTAATCAAAGAGGGAGTAAAGGGGGCATACCTCAACATCATAAAGGCTATATACGAGAAACCCACATCCAGCATCATACTGAATGGGCAAAAACTAAAAGCTTCCCCACTAAGATCAGGAACAAGACAAGGATGTCAACTTTCATCACTTCTATTCAACATAGCATTAGAAGTCCTAGAAACAGCCATTGGACAAGAAAAAGAAAGAAAAAGCATCCAAACTGGAAAGTAGGAAGTAAAACTGTCACTGTTAGAAGATGACATGATGGTGTACATAGAAAACCCTACAGACTCCACCAAAAAAATGCTTGACCTAAAAAGTGAATTTGACAAAATAGTAGGTTGCAAAGTCAATATTCAGAAATCAAAGGCATTTTTGTACACCAACAATGAAATATCAGAAAAATCCCATTTACTATAGCAACAAGAAAAATAAAGTACCTAGGAATAAACTTAACCAAGGAGGTTAAAGTCCTGTACTCAGAAAACTACACAACACTGAAGAAAGAAATTAAGGAAGGCAAAAATAAATGGAAGTATATACCATGTTCATGGATTGGAAGAATTAACTTCATCAAAATGTCCATACTACCCAAAGCAATTTGTAGATTCAGTGCAATCCCTGTTAAAATACCAATGACACATTTCACAGATATAGAACATTTCAAAAATTTATATGGAATTACAGTCAACCCTGAATAGCTGCAATTTTCAATAGCAATTTTGAGAAAGAAGAATAAAGTAGGAGAGATTACAATACCTGACATCAAACTATAAGGCCGCTGTGATCACATCAGTCTGGTGCTGGCATAAGAACAGACACATAGACCAATGGAACAGAATAGAGAGCCCAGAAATAAACCCATGTCTCTCTGGTCAGTTAATATTCACAAAGGTGGCAGAAACATAAAATGGAGTAAAAATAGCCTCTTCGACAAATGATGTTGGGGGATCTGGACAGCTACATGCAAAAAATGAAATTCAACCACCAACTTACACCACACACAAAAATAAGATGGATAAAAGACTTAAATATAAGTTGCGACACCATAAAAGTCCCAGAGGAGAACATAGGCAGGAAAATCTCAGATATTCCATGCAGCAGTATTTTCACCAATATGCCCCCTAGAGCAAGAGACATAAAGGAAAGAATAAAGACATGGGAGTTCATCAAAATAAGACGCTTCTGCGTGGTGAAAGAAAACATCAGCAAAATGAGAAGGGGACAAACTGTATGGGAAAATATATTTGCCAATGATACCTCAGGCAAGGGTTTGATCTCCAAAATATATAAAGAACTCACATGACTCCACTCCAGGAAAACAAACAATCCAGTTAAAAAGTGGGCAAAGGACCTGAACAGATACTTCTCCAAGGAGGACATACACAGGGCCGAGAGACACATGAAAGGATGCTCAGCATCACTAGCCATCAGAGAGATGCAAATTAAAACCGTAGTGAGATACCACTTCACACCAGCCAGAATGGCCATCATAAACAAATCAACAAACAACAAATGCTGGCGAGGATGTGGAGAAAGGGGAACCCTAGTGCACTGTTGGTGGGAATGCAGACTGGTGTAGCCACTGTGGAAAACAGTATGGAATTTCCTCAAAAAACTAAAAATGGAACTTTTGACCCAGCAATTCCACTGCTGGGATAATACCTTAAGAATCCTGAAACACCAATTCAAAAGAACCTATACACTCCAATGTTCATAGCAGCGCTATTTACAATAGCCAAGAATTGGAAGCAACCTAAGTGTCCAACAATAAATGAGTGGATCAAAAAACTTTGGTACAGTACACAATGCAATACTATGCAGCAGAAAGTAAGAAAGAGCTACTACCCTTCACAACAGCATGGGTGGAACTGGAGAGCATTATGCAAAGTGAAATAAGCCAGACAGCGAAAGACAGATACCATATGATCTCACCTGTAAGTGGAACTTAACAAAGTAAACAAGCAAGCAAAATATAACCAGCAACATTGAAATAAAAACCAAACTGACAGTAACCAGAGAGGAGGAGGGAGGCGGATAACGGGAAAAGGAGGGGAAGGGTCATCAAGGAACACGCATAAAGGACCCACTGACAAAGCCAAATGGGAGAAGGATTGAGGGTGGGAGGTGGGGAGGGGTGGCGCTGGGGAAAGTGGTGGTGGGAAAATGTTGACAAAAAAAAATAAAATAAGGGGAGGCTAAGAATAGTATAGGAAATTGAGAAGTTAAAGAACTGATATGTACAACCCATAAACATGAACTAAGAGTGTGGGGATCATGGGAGGGGGTGCAGGGCAGAGGGGATAAAGGAGGAAAAAATAAGACAACCGTAATAACATAATAACAATAAGATATACCAAAGAAATAAGACTTATTGAGACTTGTTTTATGCCCCAGAATTTGATTTACCTTGGCAGTGTTCGGCTGTGCCCCTGCCGTTGGAGGGAGTGCTGCGTAAGAGCCCATTGGGTCTGGATGGTTGGTAGTGCCCTGTAGGTCTGTGTCCTCACTGACTTTTCTGTCTGCTACCCCTTCTCTACCAATTACTACAATGATTGTGGGCTTGTCTGTTTTTCCTTGCTGTTTGTTCAGTTTTTACTTCATGTATTTTAAAGCTGAGTTATTAGGTGCATAAGTGTTTAAGAGTGCTATCTCTTCTTTATTAATTTACAATTATATAAATTGATCTTTATCACTATTAATAATCCTTGCTCTGTGAGGTACTTTGTTATTAATAGAATCACTTCTGCTTTCTTCTGGCTGTTAACATGGTATATATTTTTGTTTTAACTTGTTTTTGTCTTTATATATATAGCCTGTTTCTGTAGGCAGCATATAGTTAGATCTTGCTTTTTAAATCTAATTCAGCTTCTCTGCCTTTACATTGTAGTGTTTACATAATTTACACTTGATGTGATTATTAATATAGTTAGATCTAAATCTATCATCTTGCTGTATGTATCCTGTTTATTCCATCTGCTTTTTTCCCCTTCGTCTCCATTTTTGCCTTGTTTTGGATTGAGAATATGAAAATACATACATATATATATATATGTATGTATATATATACATTCTTTATTTTTGAAAGGTGTGTTCCCTGGGTAATGAACTCTAGGTTAACAAGATTTCTTTTTCTGTAAGATCTTAGAGGTGATGTTCTACTGTCTTCTTGTTTCCATTTTCTTTTTCTGATAATAAATGTTCTACGTCTTATCCTTCTTTCTTTATATGTAGCATGTCTTTTTTTTTTTTCATTTGCTTTTAAGATTTCCTGCTTATCACCAGATTTGAGCAATTCAATTATTATTTTAGGCACATAATTCTCTTCATGTTTGTTGTGCTTGGATTTTGTTGAGTTGTTTTTGGACCTGTATATTTGAACTTCTCATTAAATTTGGACAATTTTAAGCCATTAACTTCAAATTTTTTTGTTCTCCCTTTTTCCTTAATTACTCCAATCACATTGTGTTTTAGGCCACTAGAAGTTGTCCCACCTATCTATCACTGGTGGTGTTTTGTTTCTGTTTTTAAATTATTTTTTTTCTGTGTGTGTTCCATTTTAGATGGCTTCTGTTGTGACCTCTTCAAACTCACTGCTCTAATTCTTCAAGGCTAATGTGTCATTTATCCATCCAGGGTGCTCTTCATCTCAGACAATATAGATTTCATTTGTAGAAATATCATTTATTTTTTAGTATCTTTTGTTTTCAGTTAACTTTTGGGATATATGGAATACAGTTATTGTTTATGGTCTGATAAATCTAACATCTGTGTTAGTTTTACAAAAGTTTGGATTGCTTTTGCTCCTCACTGTGTATTTTATTTTTCTGCTTTTTTCAGTGCTTGGTAATTTTTAATGGGATCCTAGACACTGTGAATTTTGCCTTTTTGAGTGCTGGATATAGTTTCCTTTCTAGAAATGTATTTGAGATTTGCTCTTGGAAACAATTTGATCCTTAATGGTCTAGCTTTTAAACTTCGTCAGACAGCAGCTGAACAGTATTCAGTCTGTAAGTAATTTTTCTTTGCTACCGAGTCAAGACCCTGCTGAGTGCTCCGCCTGCTGCCTGTGAAGCGCGCACGTCCCTGTCCTGCCCTGAGAGCGAGCCGTGCACTGTCCTGCAGGTGTTTTCAGGGGGTCCTTCCCCCCGGCCTCAGGCCTCAGATGTTTTCCTTAGACTTGTGCTGGTTCACACTCGGTTGGGTGCCCTTGAGGGACCCGTGGCAGACCTCCAGAGCTCTCTCTGTGCAACCCTCGTTTCTCCACGGCGCAGTCCCGAGAGCTCTGCCTTTCCCATCTCCCTGGAGTCTCAGCTCTGCCTCTGCAACTCGGGGAGTCTGCTGGGCTCTTGCTGGGACCCCCTCCTGCGGCCTCGCCTGGGCACTCTCTCAAGGCAGACACCCAGGACAGTCACAGAGCCCATGCTCCCGTCTCTCAGGGCCAGTCTCCTTCCTTCACTGTCTGTCATGTGGCATCTTGAAGACCTTGTTCCATGTACTTTGTCTCTGTTTTTGTTCAGTTGGCTGTTCCTGGTGGGAGGGTAATGCTGTTACTCTGTCTTGGTTGGAAAAAGGAGCCCCACTTTTTCTTCATCCGTCTCTTGCAGTTTTTCTATTCCACAGTCTCTAGTTGATGAGAATAGTCATCCCATTCGTCTGTCCTCTCTACTCTCCTTTGGCAGAAGTATTTCTCTTTATTCCTGTCACAAGAGATAGATGATAAACCTACTGCGACCCTAAGAATGGATAGACTGTAGACACCTGTCCAAGGATCTCTGCTTTCTCAGGCTACCCAGGGCCGGGGCCTCGGCACAGAGCACAGAATGACAGCCCCTCCAGGTCTGGAACACAGGGCAGGGGAGCGGAGAGCTTTGGGAGAAGAGAGGAGCATCAGCTCTTTGGAGGCCAAAGTCAAACCTTTGCGTTTTAAAGCTGGATGACCTTTGCATGACAGTGACTATAACCACGATTGTACAGTACATACACTAGAGAATTTAACTATTAAGACTAATTATAGATGATGGGGAAGCTAAAACCGAGAAGGAAAAAGATAAATAACTGATTCAGCCAGGAAGCACATCTTGGGGGAACTTGAACGGTGATGTGGGAATCTGAGATGCCCGTGTCCAGAGCAGAATGCCCGTGTTTCAGAGGGCCCTCAAGGCCTTGGGCAGTAAGGAAAATGTTTAGACTTATTTGTATTAAAATAAATAACTGCATTAAGTTTTCCTAGTACAAAATGTACATGGGTGTGAACACTCTCACCTTTTGTGGATGTCATGCATGATGACATCACCAGATGTTATGATGGCAGCATGTCATCGTGGCACCCTGCAGCTGAGCAAGCAGTCAGCAGTGCAGGGCTTGACATTGGAACCTGGTGCTGCTGTCGGCTTTTGGCGTTTTGCTGCATATTGTAGTTTCAGAGGACCTCAGTAAATGGATTTATAAAATTATTTTGCAATATTTCATAATATTTTACCGTGAAATAGGACACTACTGTGAAAATAATTTGTACCACAAAGATGTCTGCTTGTGTTTATTGCAAGGATCTAAATAAAAGGATTGTCAGCCTTAAAGATGAACTACATTGTTTACAGAAGGACATATACCTCTAATTTGTTATTTATGGATAAGGACAGTGGGTAAAGAAGTATGGTATCAGCAGATATTTTTGGAAAATGAATAAATTTAATCTTATTTGAAGGTAGAGATGATGTTATAATAATTAGTGGGAATCTCTTTTAAAAAGAACTTGTATTACGGAGAGAACATTTTGAAACGGGATGCTTAGGAATGCTATTATTACGTGATTTTTAAATTTTTCTGTAAATGATATTTGAAACTTACTAAAAATGTTCAGATTTACCCACTTAAAAATTTGGAAACAAAAAAGCTTAAACATTTTTAAAAACTATCAACATATATCATTTTAATGGGCTTTGAATCCATTTGTTTAAAATATATAAATATATATTTAACACCTTCTGATTGGTTTGCAAGAGCAACTGTGGCATTTGGGATAAATTTATTAGCTGAATTTCAATAAAAATCTTGGCAAAGCCTGTAGAAATAATTGAAAAATAAGTGTCATGATTTACTTACAGTCACCAATACAGCAGTTAGTTGTCTTCCCTGGTAGATGACTGTTTCTGTGAAAGGCATCTTTTCAGCTATGACAGGTCTTAAAAGCAAGTATCAATATAAATTGAACTAAGAAATAGAGCTTGAAATTGTTCTATCAGAAAGTGTCAAGTAAGATTTGTAAAAATAATAAGTTATATTTGAAGATATTTCTCACTTTAAAAACATTCTTAGTACATTTTAGAAGGAAAAAGATTGGTAATATTTATAGATTAAATAAGTGTTTTTAACTTTAAATGTTTTATTTTTATTTGTGTGTTCCATAGTTATTACAGTGTGTCAGTACATAATGGGGGGATGTGTGTCATTCACTTGTTTTTAAAATAATTTTTTAAAATAATTTCTTTACTGAAAGAATGCCTGATCAGTAAAGTTTAGAAAACCTGTTGTAGATACCACATGACACAGTATCACCTGCACTTGGGGGCGTAGCACTGGCCAGCGTGAAAGGCCTGCAATGGGTCTGAACTGTGATATTGCATTTGGGTGCATTACCTCATATAACCCTCACCAGGGGTCTGGACCAAGTGTTGTCACAGCTACATTTTTATCAGGATCCTTGATTCTTTAAACCTGTGCCACAGGTCTGGGTTCACATTCGTAGCAAGTGTGGAGCTTTAATTCCATCAAATTCAGGGGGCATGTGGCTGCAGGGTGCCTGTCCTCATGCATTCTCCCTTCCTCCGTGAGAGAGCGGTGGGTTAATGATGAGGCGTATGGAGAGGTCTTGTTTGGATTGGTGCTACTCCTGTTACCCGCTCCCTCAAGTTACAGTGCCTAGAGTCACTTCATCGTACTTGGACAGTGAAATTGGTTAAATCCTAACAAATCGGAGGTTGGCTGAGTGAATGAGACCAGGGGTGGGGTTCACTCTAGCCTTTCAGTTGGAGTGGACGTGGGAAGCATAAAGTGAGAGGGAACTATGGTTGGGGACAGGAGTGGAGACGGGCAGGGCCAGAACTCAAGCCCACAGTGTGGGCACTCCCAGTGCTTCAACGCGCTCTCAGTCAAGCTGGTTCTTAATCTGGAATTAAGATATTTTCTGGAGATCTATATGCTTCGGGCAGTTTGTGGCCTTTCCAAAAATGTGTGTAAAATTGTGCGTGTCTGCATTTGTATGTTTTAGAAGAGGAAGTCCATAGCCTTCATCAATCATGAGAGGATCTGTGACCAAAAAATAGTCTCATTCTAGTGTCTCTACAATAATTGTAATTAACTCTTCATAGAATTGACCCTTTACTCCTCTAGGCTTAGTGCGGAGCAAAACACGCAAAGCCATGCTCCACTCTTTCTCTCAGAAGAACAGATTCAGCAGGTGTCATTGACTGGTTGGTGGTATCCTTAAAACAGATGTTGAGATTTCATACTAAATAGTATATTATTCTATGTTAACTCTACAAAGTGCAAACCTGGCCTGGCTCAGCCTGAAAACCTAGTAAGACATTTCAGCATGTCCTTCTCCTTGCCCTGGCTGGGTGGCCCAGTTGGTTGGAGTTTCGTGCCATATACCAGAAGGTTGTGGGTTTTGATTCAGGGCTTATATGGGAGGCAGCTGATTGATCGATGTTTCTCTCTCACATCAGTGCCTGCCTCTCTCTCTCTCTCTCTCTCTCTCTCTCTCTCTCTCTCTCTCTCAAAAATCAGTAAGCATATCCTCAGGTGAGGATTAAAAAAAGGATGTCTTTCTCTTTGACAAAGGACAGAGATGAACAAAGAGGCATGAATTCTCCATCTCATCAGTGAACTGAATTTTAAACAGGAAAGGCCATCATTATATTTGTGATATATATACACACACATATGTACAGGGTCTGGCAGAAGTAATGCCTGCTTGAGTGTGGTTGGTAGGGTAATAATATGAATAACAATTTATAGTTTTAATTTGAACATTTCATTTAAAATGTCATATGGTGAGCTTGAGTGTGATATTATGTTACAGAATTAGATGCTTATGATTTTGTAATAGAAGATTTTACAATAAAAAGGGGCATTGTTTGTGTCAAACCTTGTATACTTATATGTAATATAGTCAGTTTTCATTACTCATAGTTGTTATTTTTATAAAGTCACCAAGAACACTCAATTAGTAAATTCTGAACTACTGTTCCTAAGGGAAATGCAGGGTTGGGTTCCTCTGAGCTTCTGGTCACATTTTCATCAAGCAATCTATATATAACCTTGTGTTTTGTGTGTGTGTGTTTAAAGACAACTTAGTTAATACATGTTGCTGATTCATTACCATTGAGTTCACAGCCAAGAGCACTAGAACTTGTGCCTGGATGAAGCTTACCTAACATGCATTTTCTATAGCCTCTTACACTTAGGAGCACTAGGCATCCCTTTAGCACTATGCTTGGGGACATTTTAAGCTGAGAAATCACCAACAAAAAGCCCCAAAATGTGGAAAATGTGGCACTAACTAGGCCATGGAAAGCACACGTTTGCAGCACGAGAGCTGAGACAGGAAGGCAGAGTGTCGCCTTGTTAAACCTCAGGAGACTCACACGTTTTGCTGCTCTGTGCATATCCACAAATGGCAGAAATCATGGCACATGTTGACTTTGGGGTTAAAGTAAACTTTAACAAGTAGGCAGATTCACAGATACGGAGCCTGCAAACAATGAGCATCGACTGTATATTGATTTCAGTGGCTTTATGGAGGGTGAATTTTGGAGCAGAAGCCTTACATTTTTGTCTGTATTGAAGGATGAAGTCAGCACTTTTCTGCCCTTTCTCTTATGTGTCACCATGTTTGAATTTGATATGTGAGACCCTGCTGTGTTGGAGACGTTGATGAGGAGGGAAATATTTGTAAGACACAGGTCCTGCCTTTTAGTTGCTTATAGCCCAGGTAGGGGATAGAGATGTAAACAAATTAAGTCCAGTCTGGACAGGTGCACTGTGGTGCTGATCAAGTCACATTTCTCTCCAATATCATGGAAGTCTTATCAGGAGAGCTTCCAAAAGAGTTAAATTTTTCAGGATCACCAAGACTTCTTTAGGTAAACAGCAAGAACCAGGCAGATAATAAAGGTAGATGTTCCCAGACATGAAGATGTGATACAGTCCAGTATGCTTTGGAACTTATAAAGACTTTGGTATTGTCATAGCATAAAACATTAGGTGCGAATGGAGGACTTGACCCTGGAAGTGTTGGCAAGAACCCAATCAAAGGGCCTTGGCTGACCATCTAGGGATTTTGGACGTGGACTTACAGACGAAGAAAAGGAGGCAGGGAGATACACCATTAGAAACGTGAGTTAGAAAACCCAGATGCCGAAGAGAGTGGGTTACCAGATGCAAACAGTACTAGTGGGCTGGACCCCAGAAAATTGCTCTTGTACTGAAGAAGGAAACTTTATCCAGTGCAGAACAACTGAGTTGTGACACAGCATGGCTCTGAGGTGTCCCTGGGTCCAGGCGCCTCTTAGGCCGAACCACTCTGCTCTGCACCATACTGCAGAGCAAGACATTGTCAGTGTGTCAGCTCAGTGAGGAAACATTGTCTTCTGTGGAAAAGGAAAGTATTCTTAGAGCGAGAGCTGACCTATAGACATGAGTCCCTACCCCTGCCCTGATTGGTCCATCCTCATGCAAATGTGGGCTCTCAATCCTTGCAGTTGGATTGGTCCAAAAGTTCTGATTGGTCAGAATGGAGCTTCTCTGATTGGTCAGTGAAGATGTTGATGCACATATAGCTGTGCAGGTCCGATTGGATGGGGGAATCCTCAGTCCTGTTGATAGAAATAGGGTCCCAGGAGCCCTTTATCGGGGCTGCTCAGAGGGCAGGACCCAGTGCAGGTGGGCAGCTCTGCGCAGGCTGCGCCCCAAGGGCAGTGTGTATGTGAGGGGCCCCCCTGGGCAGCAATGGCTGCGAGGCTCTGCTTTTTTTAAAAAAAAATTGAGTCCAGCTAAGCCACCAGGAGCCCTTCTTAGTACGTGTCTTCTTTCTCAGGGTCCACAGTGTACAGTAACTGCTTTCTATTTTATTTATAAGAATTTTACGTTTAGCTATTAGCTTTCACTTAAAAGCTCTTATTTTTTTTTACTTCTGTATTATGACTACATGTCATTAAATATATGGCTTCAGAGGATACTTTGGGAAGGTTTTGATATTTTCAAAACCTGAAAGTTATTTTTTCATTTGTGGTAAGCTGTAGGATGACGACTTTCTCTTAAAATACCACTGATAATGTTAAACTTAAAAGTGCTTACAATTAAAAAACTAACTGCTAATGGCAGAAATATTGTTAAACAATAGGTTAGGTCATATTCGAGTTGGAAAAATGTGTTCACTGATTAGGAGTGCGGATTCAGTCTAAGCTTATCCGGAAGCAATGGACCACATCAGCCGATTCCAGAAAACAACCTCCAGCAACTGTTCTGTGTGCCCCGTTGTCACTGTGGATTTACTACGACCGTTTATTTGACACACCCGTACACATTCTGTCTCTCGCAAACTTAGGCATTTCCAGATTTTTGGTTTATTTTTTTTGTTTCAGTAGTCGGAGTGACAGTGCGTTGGGTATTATGTGAAACACTTAACCTTAGGTCACTCCTAGAGGGTCAGGGGATTCATGAATAGAATGCAACCTGCCATGTCTTACTGATTAAATATTAATGTTCTTCGTTTACTTCTTCAAAATGCACTGATTTTGAGCAGATTGATGCTTCTGGAAGTCTAAGCTGTATGCCACTAGCAGGAACAGAATGCCGCACTCCCCCCAGGAACCTGATTCCTGCGCTGGTGGCTCTTCCTGGTTGGCTCCAGAGCAAGGCAGTTTTAGCTTACTAACCCATCAGAACACGCCCACACGTGCGTCAAGGACTACTTCACTGTTCTCCACTGTCACTTGTACTCGAGGAGCTTCCTGTTCAGAAGCGCCATTGTTGTGGTGGCGTGCAGGGGCTTCACCTCAGAAGGTTCAGACTTTTCTCCACCATTTACTGTGCAAACATGGGTGTGGTAGGAAGAGCGCTGGCCCCCAAAGATAGTGAAATTATGGATGGAAATGGGAACCACTCTCAGCTTCCCTCTCCTTTTAGAAGTCCCTCCCAAATGCCTCCGTGCTGCCTGCCTCTCATAAATAGGTCATCGGCTGAGTGGAAAGCATTTGTGGACCTGGACCGCCCCCAGGGAGCCCAGCAGAGACTCGAGCTGTTAATGATGTACTTCCCTGGGCGGCTCCTAGGTGGAAAGGAGATGGCGCTTTAGAGAAGGTGGGCAGGTGGGTCAGAAAATAGAGCTAAGGTAAAGGAGACCAGCACACGAGGACAGGCCAACTCTCCTGACAGAGGTGGCTAGCGCTGAGCACGCAGCCCTGTAATATCAGTAGCTTGACATACTAGTCAAATATATTTTTCACTCAAGTCACGTGGGTCCCTAGATGAGAGGGCGTAGTTCTACCCTGCACAGTCACTTTGGGGCCTGTGCTCTTTCTGTTATATGGCTTCACTGCCCGCCATTGACCTGGGGGATGGAATAGGTGACCCAGGACCATGCACTGGAGATACTCACGAGCTGGCCTGGATGGCCGCCCTTCGCTTCTGCCACAGCCACCTCCCTGACCAGGCCTGCAGCTCCCTGCAGGGGAGGCCATCAGGGTGGGGCAGCTGCATGGCCAAGAGGAGGAGAAGGACCCAAACTGGCAGCTCTGCTTCACAGTCTGCTTTTAGGCACAGTTTTTCTGAAAACTCTCCTACCTTAGAAAATTGGTATTTCAAAATATCAGATAAAAAAGTGCATCTGGTTGTTAAAGCAAAGGATGAACATTTCATGAGTAGACCCATACTTTCCCACATTACTGGAGACACTGTTGGCAAAGATGTCATTGTCATGTGCTCCTCCCTCTCCCCAGACTTTCTCAAGCCTACTCAACTTTTTATAATCCAGATTTTAAAAACCTCATTCTGTGAAGACTAGACTGTACCCACTTCCATAACCAGTCTCACTTCTCTAATCAATAGTGTTTTATCTTGTCCGTTTTGTAAGATCTTTTCTGTCTTGTTTTATAGTTATATATATATATATATGTATATATATAACACTATATATATACTCTGTATACTTATATATGTATACTTGTGTATATATACATATACACATACACATAAAGTATATATATCACATATATGCATATATATATATATATACAGACACACAACTTTTTAAAAATTGTGAATTAAGGAAACATACCTTACTCATAATTTAGTTCATGGTAGTTTTCCCATAAGTATTGAATAAATAATGATTAAAAGGAATATAATGTTACTGTCTTTTTTGGCCTCAGCTTCCTCATCAGTAAGACAAACAAGTTAGGCTGGATAACTGTTTCTCAAGCATAACTGTTAACTGGACTCACCACACACAGTTTTAATATTATAGGGCTCTGTGCCCTGGCCAAGATTTAAACAATCATGATAGCCAAGGTTAGGCGTCAGTGTCAGTGTTTTAAAAAACTCTACAGGACATTGTTTCAGTTGCATTTGCATTGAATGTTTCTTCATTCTTTTATTTTCAACCTTCTTGTGCCCTTATGTTTCATGTACGACAACACGGAGCTGGGCTCACTTCTAGTCCAGTCTGGTGCTTTGTGACCGTTAACGGCTCTGTCCAGCACTTCCATGTGTCGTTGTAGCTGTTAAGATGCTGCGGCCTCCCGCTCACTGTCGTTTCTATTTTTCCACCTCACTATGACTTTCTTCTTAAATTTATATGGATTCGGTATTTTATATCATTTTTAACATCTGTTAGCTTCTTAGCTATACTTTTTAAAACTACTCTTAATTGATTACTCTGAAATTGCAGCATGCATTTAATTTAATATTGAGTGTGTTTCCACTTTTGAAAAGTTCAGTGACCTTATCAGTGCTTTAACTCCATCTTTCCGCCTCTGGTCTGTGTGTGATTGTAGGGAAGTGGTGCATATATTATATAAATATATATTAAACATAACTTCTTATAAATATATTAAATCCTATAAGATATTCTTATTTTGTACAGTTAATAACTATTTCAATTTAGCCACATATTTAGAGTTTTGGTTGATCTTTGTTTCACCATTTATCTCTGAAATATAATCAGATCATTTTTCTTCTAAGTAAACAATCTTTTACTCTTTTCCTTAATATGCACATGATGATGGCAAGTTCTTTTGTACTTTGCCTGAAAGTGTTTTTTCTTTACCTTTATTTCTGAAGGACTTTTTCACAAGATTGGCTCTTGCTTTCTTTAAGCATTTTTCATATAGAATTCCATTGTCTTTTTGAATTCAGTTATTTATTTTCAGAAGTTAGCTGTCAGTAATTGCTGGTAAGTTTTAAGATTTTTTCCTTAGCCTTTGGTTTCCAGTGGTTTCACTGTGATTTGCCCTGGCGCGCCCTTTCTGTGTATTTATCACATTTGGGATTCTTACTACTTCAGTTTGTGGGTTGGTGTCTTTCATCACTTGGAAAAAGTCTTAGCTTAATTTTTCAGATATTGCTTTTGCTCCTCTTCCCCGTCTTGTCCAGTATTCCTCTTGCACATGTAGTAGACTTTTTAGTAAAATCATTTTGTATGTAGATGACACTGAAGTCTTTTACTTTAAGTCACAACTATGAAATGAAGCTTGGGACTGCCCCCATATTCTGAGACCTTCTAGCTCAGATGTAACTCAGAGGCTGTAGTGTCCCCCACAAACCTCTCAAACAGCTTCCCACAGCCTGCGTTCACTGTCTCTGATCCACCCGTTGCTCTGTCCCAGCCTGCTTTGCTTTCCAGGGCTGATACCGTCACAGAATTTTGTGATGTGTCGGCACTAGACCGCTGGTTAGTTATTTTCAGCTCTTGCTCTTGTCTTTTCTCACAACCCACCAACTAAGTAGCTTACCAAAGATTAGATTATAGATTATGTGGATCGATAGCATATCGCAGAGTATCGCAGATGGGACTACGGAGAGCAAACTTTGTGCGTTTACCTCGCTTAGTGAAGTTAAAAGGCCAGAGCGTTGAGCTGTGGCAGACCACGTGCGGCAGTGCGAGGAGGCCAGCCTTCTGACGGCCAGGTGCCTGATTTCTCTGTGTTTTGAAACATTTAAGCATTTTCATGTTTCTTAATTAGCGGATCTTTTTGGCAAAGGTGTTGCCTTCGCCTTCTCAAATTCTAGAGAGACAAAATGATTTTCTAATCCAGACACAGTCTTTAATGCCTGAAAACAGTGGGAGTGCACGTTTCTAAGTGTGGAACTGGAAGCTCTAACTTGAAAACATCAGGATTCCCAAGCACACATCACTGTTAACAGACAGGTTTTGAAACGTTGACTTGTGGATTCTCAAGCCAGATGTACTTTGCTCTCCAAGGGAGGTCCCCACTGCAGCAAATGCAGGCTCTGCCCTGGTCCTGGACTGCAGCAGGTGTCACCCAGTCCCAGACCTCGGGGCTCTCATGGCAGGAGACAGCTCCTCCTTCACAGTGGAGGACCATGGAGACTCCCGGACAAGGCTTTGTGATGTGCTGTGATCAGTGGACACTCAGGGGAGATATTAGAGAGATGAATGAGACATTTGAGACGGAAGCCTGAAAAGGGGGCCAGGCTGCTGGATCCAGATTCACTGTATGATGCTGTCTACCCACTGCTGGTGACAGCAGACATCTCTCTGTACTGCGTGCGTCACAGTACACACAGGAGGTTGAGGACCAACAAGTAATACTAGTTAAAAGGGTGAAGAAGAAAAGAAACAAAGGCCGTAATTGTGATTTTGAATAGTTTTCCTAGAAATCTTCCATGTGTTACCTTCCTGTTTCTGATAACTGCTGAATGAGGTACATTGTGGGGGGCTGAATTCTAGATTATGTGTTATTCTACTAGACCATGTTCCAAGTGCTGTCTGCATTGAATTAATTTTCTCTGAAATACTTATGTATTTATAGTATAATATATAGTAATTTGGGCCAGCCTTCTGATTTTAGAATTCAACATTGGTGGGAGCATCACAGCAGAACAGTATCTAAAGAGGAACCTTCTAGCCCTAGAGCAGGATGCGTCCCACCACAGAGAAGTGTCTAGAAAGAATCAGATTTCTACTGCCAATGAGTGGAAATAACTGGCTCTGACTTCCCTCCAGGTAGGGAGGGACAGCGTCTGTTTTTGTCTCTCGTCTCGTCTGTAGAACAGGCTTGGGGTTTGGTACAAAAAAAGACTTCAATAAATATTTCAGGACTGAGTCAACAGACAGCACAGGAGCCTGCGCTTTGCCATGCTTGGTGGGGGCTGAAACCCGGACTTCGCGGGGCCGGGCTGATGTGAGCCCTGAAGATCCTTTCTCCACACTGTCTCCTGCTTGAAAGGACGAGAAACGGGGACTTAAGGGAGACCTGAGGCGGAAAGTCAGACGTGGTTGCCCAAGTAAGGCTCTGTGCTCCTGTCTCTACATAGGCAGCCTTCCCTGCTGTTGATTTACACGCAGCTGGCGCCAGCGCACTCACCGAGACCCTGGGACACGTGGGGCACCAGCCCAACCTCTGGGAGCCGGAGCAGGTGTGCCGTGCACCCCCAACCGGGTTCTCAGCAGCAGCGCTTTGTCTCCACCCAGTGGCCTCTTCCTCCAGGGAAGCAAGAGCCCACCTGCGGCAGTAGGTCGGGGCGCTGTGTCTCCCCCAGGACAGCAGCCCTGGGCCGGCACTCCACTGGTCCAGCTGGATTGAAGAACACACCATAGGCTGACTACGGAGATGCTTTGTGACGGGCATGCTCTGACCTCCTCCCAGGGCCTCTGATGCTAGCGAAACATGGGTGGGATTAGCTGGATCCGCTTGACCCGCCCGTTTTACCCTCTCCTATGACCTGATGTTTTACAGACTGCGCCCTGAAGAGATTCTAGATGTGGAAAGTTTGTAGGCAGTCATCCTCACCCCTCCATCCTGGACCACCAAAGATGCGCTCCATCCACTCCCAGGGCTTCCGGAAGCATCCCACACGTGACAGTGGCCCTCGACCACCAACCAAGACCTCACTTTACGCATCTCAGACAACTAAGAATCTGCTCTGTGCTGGAATGCGCACCAGGGTCTTTAAAATATTTTCATCATCTCTTCTGAGACATGACATTCAGTCATTCATTCGCCACACACTTGTTATCCTGTCTTCACTGAGCGCCTCCCATACACCAGGCCTGGCAGGGACACCAGGGAACGAGGTGGGCAAGCCTTGGACTTCGAGGCGCTGTGCACTGTGCGGGAATAGAAGGGACGAAGATATGTAACTAACGGAAAATTTCAGGGCTGGTGTAGAGAGAGGGCCACAAGCCCTTTCCACAGGGGTGACATTTAGGCGTGGAACTGGTGTTTTTGGTAGAAGAACGAACATGTGCAAAGGCCCCAAGGCAAAATAAAGAGCTGAGTGTACATGTGTTTAAGAAGCCGCAAAGCCAATGCATTAGAGCGGCGGTTCCAAGAGTCCTTTACACTGTTTATATTCTTAGGGCTTCACTTCAGTTTCACTTTGAAACTGAAGGAGGTTCACAGCTACCATATTAAAATAAAAACTAGACTTTTCTTAAAATGTATTTATTTTAAAATAGCAATTTAAAAACTTATTACGTGTTAATATAACTAATATAGTTCTATGAAAAATAACCATATTTTTCATAACAAATAAAATTATCAAAAGAGTCATTGTTTCACATTTATAAAGTCTCTTTAATGTCTTTCTTAATGCAATAGCTAAATTCACATCTGCATCTGTAGTCAACATATTGCATTAAATTTTTTTGACTGAAACCTAGGAAGATAATCCAATTAGATGAGGGACAGCCTCACAAACTTGTTGACTGGGCCTGAAGGACCCCTCAGCGCGTCTTGGAGCCCGCTTTGGGAACTGCCATGGCAGACCATTATAAATAACACAGGAGCTGAGAGACAAGAAGGGTCAGTTTCTTAGGGCCTTGATAAAGAGTAGCTTTGGGAAGCCTCCAGTCCGATAGGAGCCCTGAAGGACCTGAGAGGCAGAGCAGCCCAGTCCAGTTTTCAGAAAGCCATCTTGCTGCTGCGCTGGAGGGCGGAGGGGAGGAAGCAGGAATGGGCTTGAAGACGCCAGTTCTGGGGGCTGCCTTTGATGACACTGGGAGGCCGCTGGCAGGAACTTAAATTTGCCTCTCTCACTGTAGTTTCAGGGAGCAGACATGCTCACTTGCAGGAATGTGTAAAGAACCTGCCAAGTGACTGCACAGCCCGGTCTAGGTGACCAGCACACTGGGGAGATTAGATGCCCATCTGTTGGCAGGACAAGGCTTTTTTTTTGTATTGTGATTTTGCCTTGGAAATGGATTTCAAAAACGACGTCACCCAGAACTTGGACTCGCTCGTTTTTGGCCAGCTCCGCAGCCAGATGACCGCCTCTCTCTCGTTTTCCTGAACTCCTGCCACTTCCCACGAGCAAGAGCTAAAAAAAACCCATGAGCCTCTGCTGGTAGCAGAGCCCCGGAGAAGGGATGGAGGGGGCGCAGGCCTGCAGGCTTCCATCAGCTGCACCTGGGGCGGGCCAGCGGCTTGTCTTCCAGGCTCTGTGACTCGACTAGGATGCGCGGGGGCTGTACACAGACAGGCTGGCCCCGCATGCTGCGGGGCTCGGGTGCAACTCCAGTCTGCGCGTGAGCCTGCTTGTAGGCAGGCCCGTGCTCCTAGCCAGTGGGCTCTCCAGATGACGGTGGAGGCCCACGGGGTGGGCAGGGCTGCGCTCTCAACCCTGTCCAGACAGCGGTGTCTTGCCTGAGACCTTGAGCCAGAGCAGAGTTAGGTTCTGTGGTGGGCTGTCATCATAACTGTGACATGTTTGCAATACTGGGGATTGTGTTTAGCTTCTACATAAATATATATAGGTGTTTAAATATAGGAAGGAAATGTGCATGTTTGTGTGTGTAATTCTTAGTAGTGAAGAGTGCATTTAACACATAAGCTTTTTTCAGTGATGGTTAAGTATTGCAATCAAGTGTTAATATCCCAGTCTCCAGAGGACAGTTTGAACCGGATATTTGATATTTTAATATAGACATAAGCAATATATATTTAAAATAAATAAGAAATATTACATATGATATATAGAGGGAAAATTTATCTGAGAATTTGTCTTAGAATGCTCCTAAGTTGGCTATAAAATAATAGAAATAAAAACAAAGAACACACTCAGTACATTCAGCTTGGGGGAATCTTTGGGGAATATGTTCAAAAAGAAGAATGGTTTCAGGAGGATGAAGTTCACAGGACTGGGCAGCTCTGGCCTTCTGAGCAAGTGTATTCATGTTGAATTGAGCGATGGGTGCGCCAGTCGAGTGTGTCTGACTTTCGGAGACTTATTTTTAGCTGGCTCTCAGGTACTTAACCCTCTCTCCTTTCTGCAGCTATTTTTATTCCCTAGAGCGCGTCCCCCTGCACTCATCGCCGTTGCCTCCTGTTCTTTTCCACTGGGTTCAAGTTGGCTTCCTCTCTTCTCAGTCCATCAATACATAGCTGATTTGGAGCTGAGCTCTATAATAATCAGCCTTTCAGCAGCCAGCTCCACTCTCGCCTTGTAATTAAGGCCTGATGGTTGTGTTGACGGCAAATGGCTTTGTTCTCGCATCCCCAGGCTTGATTGCTGGTTCTCTCCTCACCTGAATGTGACCCACTCTGCATTGTGCCCTGATTGCTGCGGTGCCCGTAATTGCAGCCCTGGCGGATGACATTTCCGTGCAGCACACTCTGCACGGCTCCTCAGGGAGCTGGCAGATTGACGGCTGGGGAAGCTCATCAAACGCGGATTTAGAAACTGCCTGTGAGAAGGCGGGAGCCCGGGACCAAGTATCAGAGCTTTCCCTTTGACATTTGCTTTTACATGAAGGACTAGTGCCTGCAACCTGTTTTACCTTCTGTCTGCAATCCAGAGAAAGACTGGATTTCGTGATTCTGAATTGCTATTTAGGTTCGGTAAGGGCAGGCCTGGGTAATACCTTTAAAAAAAACTCTTTATTCTTTGTTTCTCAAAAGGAGGGGGATTAGAAGCAAATAAAACATGAAGAGACTGTTCTTCAGTCGGATGAAATAGCGTATTTTGTCTGTAAAGTACATTGCTTCAAATCTCTGTGTAACTTTAAATTGTCTTAATCAAATCTCATTATGCATAAAGCCACAGAATTCACTAAGAGAAACATTTAAGTCATGGGTAGCCTTCTGTAATTGAGAGCAGGTAAGATCATTCAGTTGAACTTGGTACTTATACATGAAAAGAGCTGCCCACAGAGGTGGGACTTTGGTCCAAGACCGTAAAGTTCAAACGGAACAGAGCCAGAACCAGGACGCCCGCCTTCCAGGTGCTTGAGTGAGCTCCCACGTCACCTGGAGCCCCACGCCTCATCCGAGATTGCCCCCAACCTCATGCAGAGTGTTCCTGTCATACTGAGCGTCCCTGTACCTGTGTCGCACCTGCTCTGTTTGTTCCGTGCCACCGCTGCAGCTCTGCACAGAGACAAGGGGGCCTCCATCTTCTGATGGCTCGCCTTCCTTTAGAGTCGCCGGGAAGGGCGTGGTGGGCGGGGCCTCAGGTGCTGAGGTCTGGGCCAGACCCTGCCACGAGGACTTGGATGGTCACCCACCTATCCTCACCTTCGGTTTCTCCACCAGTACGTATATGGTATAAACTGGTTATCATTTCATGTATATATATTTTTTTTATTTCCGCATAAATTTACTCAAAAGGTCTACATTGTTTATTGGGTTTTGTTAAACAGATGGACTTCAAAACTAATTACATGAAGGGGTAAAACAAGAATTTCCTCATCGAAAAAAGGCAAACACCAGGCTGCAGTCCAACACTGCAGGTGGGCTGCGCGCCGCACCCTCGCGCACAAACCCGAGGCGCGCGGGGCGGGCGTGCGCGGGGCAGGCGTGCGCGCCGTCGCGCTGGCGGTGGGAAAGGGCCGAGGACTGGCGCATGGGGTCCCTGCTCCGAGGAGCCTATTGAGTGTGGCTGCCAGGCCCTGCGCACGGCTGCACGGAGCCTGTTTCCCCCACCTTCCCTGCCCTCGGCGCCCCCGGGGGCGCCGTCCGCTCCAGAGGCGCTGCGCGTGGCGGGCGGGCCCGTGGCTGCGGCGTCGACGCGGCCGAGACCGCCGCGCGGCTGGGTTGGTCTCGCTCACCTCCCGCGAGGAGGTGCGGCCTCCTGGGCCCGCTTCTCCACGAGCCCCTGCTCGGACCGTCGTCCCTGCTCGTCTCCGGAGCGGCTGCAGCGGGTTCCGTTCGCGCCCTCGGCCCTTTCCCCCTGTGGGACTCACCTGGGAGTTGACGGGAGAACGGAGCCGATCACTTTTCAAGTACCTGCCTTTTTCCCTCCTCAGAGTCGGTTGATTATTTTAACTCTACAGTCTACGTGCAGATGGACTGGAGAAGGGTGACTGGATGCTTGTGAGCCGGTCGTTGACGGATTCCCGGGGCAGCTGACGGCGGGGCAGGCACCTTCTGACGCTCCGGCCGTGTTTTCTCTGTCGTTCTGACAGCCTGTCCGTGGCAGAGGGAATTCCTGGCGCCTGGGGAGGGGAGCTCACGGAGTCCTCAGCTAGTGGGGGGCGGGTGGGCCTTGACCCTGACTTGCTGTTGGCGGAGCCTTGAACTAAGGCTTGGAGCTGTGGAGTCTCTCCCCAGGGTCCCTCTGAGACCACTGTCACCTCAAGTCCCCAGTTGCACAGTGAGATGTGTGCCCTCCCATTTACGCTGTGACTGCTCTTGCCTGTCGTCACCGCTAAAGGGGCAGTGATGTTCTGTCACACAGAGACAGCACTGTCTCCCACAACCAAGAGGGCCCAGCCCACTGCCCAGGGCCGCACTTGCGTGGGGGGCCTGTGGGGTGCGGGCTGGGGTCCCGCATCTGGCTGCTCAGAAGAGGTTGGGCAAATGGGGTGCAGGATATTTGGTCTGGAGGGGTTTTTTTGTTTTTGTTTTTTAAATAAAGTCACCCTGTGGAACAACAAATTTTTTAACATTTAAAAACTACTTTGCTACCTAAACTCAACATTTTAAAATTTAGACATTTAAAATGCATCTTTGCATAAAAATAAATGTGAGTGGGTGGAAGCCCTGAGGTGTGCTCACCTTTAGGCAACACTGCCCGTTTTCATTTTCCCGTCTGTGGGTACATGCTGCCTTGGGCTCTGGGCTGCTCCTCACCCACCATGTCTTCTGAACACATACATGCGTTTGCACTGAAAATGTGTGTGTTTATCATTTAGTAATCATATATTTTGGTGCTATGAAAACATGGTACCTTAGTTATTATCCTATAGGTAGATACTTGCAATATTTTCCAAGTTTTCAAAATGTGGATAACCTTAGTTCGATCCATGTTGTTCACATTACCTCCCTCCCTTCCTTCTACTTCCTTCTCTCTTTCTTCTTGTCCTAAGAAGTTAAATCATTAGGCAAAGATATAACATTCATAAAAATTTTTAAATCAAAATTTATCAAAAAGGAATTTACCTTCACACATTTCTATAGATTTTAGCTACATGTTCAAGCTGTTTTTTTCTAGTATGTATTTTGTAAGGAACTAAGTCTGGAATCTTGAACTGCCATCTGTTGATGACCTTCACAAACAGCTGCAACTTCGGAGAACATTTATGAAAATATTGGTTTATATCTTATCTCACTGAGAATCTTCTGCTCTCATCATAACCTCACAGGGCCAACGAGTATCGTGTAATTTTAAACATCCAAAGTATCCCTCTCTTTCAAGCTTTGTGAACAGAAAGATTTTTCCGTCACGTTGCTATTAGAACCAGGAAAAACCAAGCAAACTCCACGAAACCCGTGCTGCCTCCCACCCCGATGCACAGGGCGGGGTGTACTGGGAGGCGGGAGGCTCGCTGCAGGGCTCCATCTTGTCAGTGCCAGCCCTGCATCCCTGTCCTGGGTGCCTCATCCATCTCCCCCACCACTGTCTTCCCACGGTGATTTCTCTAAAACCGATGAGACCCTGTGATGGCTCCCTGTCACCCCTTAGGACCTGCTGCCCCACACATTTCTCTGCTATCGCTCTGTGTCTACTGCCCCCCTCCCTGGAGACTCCCCCTGTTTCTTCCTTACCTCAGATGACACCAACTACTGCAAGCTCTGCCACCCACTCCTCCGAGACCCCCAACCCCCACTGCAGAGCCAGTTCACCTCTGTGGCAACCCCACAGGCTCTGTGCACACCTCAACCGTGGCGTTTCTGACCGGGACGTGGCGATCAGTGTTGGCATCTGTCCCCTTCCCCCATGCCACGATGGCTGGCCTCCTGGCTTGGCGTCCTGGCTCCCGGTCTCTCTGTCTCAGGTCATGTCATCAGCCTGCGTCCTGCCAACCCTCAGCTGAGCTGGCTCCGGGCTGCACTTTCCTGGTGTTGGATTGAGAGCCCAGGGCTCCCAAAGCGTGCCTCCTTCCCCGTGGTCCAACGGGAGGTGCCCACTTCCGACAGCGGCCAGAGGAGCAGAGGGCGCGCCTCCCTGGTCATTGCCAAGCACCTCCTGTGCCACGGTGTTGTGCTTGGATAACTCTGGGCAAAACATGCTTTCAGGTCCCAACTCTCCCGAAAGCCCCCATCGAAATCCTTATAATCACTCCACCCCAGTGTTTTCTTTGTTTGTCAAAACGAGAAATTGAAAATGAGAGAGAGAGAGAATATGTGTGTGTGTGTGTGAGAGAGAGTGAGTTAGAGAATGAGAGAAAAGATCGATGGCTGGCCCATGCTAACTCAGAAAAGAAGTAGTTTTTGACTCAATAATGACTTAAAGTATTAGCGATCCTAGGATTGTATGTACTTTATAAAGACAAATTCTTTAAAAAAAATTGTTCAGAGGAATGACTCTCCAGTGTGGTGGTTTTGGGGGCTGTCACGGGCATCGATTGAGCCAACTGCTGTATCTAGAGTCAACGTCCTTCTCTAGCTCCTCAAAGCCTGCCCCACGTGCAGGTGTGTCCTGTCTCCCTTGCACACAAGGCCCTGGAGGCTCGTTTTCTTCATTGCGGTTTCCCAAGTGCAGTTACGTCAGACTGGGGTGGCAGTGACAGCCACTCCGGAAGTATGTCCCACAGGGCACCAGGTGGTTGGACTTATGCACACGTCCAGGCAGGGAGCAGGGTTCTTGTCCAGGCTCCGAGATCTTGGGGAGGCCCCCTCCCAAAAGTCTGTTACTCTCTGAAAGCAGAGTTCATAATGCTTTGTTTGCTCTGTCCTCAGGGTTGTCTTGAGGACCAAATGAAATAATTATCATGAAAATCCTGTCACTTGGAAAGGTCTTTTCTCTCACTTGGGAAGCAGGTAGTTGGAGGGTACAAAGGAAGGAACACATTTCTCAGTTGGCACCTTCCTGTGAGCGCCTTGTAAATGCCATGCTGTGTGTTCCAGGGAGCCATCAGGCCCTACCCAGTCCTTGGCCACTCTGCCAGCAATGAAGGTCACCCCATGTGCTCATGCCCGTAGCATTAGAGCTCTCTGGTGGGAACGTGCAGACTCGGTTTAAGTTGAACTAATAACACCTTTAAGTCACACTCTGCAATCACAGCCCTTGACAGACAGTAATTTGTATAGATTTCGAGAGTGGGGATCACTGCTACAATTCTGGCTGTCTACCCACAGATCCCCTGCAATTCTGGGCAGTTCTGTGAGCAATTAAGAACATAATGCAATCCATGAGACTGCAGCATCTCAGAACCAAGAGGAGTTACACTCTCGCGAGCACACATACACCTACATCAAGTTGTGTGTCTGGCACACATGTTCACTCCTAAGACAGATGACCAATTCAAGCAGAGGTGTGCTCTGTCCTTCTTTTTCCTGGTGTGCAACCTCATCTTTTCAGAAATGGTGCTGTGGTCTAAATGTGTGTGTCTCCCCCCAAATTCACATGTTGAAATCCCAACCCCCAAGGTGACTGTCTTAGGAAGAGGAGCCTCTGGGAGGTGATTAGGTCAGGAAGGTGGAGCGCTCATGAATGGGATCCGTGCCCTGAACACAGAGACCCCAGAGAGCTTTTTGGCTCCTTCCACCAGGGGAGGGCCCAGGGAGGGCCTGCAGCCTGGAGGAGGGCCCTCACCTGAGCAGGCTGGCACCCTGACCTGACTGCCACCCTCCAGAGCTTGTAAAGCGTGTATTTCTGTTGTTTATAAGCCACCCCCTGTTTCTCTCTGAAGGGTGGTATTTTGTTATAGCAGCTTGAGCAAGCTAAGACAAATGGCTTATATTTTTCCAGTTGGCAGTAAATACTTAGAAGGACCTAGTATGTGCTGAGTACTTGCTGGGTACCATGAGGAATTCACAGACTGGTAAACATCTGTGTGTCTGAGGAACTCATAGTTCACTTACTATTATTATTAAAATTCATTCATTCAACAAAGTGCCCCTTTTTTGGCCCCTCATGATATAAAGATGAACAGATACCATCCCCGACTCGGGGAAACTCCCATCTTTTATAACAATTACAAAAGCAACAGCTAACACAAGAAACAACGAAAGAGTCAGCCAGTGATGTCAGATGAAATGCAGACATTGATGTCCATGGCCCATGATCTGCTAGGACTGGCTGGAGGGCCGCCGTGGCCATGATTCAGGCATATGACCCCTTCCTCAGGGCTGGAGTGACCTGGGAAGTCTCCGAGGAGATAAAGGACCGCACTTGATCTGAGGGGTGAAAAATCTGATATTTAAATAGAGAGAATGATGGGACCCAAAGTGAGAAAATGTCCTCTCTATGTGAGAAAACACAGTGTCTTAATCTTAAGGTCACACAGGGCAGTAGTGAGATTGAAGACTTAAGAGAGAATTTGCCACCAAGCTTTACAAGACCTGGGAAGCCAAGCTAAGGAGGGTGTTTTTAGTTCCAGCTCTGCCTCTTCCTAGCTCTTACGCACTGAAGCTATGCTTTCTGAACTTCCGTTTGCTCACCTGCCAAATGGGCATAACTTAGAGTTTGTACGTGAAACACTTAACTTTGAATTGTGATACGTGTGTAACACTATATTACTGAGTTGATTCATTGTTGAGCAGTGGTTTGACATAATAGAAGCAGTAGTTTGAAAGAGTCTTCTCACAGGGCGGGCAGAGGAGGAACAAGGTCAGGGGAGACAGGCAGAGGCAGTGGCATGGACTCAGCCGAGGGTGATTAGGGTGCAGACCAGCGGGTGTTCAAGGAGAGAGAGGGCGGCAGGATGAGGCCTCTGAGTCCCTGATTGGGGTTTATTTTGACACTGTCTCTTGGAAAGCTTTGATTTCAGTAAAAACTACTTGTTTCACCAGTGGGCAGAAGGGGCAAGTCGGAAAACCCTAGTGGATGGACCTAACCACTTCTGGGACCAAATCCTACAAGGTCCTGCCAGCCCCGGGTATGCGAGGATTCATTCCTGAGACCCTAACTTCACGCCCAAGGCCTCCAGATGAGGAAGGCCTATAAGCGGTGGGCCGCGGACCCCGGCTGCTGTGCTGAGGCCGGCCCTTGTCCTTTACGTGCCGCCTGACCGTCACTCACCCACGTGCCCCGAAGGCCGGAGCATGGTGTTCTTAATAAATGGACCGAAAGCAATTCTTAGATTTCTCTACAGTGGTTTTCAGACAGTCGGGGAGGGGCCTTGTCCTGGATCTGTGCTTTGCCTCTGCATCACCTCAGGCAAGTCATTCAGCACCCCTGGACTCGAGCACCCAAGTCTTCAAACAGAGGGCAGGCTACACGGCTGTGACGGCTGCTTTCATTCTAGTGCTCAGAGACTCCGAAAACCATCGTACCTGCATGTTTGCTGCTGGTGTTGTGGCTTGGTGATAAATTCTAACGCTGTACAAGCACCTGCGGCTCACAGGCAGCCTGGTGAGGTGGGGAGGCCCGTGGCCCACGCCGCTGGTGGCCCTGGGGCTGTCTCGGCCACTGGAGGGCGGGTGCTGTCCAGACAGCCCTTTCCGTCCTGACACAGCACTGAATGGCCTTCATTTTCATTGCCTCCTTGTTTAATTGCCTTTCTATGTCATTTTGCTTAATCTGGAAGAGTATTTTCTAATGAGCTAAGATGATCTAATTGGGCCTAAATGTGATTTCATGTAGCATTGCTGATGGTCTGTAAACAGTCAGCAGATTCCAGAACTAGTCACAGATGCGCCGTGAGCAGCGAATGACTTGGTTTCTCAGGAGCTTCAAGTTGCTTGTGATTGTTACATGATTTTGGAAGTATAATTTTTAACCTGAATTTGTTAATCATTCTTCATAGCAATTGATACATAACTTCTAAAAATAGTAATAGATATGTGACATGATCATATTTTTTCAGTTTATTTTATTATATAATGTTTTATGAATTTGCCTTATCACTAAAATATAAGCAATAACAGATGCGAAAGTCCTTTTAATCCTCAAAATCCCACTCCTTTTTCCAAAGATAATCTCTGTTAACCATTGGATCTCGACCCATTCCAAGTGTTGTCCGTGAACTCATGTGCACACACATGTGAATACAAACTACATTCTAAATGTCCGTGTACTAAAATGCGTGCACATGTGAACATGAACTACATTCAAAACACTGTCCCTGTACTCACGTGTACACATGTGAACATGAACGACATTGTCAGGCTCTTGATTTGCATTGTGCGCTTCAGTGGGGTCACCGCGTGCTGCTCTGCACTATCCCTTTATCTCTTTGTTCTACGTCTTGGAGACTCTGCCCTGTCAAGACATACTCATCAATCCTAGATGATCCTTAATAATCTAACCAGTCCACTGCTGAGGGTTTCCATTTTTTATTATACACAGTACTGTGTTGAATGATTTTATGTGCGGGAATTGTTAGGCTAAGGTTTGCGTATTTTAAATTGTCATCCACACTGCCACGTTCCTTACAACAAGCATCTTCCTTCACCTCCGCACAGCCTGTGCCTAGTCCTGCTCACTGGCCACCACCAACCACAGGCAGGTTGTCACCTCAGTGCCCCCTCCTTTGTGCAGGGAGTCCGTGAAGCTCTCCCTGAACACCCATGGTAGGGACCGAGCTTCCCTTCCAAGAACCAGTGAGCTGGTGGGTTTAACGACAGGCTAGTAATCAGAGGATAGCCGGAGGATGGGTCGTGCAAACGGTGTTTTATCTATAGAAGCTCCACATTACAAATTGCACTTCCCGGCACCCTTTATGCTGTCAGCTAACACGCTGAAACCAGTGGTTCCTGCTGAGAGTGTTGGGTGATGCTGTGGGAAATACTGAGATTGGAAAGGCTACATGTGGGGGGAAAGTTTGGATCTTCTTACTTGTCAAAAGCACATCCCAACACTCCCAGCAATGAAGTCACCAGGCAAACCTGTGCGAGGACTTAGATTCAAAACCCAGGAAGGAGAGGTGTGAAGTATTTGCAATGACATGAAGGTGATTTATAAGTTTGCGTACATTCTCCTGACTTTGTATTATTCTTAAGCTATCCTCATTTATTTACTTGTTTTATTATATATTTCCTCTTATTTCTATTTTCTGGAAATGATCATCTTTGTTTTCTCTGGAAACCAAAAAGTGCACGTGTTCTGAGTGTCACGCCAGCTGGAAGTGAACTGTCCTTTCTTGGGCATTTCCGGAACAAAGACTGGGAATAGGGGCACCACTCCCTACAAGGGGCTCCACGGGGCATGGAGGAAAGCAGCCCGCTGCCGAGGCAGGGAGGGCTCGCGGGAGCTGGCTTCATGCCCGGCCCCAGCGGTCTGCCCGTCACTACCCGCCACCAAGTTCGAGTCTGTGAACTGACGTCGAGGGTGGGCTCAGTGGCCACAGTGCAGGTGCGTGGGGCGCACCGGGCAGACCTGCACTGATGCCGCCTACACCCCACTTTGTCCTGGGTAGTACCTAGAGGACCCCGCAGAGAAGCAGTCCGCTGGAGGCGGGGCTCGGGGGGCCCATGCAGTCAGGCCCCGGGGTTGCAGCTAGGTTCCCAGAGCTCACAGGGATGGCCCGCTGCCTGAGAAGGAGCCTCTGGCCGTGCTGATGGGCAGTGTCTGGTCCCTCCTGTTTGGTAGCAGAACCGCCCCTCATTTTTTAACCAGCCTCATGTAGAGCTTCTTAGGGAGGAGAAAAGGCAAGAAGCATGTCTGCTGGTGCATAATCCTCTAGTGGCCACTCGGATGGCCGGAAGGCACACAACTGTGTCAGTTAAGTGACTCAGTTAATCGAAGGGCCTTTTTGACATAAGACGTCTCAGGAAGCACCGGTGGTGGGGACAGGAATGTCCACACTTCCGCGTGCTGACATCCGTTGGGAAAGTCACACGGAGCCTCCTCCTGCTCCGGGGCCCCAGGTGATGGGCCTGTGCTTCCCAGCTACTCTGTCCTCAGCAGCAGCGTCCTGCCCTGCGGGAGGCACCGAGGGCCGCAGGCCTGTGGGGAGCAGCCCCCAGTGTTGGTCAGCTGACGTTGGAAGCTCTGACTGCGGCCCGCTGTGCAGACAGAGAAGGGCGCTCTGAGCCTGTTCACGGACAGGAGGAGCACACTCATGCAGGCGGTTCACCTGGTAGGAAGCCACGTCGGGCGCCTCGCAGGGCATTGAGGACTGTAGGTGTTTGGGGATCCTGGAGCCGAAGGAAATACTTTCATTGTCAGCTCAGCCTTGTTACTCAGAGAGAAAGCTGAACTTGAGAGCAGTTCAGTGAATCCAAAAACACCCACACCAGTTTTGGCTAAGACGGGTCTTGCCATTCTAGAAATAATGTATACGTGTAACTGTCCATATATTTAAACCGTTGTATTATGATTTCAAAGTCAGTCATGTCAAGGCTTCTGTGCCACTGTCTGGGCAGAATCTGATAGAGACCAAGCTTGCGTTCCACAGAGGCTGGGTAGGCAGTATCATCTGAGGACACACTCCTCCTCGTGAGCCCTCGCTGAGCAGAAGTGGGGCCTGTGGGACCCTTGCTGCTTCGCCTGTAAGGCCTGGGCTCTGAGTTCTGAGCTCTCCTGGGTATAGCTCAAGGCTCAGGGTGGACGAGGCAGTGCGGTGTCCTGGCCTAGACACAGAGCTCACTTCTGAATCCAGGTGCTTTGTGGGGGTGCCTCTGATAATGGGAATGCTTAGGGCACTTGCCTTTGTCATACAGAAATTAAATTTACAAATCATCCTGTAAACAGAAGAACAACTAGTGTTGAGAAGAATTTCTTGCTGACATTGCATGCCTACATGTTCTGCTCATATGTGTGCGTGCACGTGGGCCTGTGGGTGTGCCCGTGTGTGTGTGTGTGTGTGCTTGAATACTAGTAAACAGGGAGAGGTCACAAAACACACTGTTCTCAAGATTGTTGAGTGTAGATGTCTATATTCGCTGTAAATAAAATCACAAACCGCAAGTTGCATTAAAAACTTAATATATTTTAAAATCTTATAAAAAAACTCTAATGAATCTAGTCTTTGACACAAAACAAACATATTAACTCTCATTCTATTTTTCAACCTTGATGGTTCAGGGTAATTTTAAAACCTTTTTAGTTCCATGTACATATTTCTGAATTATTCTCTTCTTTATGTACTTGATTTAGTAAATCTCTTTTGGGGAAAATAATAAAATTTGTTAGGGTTGCATTTTATAAGCTGTGTATTTCACGGGAAATTGCGTGTTATCTTATTTCAAACCCCCCTTGCTAAGCACCCTGAATATTTTCTCTATGGCGAGGTAGCACGCAGGGAGTGGAGTGCAGTGTCTTTTAGAGGATTTATGGTAATGCTGTGGCAGTAGCTGATCAAGAACAGCACGGAGAGCCCTCAGGGTCCTTCATTTGCCTGACACACTTCACTGCTGCCCATTAACACTTCGGCTGTTATTGCCACAGACTCAGTTTAATGAGCGCCTCTGAGTTCGGGAGGTTTACACCAGAAACAATAGCTTCAACCACTGAGGCACCTCCTTTCCCACTTTTCGGATGTTCCGTTCATCTTTCCTTTGTAATGAAAATAAACCCTCTCTTAGGCAGTATAGTTTGAAATAATCTGGGCATTTTCTTCTCCAATTAGAATAATTAGTAGTTCCTAATGTTGACACAGTATTGCAGAGAACTTTGATGGAAAGTTAGTAAATAAATTCTAATTTAAATTAATTAGGATAATGTCTTTTATAATTGTTCTACTAAAATAAAATGGAACTGATGTTTGGAACCACCCTTGTCATCCCCAGATGACATTCTGATATGAATGAAATCACATTATTTCCAAGAAATAATTGCACATCTAAAATATTTCTCACCTATTAACTTGTTTCTTAAACTGCATCAAAGTGTTAAAGAAGACAACAGTCTTACAAATTGGCCGATAATGGGCCCATCTAAATATTAAGGGCACTTAGTTTGAGCTTCAAACCTAGACACTATTTAAAACTGTTAAATATCATGAATTTCAAGCTAAAGTAACTAGTGCTCAAAAGCACACCTGCGTGTCCCTCCTGGCCTTCCCATCAGTGTTTGTGCCTGGGGTCATGGACATGTTTCTCAGTGTGGTTAGGTGCCTGTCCTGAACCACTCTTGGTTGTAAGTATAATAACACGAAGGAGAGTCTCGTCAGTCACTCCTCGCTTCAGGTCAGGTGGTCATTATGTTGTCGTTTTGTCCTTCAGAAAATGAACCGGAAGGAGAATTGGTGAAATCACGTCTAGTCAGCACCTCCGAACTCCCAACTCTAACGGACTGAGGCAGCCACGTCTGATGCAGAGAGCGCTCACCAGGCGACAGCTGGGCTCAGGTACCTGCCCTCCTCCCCCCTCCCCCACTGTCCCACTCTTGGGGGACTGAACACAGGGTCCTCTCCCTGGGGCCCCATGTGCTGCTCAAGTCTCTCGTGTCACTCCTCGCTGCTCCGCTTCCTGGTACCTCCTGGCTCTGGGAGGCAGTTAGGGCTTCCGTTGTACCTCTTCTCCAGACAGACAGTTCACGTCAGAAAGAGCCAGTTGCCATTAGAGTAGAGGGTGCGTGTCTGGTTCTTGCTGCTGAAGCTCCATAGGGTGAGGAATGGAGAAGACATGTACCCTCCTGGCCCCGTGAGGGTCCTCGGGTGCCAGTGGGGAAAAGGATACCAGGCCTCAAATGAGCATGTTTTATGTTGAACCCCTGCAAACAAAACTCACCCTCGCTGCCAAAAATAGCTGGTTACTGAAGTTAGTGATTTACTTTTAGGTAAGTGTGTCAACTATGGTTTGGAGTTTGGGGGTAGGTGTGGGCACACACCAAATGATTGCTGCTTGGGCAGCACATGTGCTAGGGAACCTCATAGGCTGGGGTCAGCGTGACTGCAATGTGACTGAACTCCCACCTGTGCCAGGTCTCCGCTTCTGCATGCGTGCCTGTGCTCAAGCAGCTTTGGCGGTCATCTCCGTGCCTGCACTGGGGAGGCCGGTTTACACACATGACTTTGCTGGCGAAATGCTCACTTCTTAGGATGTTCTATGACAAAAACTCGCCTGTCTTTTAAGGTGCACTGTGCGGCAGTGCTGTGTTGGTCTGCCGACTGCCCCGTCTGCCTGTCTGACGACAGAACCACTTGCTGCTGCATGGAAATTAGCCTGGGGCTGTTCTCCGTACGCTGCAGCTTTGCAGGCACTGTGACCTTTAGGAGCTTCCCGAACTGGTGTAATAGGTCGCAGTGGCGCTCACCGTTTCTCGTCTGCGCCCTGCTCACTTTCCCTGGAGAAACTCACTGCACTCATTGGTTCGGCTTGGAAGGCATTTTGCTTAATAGTCATTTCCCTGGAGTTAAAAAATATAAAGCCTATTCACACTGAGTGTTAGACTCATACTTGAATTTAAAGTCAGCTAAAGTTTCTGAACTGTAGGTGTTTTATGTATATAAGCTATCTTCTTTTGTCTAATCTCAGTTACTTATAGTCATAGGTTTAAAAAAAACCCTAATGGAGTATTATAAGAATTTAATATTTAAATATGGATTTGTTGAACTGACATTTCTGGCACGGAGTTAAATGTTCACATTTAAATAGTTATCAACATAGTTTACTATAAAGCATTCAGATACAAATCTCTCCGTGAATTAAACAAACACAATGAGACAGCAAGCTAGTGTTGAAAGAAAAATCCATGTTTATACTTGACAAGCTTGTCCTTAAATATGCTTCTTAGTTACGGCATCACACCTGGTTTTCAAGGTGGACCAGCAGTTGGGGTTGTTCAGAGAGATGAAGAGATCCTGTGGTCTCAGTGGACAGCACCAGCCTGTCCACACCTGACCACACATGGGCCGACCTTGCACTCCACAGCGGACCATGGAGGAGGCAGACTCCCCCGGGGTAGATGAGCAGGACAGCCGCTGTGAGTCCCCACAGACCTCCAGCCCAGTGAGCCAGCTGTCCTGACAGCAAGGGCACCGCCAGCTACTCTGTGGCCTGTGTTCCGTTTCCCTCCGGCCGCACTGCAGGCCAGTGGCCCCTCAGGCATTGAGCTGGGTGACTACGCAGCATGTGGGAGCTGCATAGATTTTGCAGCTCTCGCTGATGGCCATGTTGATACTCTGTGGTTTCTGGGTATTGTTTTACTCCTTAAAGATGAGGGTTTGGCCCTCAGGACTAATCAGTGTTCATTTGCTGTGTGTCATAAAAACTTCGTCCCATGGATGATTGGAGAAACAGTGGATTAACAAACAGAGATCAGCATTCCGGAATGGGGACACTAATCGTCCCAACAGTGGCTTCCGGGGACAAAGTCTAAATCTTCCCACAACCATCTACGTAATGAAAATGTGCACATCGCCATCATGGCATAGCCCCAAGTGGACCCTGGGGTCTCTCTGCAGCGGCTCCCCATGCTGCCATTCTGTGGGAACAGCCCCAGGCCGCATGGAGACAAATGGGTGTGGCCATGTGCCTGGAAAACCTGATAAGACGCACAGCAGGTGGGCTTGGTCCTCCAGCAGGAGGTTGCTAGCCAGTGGTAAGCATCTAAATTAGCAGTTCCTCAGTGACCTCAGTCTCTCTTGGAAACAGAGTGTAACTCTTATTCCCTTTTCAAACTGTATTCCTTGCACACTCATGCAATAGTCTAAAGTTGCCATCCGTAGGCATGCGGTTCCACAGAAGGGCGCTTGGCTGGTGCGCGAGCTTAGCGTGAGACCTGAGCTGAGGCAGGAGGTGCACAGAACCTATCAAAAGGCTGTAGAGAACAGGTTTGTTATATCTGTGAAAGTCGGGGTGGCACCCAAGAAGCCTGTCATATTTAAAGAGGAGACAATTTTCTAATATTTTTCATGCTTATATCAACCTGTCTGCCAAGGAATATCCTGAAATCATCCTAAAAGTTGTGTGGGACACAAAATCTAATTAAAACCATTATCCAAGGCTGTCATCCCACTTGGACCCATAGGAAGTTATATGTGTCAAACCCCCAAACCAAAAGAGAGTGCACCCCATGGAATGACCAGTGGCACAGCATCAGGAGTCAGTGCCACAGTGCAGAGTCATGCCATGCAGCTTGGACGCAGGGAACCCTCTTAGCTTTCCCAAATGCCCTCTAACTCCAAAACAAAAATATAGGGAAAATATGGAGTAAAACACATAATGCAAAAGAGAATTATTTCAAATTGCAGTAGATCATATATCAGAAGCATGAAAAGGGGGTGAATCTTGGAGGAAAACGTCAGTGATGCCATAGGTTAATTTTTAAAAGGCTATTTTATGAAGGCCTCAAACTTTTTATCTTATTTAGGATGGGAATTAGTAGTATAGCTCATTTAGTCAAAATGCAGAAAATTAATTGACATTTTCCACAGAAATGATTTGTTAGAACGCACGTATCTTTAAAGCAGTACTTTGATAGTTAATAAATTATCTCAGGATAGATTAAGACAGAAGGAAATGAGCAAAAAAAAAAAAAAATGTTAGAAACACAGCCTACAGACACATGCCCCTGCCTTGTCGCCCTGAGCAGTGAAGAAAAGTCTGCTAGTCCCACCCGTAGTTTAATGTAAAGCAGAAGTTTGGTTGAAAGTTGGAGGCAGTCAGACCAGAGAACAAATCCCAATTCTATCACTGTCTGTGTACCGTTGGAGAAGTTATTTAACCCTCTGGACCTGAACCTCAGTTTCCCAGTCAGTTAAATAGTCACCATAATTTCTTCTTAACAGGACTGTCATAAAGATTAAAGGAGATAATAAAGTACATAAGGAATTAAATGTAGTCCTCGAAAAAGAAGGAAGTTCAGCCGAGCAGCTGTGCCCTTTTTGAAATGAGCAGTGGGTTGCCCTTCTGTCAGACAGACGTGCCTGGGCTTTGCCCGTGGGCCCTGGCGGGGTTAGTACTAGAAAGGATGCAGGTCGGGGGCCGCCCCCATCTCGTGGAGAAGGGAGAGTCTCTGGCAGGCAGCTGACCCGTGAACGGTCCAGACACATTGCTTCTGCGCCTAAGGCGGAACATCCCAGGGCCCATCCTTCTCAGCCCGGCTGCTTTATCCAGAGCTGTTCGGCGTCTGCTCGGCACTCACAGGGCTCGGGGCTCCGGACGGTGACAGGGGCCTCTGCTTTGTATTCTCAGTTCTTGGCACAGAGCAGGCTCTGTGCACCAGGCTCTGGATGTGGCTCGTCCGTGAAGGAGCGAATGGTCACGCCACGGCAAGGCTGGTTCTTGTGTGTTCATAATACGCAAGGAGCTCACATGGGATGACCTCGTGTGAAGAGAGGGTGCGGAACTTTCTGGACTGTGTCTGACATTAATGTATATACACATTCAAACATTTTCAGTTTTATTTTTACTGGCAGGGGTTCAAAGATGGTGGGAAGATTCACCTTTCACTTTACGCAATGATTTTCCATTTTGTTTCCTGGTGAGCACCTGTATTCCGATCGGTAATGAAATCCTGTGCGTTGGCCCACACACCCCACCTTTGGCCTTTTCCATCAAACATGCCTCTTATGTGAGTCTCTGTGAACATCCACCTTCACTCTGCCGATCTGCAGACTGGAAGCCTGCTGAGTTGAGGTCATCTGTTTTCTTCAGTGTTTCTCATTCTGTTTCTTACAGGTACAAGTAAAGGAGGGTAGTTGACTTATATCTAAAGGAAATAAATGACTTTTTAAATAAAATGTGTTGTTGCATAAATCACTGCAAATGTCATGCATGCACTTACATGTATACTTTTGTGCATCCACGTAATGCACTTTTGGGTCAGCCACTACGTGCCCGATGCAGATGCAGTGTGGAATTATAGGACTCCGCCACAGAGCTGTTCGTGTTTAAGCGTCTAATGGCGGGTGAGGATGGAAGGATGGATATACCAAAAAAACTAGCACACACTGTGAAAAGAGCTGTAAACGTGGTATGTGCAAAGTAACAAAGCAGGTGCAGCCCACAACTGGGAGAGTGTACTTGTTCCTAGAGCGGCCTTGCAGGGTCCTGCAGTGTTAACGCCTGGGCTGTACTCCAAGGGGGCCTGTACACTTTTTGGACAGGTGTGGATGTCTCCAGCATCGCAGTAGCATCCGAAGAACCTGGGGATTGGAGAATGGCAGCAGCAGAGGGTGTGGGGCCTGTGAGTTCAGGTTCAGGCCTGTAGACTGGGAGCGACCACGGGCAAGCTGAAGCAAGGAGGAGACAAGAGCTCACCTCCCCTTGACACAGACGGTGTGAAGGACGAACTGGAGAAAGAGTTGGGCTGTCATCAGGTGCTCTGCTAGGCCTGGGCTGTGTGGGATGAGGAAGCAGGGTGGCTTGCGGTCCGTGAAACTAGTGTACAAGTCACAGTGAGATGTGGGCTTCATACCACCACCAGCCTGGGGAGGAAGAAGGTGCATGGCCAGTCTCCCGGGGCCTCGATGTTCCCATCTGTACAATGGGATGGTGTTTTCTGTTTCTTCGCACTGATGAGGATGGAATAAAATAACACACGTAACACCTAGTGCTCAGTGGCTAGGATACAGCTAAAGCACCTTAAATGACAGTTACTGTCATTGTTGTTCATAAAGGACCACGACATACGTACTGCACCATAAATGTCGAAGGCCTAAGTAACCTGCTTCACATCTGTGTTAGGTTTTCTGCTGTTCAAACCAGACTGTCTCCACTTGCCATGCAGCTGTGGAGCACATGAAGCTGCGCCCTGTAAACCGATGTAGGAAGATTGTGAGGATATTTTGTTAAAGAAAAAAATAAGATGCAGAAGAGGAGCAGAAATATGAACACACATATATTTGCCTGTATTTGCATAAAATTTCTAGAAAGATAGACAAGAAGCCGATAGAAATGTGTATGTGTGTAGTAAGTACAGAAACAGGCAGGACTGGGGGGAGTTTTCATCATGTTTATTCATTTATACATTCATTTTTACTTATTTTTGAGCCATGCAAATGTAAAGGAAGGAGAGGAGGAATTAGGGAAGGAAGGAACAAAGGAAGGAAGGGAGGAAGCGAGGGAAAGAGGGCACCAAGGCACTAAGGAGGGACAAGGCGCCGTGGGAGGAGATGTGTAGAGAAGGGGGAGGACACCTCCTCCCCGCTTCCCTAGTCAACAGCGTGTGCGCACCAGACACAGTCACCTTTCAGTGCCTTCAGTTTTCCCCCAGCTCTTTGGATATTACATGCAGGCTCTTTTTTCTAAAATCCTCTAATTTAAAATTTGTTTTACAGAATGTAAAATAAGATAGTATATCATTGCTTATTCAATAATAGAGTTATAACTTAAAATCCAAAGTTTCACCCAGGGTAGTTGGTTGGAGCATCGTCCTGTAACCAAAAGACTGAGGGTCCCATCCCCAGTCCAGGCACATACAATCCCTGGTCCGAGCCCATACGATCCCTGGTCCAGGCCCAGATGGGAGACAGCCAATCGATGTTTCTCTCCCTTCCTCTTTCCCTTCTCTCTCTCTGTAAAAAAGCAGTGAAAAAAAATTCCTTAGTAAAGATTTTTTTTTTTAAGCCAAAGTTTCAAAGTTATTAATAGAAAGTTTCCTAAAATAACATTCTGGAAATAACTATGAGATGACAAAAACATGGGAAAAATAGCAGCAGTCATAAAATAATTTTTAAATAATAAAGGGAAAGTGATTTTATATTTTAGTTATGTTTTATAGAAGAGCTACAAAGAACATATTATGGACAGCTGGGGGAGGTGTGAATATGGACTACATATTTTATGATATGATTGAAACAATTAACTTTCTTTTGTTAAAATTAACCATTGGTTAGGCAGGAAAATGGATTTTATTCTGCCTGGGGAGGCAACTGTTGAAGGGTTTAGGTGTGAGCAGCTATGATATTGGCAACTCGCTCCCCAAAGGTTCAGAAATAGCGTGTGAGAGAGAGGGAGAGTCTGTGAGTTTGCGCGTGAGAGAGAGCATGTGGGGGGCATTTTCTGAACCCCTCCCCATGCCCCGGCGGAGCTGACCCGGTCAGTCAGAGCTCCATGCTGAGCGTCACCTGCCAGCACGAACCACCCCCCACAACCTTCACACACGAGGACAGAGCAAGCCTTGCACATGGAGAGACCTTCCCAGGGCGAAGCATTTACTCTTGACAGAGCTGCAAATGAATTTTGAGTACAAGTCCCTTTCCAGTCTGTGACATTGCCTTGACTTGTTTCGTGCCTGATTAATTAAAATAAGTGTTACTGTGACAGGACACTCAGCGTGAGGACTTGCGTGCCTGGAGATCCGTGTGTAAAGGCCTGGAGATGAGAATCCCCTCCTCCTGAGAAGAGTGTGTTTGCTCTTCTGAAAAGTCCGTCTCTCATCAATCCATGGCTTATCTCCTTCTTCCACATGCTCTTGAAATCACTAAGCAAAATGTCAAAATTTTACGAACACCATACTTCTTTTAATTCCCTCCCACACAGAAGGCCAAGGGATGGCTGGCCAGTCAGCATTTTGGGCGGATGCTGCCTGTGAGATGCTCTGCCAGGTCTCTGTTACAAGAAAGTAAACAAAACAGAAAAGGACCCATATTGACACCTTAGTCACCAGAAGTCGATGCTGGGAGCTTGGCGGCTGGGACCATGCAGGCACTGGGTGGGGCGGGGAGCTGGGTGCGAGCGTTCGGCTCCACGTGCAGAGGCTGCGGCACCAAACGGGCACGCCAAGCAAGGCGTGAGACCAGAGTGAGGCACAGCGCACACAGGCCAGGCCCTGAGAGCCAGGGCACAGGGAAAGCAGAGGCCAGAGGGAGGCATGGAGAACAGGAGGAGGAAGGGAGAACAAGAAAAGATGAAAACCGTGGACCTAAATCTATGAAGAAACAAAAGCAAACAAACCTGCTCTCCTGCATGGCCTTGACCACTCAAAGAGTGTTACTGCATCATCATCATCAAGTAAAACAATAATCCTAATTGGCCAGATTTGTCAGGAGGGACTAATCGTGTTTACTATTCTAGTTCAATATCCATAAGAAAATTATGTGTGAAACGTACATCTGTATCTTTAAATGATAAACCTTTGCTGTGGGGATGGCATTGAGGCTCTGTTTGCTGCACTCAGTGTTATCCCAGGAGGGAACCCGCTGTGTCCCTCAGTGAACAAGATCAGCAGCAAGTTTGCTTTTTTCTCACACACCCCAGAAATCATCCGTACCTGGTCATAGCCACTTCTTCGTTGGGTACCTTCTGTGGTGTCTCGACAGGGTCAGCCAAACAGACACGAGAGTCATCTTGCTTGTTTGTGTTGTTTTGTTTTTTTACTCTTCACTACTACAAGCAGAGGGTATAAATTCCATTTCAGTTATAAATCTTTAAAAATTCTTTGTCAGAAATTCGCAACTAACGGCTTGCTCTCACAGAGAATGTGGATAAGTGCGCCTGGAGCGGATGGGAGGGCAGTTGGCCCTCTTAGCAATTGTGAGGGTGCACTGAGGTCCTACCCCAGAGCTTGGACAGGTGACCAATCACGTTACTCCAAGCACCTATCAAAATAGAACTGTGCAAAGCCACTTGACAGTGATAGAACGTTTCCAGTTCCAATTATCATCTGAACTAGGATAGACTAGGCTAGTTCACACGTGAACTCAGAAATAAACTCAGAAAGCATAATGATAATAGTTTATCTCTTGCTCACAGCACAACCCCATGCAGGCTGGGCAGCCCCTTCATTCTGTGGCTTGGCCGTCTGGAATTTGTGGTGTTCCAGAAAGTAGTGGGGCCATAGGAATTCTGTAGGACTTTTAGGGCCAGGCTAACACGTTATCAATTGGAAGTTAAATGCCAGGTCTCAGTCCTGCCTTGAGGGAAGCTGGGAGAAGCCCATATAGGCACATTGGCAGGACAAGAGCTACTGTAGACCCATGTCAGGTCCTGTCCTCGTAAATCTCATTAACACAGTCTGGCTCCTTCAGCAGGGCTGCCTCCCGAGAAGGGACATGGAGCTTGCTGACATGTGTCTGTTACTTTTGGATACATTCATGTTCTTCCATTTGAAACTGGTCTGTGAACTTGGGACTTGGTTAGAATGAGTCCATCCTGAGCAAGTCACCCTGCGTTTGTACCTGCTGCTGAAACTACAAACATGGACCCGAAACTGGTGTTTTTCAAGTGGTTCCAAGACCACCTGCCTTAGAATCATCTAGGTGCTTTTTTTTAAAAATCCTCATCCAAGGACACACTTACTGATTTTAGAGAGAGTGGAAGGGAGAAAGACAAGAGGGAGAGAAACATCTATGTGAGAGAGAAACATCTGTCAGTTGCCTCTTGTATGCTCTCTGACTGGGGACCAAACACTCACCCTAGGCATGTGCCTAAGAATTGAACCTCCGACCTTCCAGTTTATGGGATGACATTCCAACCAACCGAGCCACACTAGCCAGGGCCTAGTTGCTTTTTTTATATAGATTTATGATCTCCATTGAAGACCTGTTACATCAAAGTTTCTAGGGACAGAGCCTAGGTATGAAAATTTTAAATAAATACCCCACAGATTCTTATGCACATGGATGAAGAGTTACTCCCCTAAACCACAGCCGATTTACCAAGCCAGTGCGCCCCACCACCAGCTCCCAAAAGCTGGCCCCCACCTTGGGCCTGCATCATTATCGTAGGCCCGATGCACCTGACTCTTCCATTTCTTAAAATTTTATCACTTGACCCGGCAAACATGATTACTCAGCCCTCTTTTTTTTTGCTTTTTACCTTTTTATTAATGGAACATTCAATACATGCACAAGTGGCGGGGAGCCCCAACTATACATATCTCAGCCTCAAGAATGACAGAACTTCTTTCCTCTGTGCCCTACTCATTCTTCCTTCCCCAAGCATGGGGTGTGTGATTTCATCTAGAAATACTACAGAATGAATTTCCGAAATGTAAAGGTTCTTCTTGTAAAAGCATAACCACCAGTCAAACCCTTAAAGAAGTCTTAATTATCTTCAACTATTTAGACAGGATTTAAAGCTCCCAGATTGTCTCACAAATTTATCATTATAGTTCAACTTGCTTGAATCAGAATCTAAGCGAGGTCCACATTACATCTTACTGACTGGTGACACCTCTTTGACCTATGTACTTTTTCTTCCTTTTCCTCTCTGCCTCTTAACACCTGCCTGTTGTGAAGCTGGGTCTCGTGTCCTGTAGAGGGACCTGCAATCTGGACTTGGCTAATTTCACCCTTCTGGTGTCATTGAATATGTTCCTCTCACCCCTGAACTTCCTACAAACTGGTGGTTTGATCAGGGACTAGTCTGATTCAGATGGGTTTGCGGGTGCCGTCCTGTCCTGTCGCAATGAGAAGGAAGAATGTAAGATGGGATTGGCTCCTGTTCTAGGATGTTGCTGTTAGATCAGTACCCATGTTGCTCAGGTCGTCAACCTGATGCATCTGGTAGAAAGTCACCCATCAACCTCTTCTCCTCACTTTAGCAGTCAGTGAGCTCATCACCTAGATTCAATATTTTTCTGGTTTGGAAAATCATATTCTATCATTTCTTCTTCATTTATTAACTGGAATACTTCTGTATAGAAGCTGTTCCCTTGTCAAGTAAAAAATCCTTTTGTGTAAGAAAGCAAGGTAAATTTCTCTTTTCTTTACCCTTTTCTCAAGTAATGATATCCTTTCTCTTTTGATGAGGACTATAAATTCAAAGAAGTGAAAAGGTATTTATTACAGCAAAGATGTGGTATCTCCTGAGGTTTTTGTATGCAGAGCTTACATGCTCTTTTTGATGTGCACACCGGTAATGATGATGATAAAAACAACTGACCTTTATCGAGCCCTGAAGATAGCCATGTGTGTGTAGTGGGCACAGGTTTCATTGCACTTGACCCTCTCCGTGACCTCACGAGGCTGCTTCTCTGACCCCTTCCCTCTGCAGCCAAGGCTCACGGAGGGTGGGCTGCCTCTCACCCCAGGTCTCACGACAGTTGAGGGGGCGGCCCTGGGTCCGTCCTCCATACCTCCTGTGTGGGTGGTCCAGCCCCAGGGCCTGAGTCCGGGGCCTGAGCACTTCAGACTTTGGAGCTCAGCAGCTTCCTGCATGTTTATGAGGGTGAGGAGAGGAGGAAGAGGGAGCACACAGAAGAGCATTCCAAAGAATCGTGTTACCAACAATTCCATGTAAAAGCACGTGCGAGGTTAAGGTCACGGCACCTTAGAAGCGTTTGTTTCTAAAGGCCGTCTGACTGCTTAACTGGGCCGCAGGCTGCTGGGGGCTTCAGGGTGAGACGTTGCTCATGGCTTTTCCACCTTGTAAGAGGCGATCCGTGCAGGGGTTCAAGACGCATTTGCTAAAACCTCCCGTGCTCAGAGCTGCCGGCCTGTTTGCGGCCTCAGCACACGCGTGTCTACAGCAGGTCCTGGCCCAGCACAGGTGCTGTGGCTCAGCCTCGCGTCCTTGAGGCTCCGGCACCACTGTGGTCTGGGGAGGGAAACAGGCTCAGAGCCCGCATCACACTTGCTGTGCGGTTATTTCCGGAGCGAGCCTGCAGCCTCCAGGTGGACATCCTTCGGGGGGGATGCAGTGCACACCTGTGCGCTCATCGGGATCCGCACGCACAGTGTAAGTGTGGTCTTGCCAGCCTTGGTGCCGGTGGTGCAGAGGGGCTTGCGGAAGCTGGACGCACGGTGTCAGTGGTCCCCGCCAGGACTCAGCACAGGCCCCTAGTTACCTTCCTGTCTGTGTGTTTAGTTCAGGCTGAAAAGCAGGCCCGTGATCGCTATGCCAACAGCCCTTCTGCTTCCCCAAACATTGCCCTGGGTGCAGCCCCTGCCTTCGCCTGACATCTGGGACAGATGTCTCAGGGGCTGTCTGCTGTCCCTGTGCTGGCCATTTCCAAAGCCATTTATTTGCCCTTAATGTGAGATAAGGGCAGGCAAAGTCCCCCTTTCATGGTAGAAGTCCTTTTGGAGGAGGTTAGACGACTTCTACTCCAAAGGCCGGTGACGCCATAACCCAGTGGAGGCAGCAGAGGCCCTGGCAGCACCTGCTCATCCCCTATCAGTGAGACACACAGGCATCCTGAGTCAGTGTCAGTGTCTGCCTGTCCTTCCATGGCGATGTCATAACCTTCCTGTGTGGTGTCCAGGCCGTGGGTACACAAGTGCATGCCTGTGTGTGTGTGTGTGTGTGCGCGTGTGTGCGCACTATGTGTGGACGGGTGCTGGAGGGGGAAGCAGAGCTGTGACTGAGCAAAGGGCTCCTGTGCCCTTAAATCCCAGCACAGGACGGGACAGGGCCCAGTAGAAGGTTGCTGCTCTTAATGTGCGAAGGTGGCACAGGATGAGTGTCAGGCCGTTTCTGATGGTGCCTGCAGGCTTGGGAGCAGCAGCCCAGGGATGACAGCCTGGGACATGACAATGACTGGCGAGGCGGCTTCATGCCAAGCGTGCTGTGTCCCGGCTCCCTGTGAGTCTGCCAAACCTCTCCTTGCAGACTCTTTCTCCAGGAAGCAATGGCAGGGAATCAGAAGGCTTTTTTGTTTTTTTCCATCTGCCTGGCAAGAGCCAAGGCATATGTGAGCTCCGTCTCACCGATAACGCTCCAGACCCTGACACGGGCATGGGGCGAGCTGGGCGTGTTGCTCCCTGCCCTGGCTTGCAGGATAGGTGCAGTGTAGGGGTGGTGATTTGGGGGCTGCTGGCCCACCCACAGTGCAGATACGGTCTCCATGAGGAGAGGAGTTCATTGGAGAGAACAGAGTGGGAAGAGACGGGGGCCCAGAAAGACAGTGAGGACCCAGGTGTGCAGTCCTGTTCGGAATGCAGTGCATGGCTCACAGCTGTCTTTATGACATGAAGCCCCTGGGAGTCTGCTCCCGGGAAGGATTCAGGCAAACAAAACCCCTTCTGTTCGTATGAGGGGCACTGACTCTCACAGAACCCCCAAAAGTATCTTAGCATGAAACTACATCTGTGGTAACAGGTACTTTCTCTTAAAACTAAGTGAAAATGAAGCAAAGCATCCTAGCCTGTAAGCAAAACAGACGAAGTTATAAGGAGGCAAGCAGTGGCAGTTTTGCTCTCTTGGAATATTCACGAAATGTGTCTGTTTTTCCCAGCTTTCATTTGGTGTCATATGTCCAGTGCATAGATCATCTGTACTTTTCATGGGCCTCTGACTTTGTCAGTTTTAAAAAAGAAACATGTAAAAATCATGTGGATTTTTTGGGAGGTGTGTGTGGTGGCGGCAGTTGCAGTGAAACGGAAGCAGCGGCCTTTAAAGAAGCTGCTGCGCACCCCGCCCTTCTCTCGGTGGGACAGGGGACTCTTCAGAGTAATGAAGGGGCAACATGAAATGAGTGTTCTGTGGGAGTCCGGCCCGTGGGCACGCCAGGCTTGCCTAATTGCTTGGTAAAATTGTGAGTTACCTGATGCGTTCGCATAAACAAATGGAGCACAGTCATGAGTGTTAATACTTGCTACATACCACTTTTCCTTTCAAAGTACTTTTACATACTCTATAATTTCATTATACAGTTTTAAAATCTGAGAGGAAACCTAAAAACAAAGCCAATGACTTATTCTTATTCTTACAATTTTAGTGCATTCAGTCATCTGCATTTTTATTTTATAAAAAGTCTCTGGATTCCATGGTTTTAAACGAGTAAGAACCCCAGAAATTCAGCTGTTACTTCACCAGCATTTCAGCAGGACCTGTATTTTACCAAAGCAATTCTAATATGATCAAAATTCTATTGCTCCTAGATTGGCTTGAATGAAATCATGGGATTTCCCCCCAAACTGGTAGGAATAAATGGAGAAGAACAGCCTTGTGTTCATTAGGAACCTTGGCGAGACCCAGCTAGAACATGCTTGTTTTTATTCCTCTTCCCCAGTATCTCACTGCGCTTTCACTTCTCAGCAGGCATCTGCCCAGCGTCTCCCCCACTGCCAGGACCCCCTGCTCTGCCCCAAATGAGGGGCTGCCCTCGGGCTCCCTGGGTGGCTCAGGCCATCCGCTGACCCCACAGTCTATATCGGGGCAGAGTGTGCCACGTCCCCTACCCCCAGCTTCGCTGATTGGAGGACAGACGGGAAAGAAAACCAGCCTGAAGCTCCTTTAGGGAGGACACAGGCAGGTTAAGGGCTTCAGTGAGGAGAGAGCAGTAAACTTCCAATCCTCAGTTCGTTTTAAATGAGGCTTTTTCCACACTTGCTCATGAGAGCTAAATAGGCTGAGTTTTACTGAAAATACTTTACGTAAAAACTTGCAATTATCTGTTTATTTACACAGTCTTCTATAAACCTTTGAGAGTACACTTATCTTTTTCTCTACATTACAAAGCACTGTGTTTCCTTCTCGGCCACGGTGTAGTGAAGGAGAGCAGAAGGTGATGTTTTCAGGAAACCAGATTTCTGTCGGATAAGCCAGTGTTTGCCATTCGAGGACCGAGGTGGTAGTTCCATCAGCTTTCAGACCAGTAACTTATTTCCAGGACAGGCTGGCTTGGACAAACATGTCTTCGTGACTGTGTCACGTAGGGGTAACCTGAGACTAAATGAGATGGTGCCCACTGTGTTCCTGTGTCGTGTCTGACACAGCCACCTCCAGTGAACTTTGGGTGTTTACAGATACGTAGCTATTGTCACCTTACATTACTTGTCTTAAAAAATGGACTTCTTAAGTACATTTGGGTCACATCTAGTGGTCCTGAAGGCCAGAGACTTTACTCTTGTGGCCAATAAACTCCATTCATGTCACCCAAGAGCTTTTTAGTAGCCAGTAGTGACGTAAAGCCACTTCCAGGGGAGAGGTGACCTTCTTCAAGTATTTTAGATATTTGGTGATTACAACACAGATGATTGCTTTTTAATTTACAAATTATAAAAATCCAATTCAGTGCTTTTTGGGGAAAGTTGTCTGAAGTTAAGATTTATCGATTTGACTACAGTATTTACTTTACTCTTTAGGTAATCAGTTAATGTCTCATTAACTTCAAGTGCCAACACAGATTATTTTTAAGTTTTCTTGTGATTGAGTTAATAAATCTTAATTAACATAAACATTATTTAAGCAGAGTGGCTCACTCAACAGGTGGCGAATGGTTTTCATACCGCAGCGCTAACGGACTCGAGGAAGGATTGCTTCTTTCTCTACAGGCTGACGCAGCATGGGCCCTCCCGGTGCAAGCACGCAGGTAGAAGGAGAACACAGTCACCACACCAGGGCACTGGCCCCCACCTCGCCCCGGTGCCCCCACTTAGCCCCTCACAGAAGCAGGGCTTGGGCCGTCGCACGGCCTCGCAGTCTGCTCCCTGCTGCCCCGCCTGCCTCTCCCCGCCCTCTTCTCTCACCAGCCCTGGCCTCCCACTCCCCACCCTTTCTTAACGAGCTGGCCCTCTGGCTCACCCTTGAGCTCCCTCGTGGCGCCCCTCCTTCCGCCCGTTCTCCACCGGGCCCTTCAAAACCTATGCAGAGTAGCCTGCCCTCAGTCCGCAGGAGTCTAACGGACCCGCCTGCTCACCGGTCTGACTCAAGTGAACTCACTGATGTCGCTAGTGGAGCTCTGGTCTCCAAATCCACTTGACACTTAGGAACTTTCATCTCGATAGGCCTCCGAACTGCCTCCCGTGCGATTGCTCTCTCTCTGATGAGGTTCCCCACCTCTTCCCTTTCTGTCGCACCCTCTGCTTTGCGCACGTCCTCTCTCTGCTTCGTACATGTGGAGCATCTCAGCCTCAAGCTGCTGTACCCAGCTCTGCGCATGCGCTTTCATCTCTTCCACTGCCACCGCCTAAAGAACCGCCCCGCGTGAGGGGCCCTACGTCCGCCTCCCAGGTCAGCCCGCTCATCCACGGTCCAGGCTGTGGACGCCAGGCCATCCCGACCTGGATATCACTCAGACCTCTCAGCCGCGACACCCAGTGGTGGTCGTTGCCGTGCCTCCGAAGGCCCCTCGTCCTGTCTCCATTTGACTTTAATGTCACATCTGCAGGTGCAGGAGCTGGAATCACGGAGTGCCCTTGCCATCGTTCCCTGTACCGTCACAGTGGCTGATTTCAGCTCCAAACACGTCCTCCCTCCGGCACCTCCAACTCTGCCCCTCACACCCTGGTTAGAATTTTGCTGTCTCTCTCCCGGAGCACTCCAGGATCCCCTCACCCGTGCCCTCGGTTCTACCTCTGTGTTCCTCACATCCGTCCCCCACGCGGCCTTTAACAAACCCTGTGAAAGCTGTATTTATCCGCGCTGCTTCCTGCTTCCGGTGCCCCGAGCCTTCATGGCTCCTGTGGGATTGGAGTCTCCGGTGTGGTCTGAGGTTCATGACTGGCCCCGCCTGCTCTCCAGCTGCCACTTTACACCGTGTGCCTGACATATCGGGGTTCAGCCACCTAGGGATCCCTGCAGACACACCTGATGTTGCCTGTGCATGCCTCTGCATTTGCTTTATGACTTGTCTGGAGTGCCATTTTTTCATTTAATCTTCTCTCCCGCTTGCCGGGTAACCACCAGTCACCCCCTCTAGGCCCTGCCGTCTCCAGTCTGCGCTGCTCCCACCTTAACTCTCACGGCACTTACTCCAAGTGGCGTACTGCATTTCCTGTGGCGGCGCTTACTTTTTTTCACTACTAGGTTAAAGGCTTCGTTAGGGCAGAGAACAAGCCCTATTTCCAGCTTATGCCCTTAGGGCTAGAGGCCAAGCCGCGCCGGCACCCAGAAGTGCTGCGCGTCCCCCGGGTGCTGACCGTGCAGGAGCGGCCTCTTCCCTGGGGGCGTTGCCCCGTGGGCGCGCACCTGCGCTGTGTGCGTGCGTCCCGGCTGTCCAGACGCTGTGATTTCCTCCTGTTGTCCTGCTTAGGACAGAAGATCTTTTTGATGCGAACATTCTTAAAAGCAGTGGTCTGCTCTCACTTTGGCTTATGGCTCTACAGAAAAAAGTAATCTCAGTTTGTTCTTTAAACAACACAAGGCTTAGGCACTGAGTTCAATGAAAAATATTAAAGCTGGTTAAGTTATGATTTCTTCCTTTGAACATATTCAAAGAATTTTTTTACTGAGTTGTCCTGGACAGAGTAGAGTTTTTTATCGTCAGTTGACTTTTTGAGTGTAAATGTGTTCTTACCACAGCTGTCCACCTTATCCTCGGAGGAGACACCTCAAGACCCCAAGTGGGATGCCTAAAACTGCGATCGTATTGGACCCCATGTGTGCTATGCTTTTTCCTATACACACACACCTCTGATGAAGTTTAATATATAAAGCAGGCACAGTAGGAGAGTAACAGTAGCAATAATAATAAAATAGAATAGAACAATTATAACAATTTACTGTAGTGAAAGTTTTGTGAATCTGGTCACCGTCTCAGGCAGGGAGCCGCGGCCGAAACCTCCGCGTGGGCGCCGTGCTTCCTGGGGCAGCGCGTTGCCGTCCCCCGAGCACACCTCCCGTTCTGCCTTCCACCACGAATCGAACACCTTTTCCGCTGTAACTCGGCGCTCATCACACGCGGTGGCCGCAACTGCCGCAGTTTGAGGCGCGACAGCAAAGTGAGCACGAAGTTCTCTCCGTCCTGCAGTTTCACGGCCAGCAGGTTCGTTCTCACCGTGGACCTCAGCAACCCCAGCTCGCGATTTCCTTCCTTCCCAAGTCGAGAGCCTCCACTCCCACTGTAAGGAGCGCCTCCCGGATTCTCACGGGCATGGCGAACTGCCCACCTCACTCCGCTTGTGCTCTGGGGCCTTAAGTCAGTAAAACAGGGGTGACTTGCACACCAGCCCTGCCCCACAGTGACAGCTGATCTGATAACCAAGATGGCTGCTGAGTGACAGATGGGGAGGAGTGTCTACAACTTGGAGATGCTGGACAGAGGGGTGATTCACGCCCCAGGTGGGACAGAGGGGGATGGAACAAGATTTCCTTGAGCTACTCAGAACTGCATGCAATTTAAAACTTCTGAATTGATTATTTCTGGAATTTGCCATTTACTATTTTTGGGCAACACTTGGCCTCAGGTAACTGAAACCATGAACAATAATACCATGGATGAGGGGACTACTCTAGAGCATTTTCCCTCATAAACTGCACCGTCTCGCACTGTTAGTGCTTTGGGCCAGGCTTCCAAATTTCTCTGATTTTCTCCCTTTTCCACATTCGCCCTTCCTTTCTCCTTTCTTCCCTCCCCCTCCTTTCCTTGAGGACGCTTAAGGAAGTGGAGCTAATTTGAGAACCCCACATCAGAAACCTGGTTGTATATTTTGCATCTTTGAAAACAGATAAGATTGAAAATGTTAAGCCATTAGGATGATGTAAGGAATCTGAGGTGCTAGAAGGAGCAGATGCCTTGAAGTTACTAGGTTAGAGCTCAAACCAAATTAATATCATCATGAGCTGTGAGTGATTTCCAAGAAGAAATTCAGTTGTGTCAGCGCTGATGGTAGCCTGGCGGTCGGAAGGAGGGCCACATAAGCAGGACAGAGGAAGAGGCGGACGCCACTTCAGCCTCCAGTCCACACTTGGCAAGTGAAATAGTGGCTTACTTCTTCCTAAATCACCAAACACAGTGCAGTGGATGGATAGTTAAAACCTGAATTTAAGTCTTACTAACATTAGAAATGACTGTCTTTGCTTAGTTTTAAAGTATGTCACAAAGCTGAGATGAAACGTAATTTGTCCACACATATGAAGTCAGTCCATCCATTTCCTGAATGTTCTATTCTTTGGAGGCATACCCGACTGCGGCCTGGTCCCGAGGAAAGCCTCTGCCCGTTGGTTGTCCGAGGCTCCCCTCCCCTGGCTCTCTCTGGGGCCTGTGCTTCCCTCTGCTTCCTGGAGAGAAACTCCTTGGGTTCTCTGGCCACCCCCCACCCACTCACTGTCCTCGAGCAGGTGAGCAGAGGGGAGGGACAAGCTCATGCTAGGCAGAGATTGGGGTCCGACCTCAGCTTATCGCCCCAACGTTGGTGACACAGAGGCTGCGTTAATGACAGCGGCCCATTGGCGAGGACTGGGATGCAGGGGCCTGGCTGGGAGACGGTGACGCTAGCTGGAGCAGTGAACTTGGAGGCGAGACAACATGTAGGCCAGGCTCTGGGCATTGCGTCCTGGGGTCTGCAGCAGGGCTGGGCCTGCCACGGGGGGCCGTGCAGTCTGAGGCGCTGTGCAACCTCTGTCTGCGGCGGGGTGGGAGGGATGGGGGAGGCTCCAGGAGGAGCCGAGGGGGACTGACACGGGGTGCCTGGGAGGCAGAGCCGATCCTCCTCCCTCAGGTGGGACAGCCGAGCCTAAGGGAGGGAGGAGCTGGTAAGCCATCTGTGTCCACAGCCCAGCAGAGTCGGGAACCCAGATCAGCTCAGGCAGTACCGAGCTGCTCCAACACGCCTTTGGCTAGGGAATGCCGTCCACGCCCCCGACCTCTGCCTCCCGGGCTGGCGGTGGCCTTCTGAGCGTGTAGCCCAGGACAGCGCAGCCAACCCTCGCTGCCCCCCCCTTCTCACTGGGGCCGAGGCTTGCATTCACTCTGTGCTCCCCGAGTTGTCAAGGCCCTTCCCCTTAAGGCCCCCTAAGACTTCACCAGCCTCTCTAGGGGCCATTCTATGTGATTTTCATGTTGCCAAATTTGCTCTGTTCAGAATAGAATTAAGAAACAAAAGAAGGGGGAAAGTGCAAGAGAGAGGTAGGAGGGAGGGAGGGTCCACTCACAGAGCAAAGCTGAGGGAGACAGTCTGTGGGACTGTGTCCCCTCTTGGCTGCTACCGCCACCAGAACATAGCACAGCCTGGGTGTTCTGTGAGGCTTCCCCACCTGGATGGAACTGATTGGAGCAAGGTGGAGATGGCCTCCCCAGCGAGTCTGTGCCCTGCTAGCAGGGACATTGTCTGTTACTTCTGGAGCAGCACGTGCCACTTAGAACACGCTCCCTGGGACATGATCTGGGCTTGCCCCAGACGTGTCCACCTCCCGGAGAGTCGCGCTGCGCATTCGCTTCTGACAGGTTTCAAGAAGTCCTACGGGGCAAAAAGCCTGTGTCATATCGTTTCTGTTGGTGTTGTCTGTCGTGTCTGACTCGGGGACATTCTCTGTGGAGTACCCAGCATGCTGTGTGGAGAGGAAAACAGCCCCCCTGCTCTCCAGCCCCCGTGGTCCTGGTGCCAGGCTTCTCTCTCTCGGCTCCCTTTGGGGGCCACGGGGAGCAGCTCTTGCACTGACGCCTTTTCTCTGTGCCTTCAGTGAGGCAGTCATTCTGAGATGTCTGCCTGTCTCCTCAACAGTCCAGAGCGTTTCCGTGGGCACCAGGCAGCGGGGGGCTGCCGAGCCCCTGGCAGAGGCAAGAGGTGCCATCCTGCCTCCACCTAAATTGGAGGTGTGCTCCCGCACACAGGTGGCTGCTCACTGATCGCTGCCAACAGTTCTCTCTCTGGCTCTCAAAACTACAAATTTAGCTGGTGGTTGAAAGTTTGCAGTGTCTGGGTTTTTTTCTTGATTGCGAAGGTGAAAGGCAAAGTGTGTTAAAATTCAAAATTGGAACTCCTTCTAGTAGGCAGGAGACACTGCACCAGATGGGCCTGTGTCTTTAAGTGACAGTGAACTGCTGTCTGGTGCGGGGCCTCCCAGGTGGATGGAGCTACCTGCCACGTGCCCCAGCTGTCCGCGTCTGGGACACAGGCATCTGCCGGCACGGGCCTGTGGCTGCCATTCAGCTCTCGTAAGAGGTTGGCAGTCTGTCAGCACACTGTCAACCTCTAGCCGCATGTCCCCTAACTCTCTGGGATATGAAGAACACGGCTTCCTTTGGAGTCACTTTAAGAGCACAAGCTAAAATTTCAGTGGCAGAATAGATGGCTTCTGCGGGAGAAGAATTGTGTTTGACCACAAAGTTAGCGGTCAGTTCTGTGACCCATTCACCTTCCAGCCTCTACAAGGACACAGCCAGCCCGAGGCAGAGCTGCAATGGCTCCTGAGCCCCTCCACGGGCCAGGAGCCCCACATCCCAGCACGGGGTGTTGCCGTGCACCCTTTGGAAACACCCCCCAAGTACTCTCAGTTTTTGCGAACATGATCCTGTGCTGGCTCAGACACATACCGCTAAAATGGCTGTTTGTGTCACTCACTGTCATTGGAAGGAGAGTTCACACAGGGAACATGGCTTGGTCACGGAAGGCTCATCTCCAAACGCCTGTGTCTGAGAGATTCGCAAGGCACTGGATCTTTTGAAGCCTGTGGGCAACTGGAGCTCAGCCGCAGCTCCCAGTGGCTTGTGAACGCTAAGGGCTGCAGTGCCCAGTTGTCACGGAGCCTCGCTGCCGAGCAGTCCATCTCGAAGCTGTCTCTGGGCTGAGGGGGTTTCCGATGGGAAGTAGCAGATACTCCAGGCCCATTCCTTTCTGGGCAGAGCAACAGAGTGACCTAGAGTCTTATGTTCTGGTGCCGGTGCCTGTGGAGGATGTTCAGGGTCACACCGCGCGCTGCCCAGAGTTCTTTTGCAGAAGCACCAGAGGGAACCATTGGACCATTGGGAGTGACGGCGAGTCTAACATGTCTATGTTTGAGTGGGTGTTGTCAGCTCGTTGATTAACCTAGGGCAAGCACAGGAGGGAAGTGACGAGAAAGCGTGGCAACAACAGGGAACGCTCACCATTCAGACATGTCTGTGAATGCCGGCATCGTTTTCCTTCCTCCTGGATCCCAGCAACAGCTCCTGCACAGGCTGAGCCTGCCCTGGACCTGGGGACAACCCATAGCATTTACCGATGTGCCTTCTTGCCCATTTAGCTCCAGGGGTCAGATGGGCCTCAGGGGCGGCTGACGAGCAGGCGTGGCCCCGGGCACAGCAGACAGGTGACCTGCCTCATCAGCGTGCTCTCCTCGATCTCGGGCCATGGCTACTGGCCCTCCTGCTGACCACCTGGCCTCTGCCGCTGCATGCGGGCAGCCTTTGTGGGCAGTTATTTCATCCCAATGCCAGCAGATCGATCCCTCGTCTGTTTCTGTGATGTTTAGGGGGCAAGATGTACTAATCTCCCAGCCAAATCGCATAGTGCTTTGTGAAAATTATCGGAACGAATGTCCTACTCTCTGGGCTAACCCAGCAGCTTGGGGAGTTTTTGTATGAATTGGGCGTTGCCGGGTCCTGACGCCATGGTACCAGCTACTTGTGTTGGCATGAGAGAGTGAGCTCACAAGTACAACAGGCCACTGCCACCTGTCCTGGTGCAGCCTGACACCTAGGTCTCCTTGTTTCCCACAGCAGCGTCTAGACACTGTCTGCGTGGAGCTTCGTTTCACAATGCGACCATCGCGTGCAGTCCTGCATGGGCAGCCTGAGCCTCCCTGAGCACTCCTGGGTTGCTTCCAGTTCTAAGCCTGGTTTATTCATGTAATTAATGGATATTTATCAAACCTTCTATTAAGTTCCATTGTACTGTGTAAACGTTATATTTATTGCTGAGAAGTATATAATACAGATTATAGATCATGTACTATGTTAATTAATATATTAAATATTATTGGATGTATAAATCCTATCATACATATCATGAATAATATCTATGTATTTACCTAAGTTTTTTTAAGTCTACCAAAAACCGCCATTTTGAATCTGCCTTTCTGGCAGTAATTAATTGAGAGACAAAGATTTCTCTTTTCGTTTTCCATGTTGTCCTCCACTTCTTCCCTCTTTGTTGTAAAGCTGTGCTGTAGCCTCCCTAACTTTTTCTATTTTAATCTGGCCCAGCGAGGACCCTTCTGTCCCACTGGGATCATGCAGTGCAGCAAGTTCAGAAACAACAGGAAGGAAGCCGTGAAGACAGGATGATTTTTATAACACATCTTTTATCTATAGTGCTATTTAGGTCTCTGTTTCATACACAAAAGGGCTGCTGTGTTGGGAAGGGCTCCTCAGACACATGCAGGGGAAAGTGGGCTGCGATTCCATTTCCCATCTTCAGGGCCCAAGCAGCCATCTGTCTAATCCAGTTTTATTTTTACGTAATACCCCCCGCAAAGGCCGTCTGTGCAGGCCGTACACTGGCTGTGTGAGTCCAGTGAGACCACGCCTTCCGAGGTCAGCATGTGTGTGTGCACTTTTGTAAGAAAGCAAATGCCGTATTGAGATAACTAGTTCCCATGATCAGAGCTACTTTACAAGTATAATTATCATATTTTCTATCCAATAACTTTCTAATTTTTTAGAGAAGATTTATAGGAATAATCATATAATTAAAGACGTGATTCATTATGACATTCTTTAGTTTTCAGGGCAAGGGAAGTGCGTTATGTCACTGAAGCTGTGAATGGTTTTTTACCCTACACCTAGTTAGCCACAGCTGTAAGATTCTGGCTAACCAGTAAAAGTCAAGGGAAAATTAAAATTAAAAATTTTAAAACACATTATAAATTTCTTCACTTCCCCGGCCTTGAGAAATTGTTCCGCGAACTGCAAGTATGAACATAGGCCATTTCCCCCTCAAAGGAGGGTGAACTCAGTAAGTCCATCAGAACGGCAGGCACCTGAAGCCCCCAGGGAGTCTCCATCAGAGACATAACTGTCTGTGGGCCCCAGACGGGTCCGCCAGCTTTCTTCCCCACTCGCTCCTGATGCTGACAGAGCGCAGCGTTAGCCCGAGCATAGGATCTGTGTCCTCCAACCCAGCTGCTCAGACGTAAATTCCCAGGAAGCTTCTGATCATGGGCCAGGTTATGCAAGGGGCAGTAAGTCGACGGTGACTTGATAGATGCATTTATTGCTGCCCAGCACACAATACTGCCTTGTGCCAGAGGGGCTGGCTGGGGGCCTGTCCAACACGCAGGAGCATATGATGTCAGGCCAACCCATGAATTCTCTTCGCAGCTTCCCCTCTCTAGAGATGGTCCACACAGCGGGGCTCAGAGAGGCAAAGCTAAAAGGGGCGCTGGAGAAGAATGGACCCGCCGATCCCTGACCCCCTGGGACTCCTGTTCCAGCCTCATCCACATGGATGCCTTCCAGACCATAGACCCGGCCCCGGAAGCCCTAGTGCTGTGACGTCCCCCGTGCACATGCTGCCCTTCCTGCCCCTTCGCGCCTCAGCCCTGCGCACTCCAAAGTGCCTGACCTCTGACCCTGCGTCAGTCTTAGCAGCACCACACGGGAGGTGAAGGGCAGCAGCCTCCCAACACCTGGCATGTGAGCGACTGAGGCTGTGAGCCCCATGAGAGGGCCGAGGCCCCCCCAGAGGAGCCGCAACAACGGGGGCCGGCGACCGGGGGAAGGAGCTGGCTGAGCAGACACCTACCTTGCCAGGCACTTCTGTCTGGGACTCTGCCCCAGAGACCGCCTTTCTCTGTGTCTCCAGCAACTTGTGGTTTTCTAAATTCAGAATCCGCAACTTGGGTAAAAGTTATGAGAGCTTTGGTTTGCCTGTGGGGGTCCTCAGCTAGCAGAGCAGGGGGAGTGGAGTGTCTAGCCGTTCTGTGCATGCAGGGTCCTGGGTATGGTTTTCTTGCACATGGATGTCGCTGTGAGCATCTGGTCACATGTGGGCACTGGCTTCCTCCCAGCACAGCCTGGGGAGTCCATCCTTCACCTTTGCCCCGTGTTAAAATAAGTGAGCATGGCTCAAGCAAAGCATTTTGTTACAGTATCTCCAGACTAAATGACATGCACAACATAAGCAGTATGTTAGAAGTATGAGAAAAGAGGAATATTAAAGGGTGGTTGGAGAGGAATGTCTTGTCAGTGCATGGCCCAGTCCTGTACACACCCGCCACAGCGGTGAACGCTTGAGAAGGTCTGTGACTTGGTTCTTTACACAGAGAGGTAGAAGTAGCAACACAGGATAAATGTTAAATCTAGGGAGAGGTTCCCAGCCTCCTGAAAATTAAAACTGATCAGAAAGATACAGCAATCATCATGTTCTGTGTTGTGCAAAGAAAGTATAAATGATATTAATTCTGAACTTCTAAGAAGAATGAGACAAAAATAACCTTTTCATTTTAAAGGAAAGATGTAATATTCTTGTATTAACTAGAAAAGAGACATTAAACTTTTCAGTGGAAAAAACCCCCTCAGAATTCAAAGTAACAAATGAAGATGGGCTTAGCCTTGTCATTATAACGGTTTTTAATCTCCCAGAGTCTATCACTCGGCCTCCCTTCCCAGAAGCTCTGCTGTGTTGTGAAGCTCCCCCGGGCAGGCGGCCTTCCAGACTGAGGTTAGTCGTGCTGTGCTTTGCAGGGGTGTGCTTTCCACATCTGACCGAAAATCGGGTACTTGGCTCTCGCTCTGAACGTACCCAACTGTCATGACCTGTGTGACCCTTGGCTATTTGTAAACATCAAACGTGATGTAAAAATCCTCAGAGAATGAGGGTTCATGCTTGGCCAAAGGCTAGCCTCAGCCCTGCAGGGCTGTCTCGTCTGACGTTCACTGTTGGAAGGGTAGAGAGCTTACCTTGAGCAGTGATGCCGTGGACACATGTCAGCACCTCCTTGTTGTCCAGGCCTCAGGCCTCTCTTCCGTTAGGAATTTCAGTCTGCAGATACATATGTGTGCTAGCAAATGATTACACAGCAGGAAGGAACAAGCATGAAGTTTGATTTCTGCTGTGGGTGATTTCCTCCTCGGTTAGTTTACATGACACAGAGGCGTGGGGAAGGCTGCATGCTCACCTCCGGGCCCACGTCGGGGGTGGCACACCTAACACATGAAGCTGCACTTGTGTCCCGCTGGACCGTGAGCTGCTGGATGAGAGGGAATGTGCTCGCTCACCCCCAGCAGGCTCCTGGCAGGCCGACTGGGGCGCGTGCCCGAGCGCGTGGTGGCCTGTGCAGGAGGAATGAGAACGGCGTGAGTGCGGTGCTGCCCTGGCGGGGACAAGCAGAGGCTTGAGGGGCGGGCCTCCAGTCTGACCAGCTCCGTAAGGAATGTGTGACGTCTTAACACTGAGGGAAACCTAAAGGGTGAAAATCCCATAGGCCTACTAAAAGCTATGAAGGGTTTATAGCCAAAGGAGAGCAGAGGAAACATCTGTGTTGGCTTTAAGCCCCAAAGAAACAGGTTCGGTGGCCTGTGGGTCCTCTTTGGCGAGGGATGGACTTACCAGGCCCCCTGGAGGGAGCAGAGCAGGAAGGGTATCGCGCCCCCGCCCCCACGGCTGCACCTCTCAGCAGCTGGGCCTTCGAGCTGAGAAATGCATTTGCTTGTCAAGGACATTCTCAGCCTGGATTTGAAGAGTTTAATAGTTTCCTGGGTATCAGACCTGATCTTGTTGGTGAGAAATTGAAATTCTTCACCCTTTGGCAACACATGAATCCTTTCAGACCACAGAGGGGTCTGAACACAGGAAGTGCAGTGTCTGAAAGGACCGCTCAGGGTGGTGAAACGCGAGCTGGCCCCCGAAACAATCAGGCCAGGCTGCTGTGCTGTGCCCCACAGTCCCTTCCCCGACCAGGGCCCCAGCAAGTGGGAGCCAGGGAGGCTCCCCAGCAAGCCACGCTGCTCAGCTCAGAGCACACGAGGGCCGTGTCCCCTCTGTGGCTACCTCCCCGCGTGCCCTTTGTTTCTGGTTCTTGGGTAGTTTGTTGAGGATGGCATGTTATCACAATGCGTAACGAAAGCTTCCTGTGTGGAGTGAAAAGACCCAGCATTCTTCTCTGTGCACCCCTCTATCCATCCATCCATCTGTCCATCCAACCGCCCCTCTACCCACCCATCTGTCCACCCATCCTTGTATAATCAACCAACATATTTCAGAACTTCTATCACATTCTGGGAGGGAATGGTAAAAACAACAGGAAGGCTCGCTACCCAGACGAGACGTCGGTAGACAGCACAGACAGTAATAAGCAATCAGAATAAACTCACATGGCTGGGGAGACCGGGCGCCGAACACATGGCCCGCGGACCCTGCTCTGTGTTGTGGTCAGAGACGTCAGATGCGGGCGAGGAGGGAGTGTGGGAACCTGAAGCCCAAGAGCTGGTTGCGCCTTCGAAGAGGCCCTTCCGGTCAGCGAGCGGCTGGGACGGGATGGGGAGCAGTGAGGGAGGCAGCCCTCTGAAGCCCACGACAAGGGGTTTGAGTCTTTAGCCAAGGGTGAGGGAAGACATGATTTCAAGCAAGGGACAGGCACGGTCACATTTGTTTCCTGGTGATGATGCCCCAGCTCCCTCTGAGCAGGTGGCCTCAAGGGAGCAGACTGGAGGCGGCAAGGCCTCTGGGACCCTTGCCCTCCCCTGGACAAGGGAAGGAGGCGATCTGCACCAGGAGGCACAATGGCGTCAGAGCTGCGATCCACCGGCAGACGTTCTGATGTGCAAGCGGGGCAAGTGGGCTTCCCAGGCTTGAGTGCGACCCACACCAGGGACGGCGAGGCGCACCTCTGACCCAGGGCACGCAGAGGGCAGCACGTCTCTGAGACAGGTGTAAGTTTATCTTTGAAGGGGCCCGTCATTGCACAGATATCAGGGGGCCTCAGCTCTTCTGGCGGAGTGTCTAGGCAGGGTGCACTGTAGGGAGTGTAGCCACAGATAGTTTCCAAGGAAAATTAAAAGTTTCATTCTGCAAATAGGTGAATATTGTGTTGTAAAATTTAAAGAAATTATTCTTTTTTAACTCTTACAATTATCTGTGTTCATACTTTGGGGTGTTGGGCTGTGTCCATAGAACACGTGCACAGTGGAGAGTCAGGGGTGACCCCCAGGGAGGTGAAGGCACCAGACCTTGCAACAAAGGAGCGTCTGTGGGGCTGGGCCCTACCCCCGCCCCGAGCCCAGCCACCATGCGTCACCGGGCTCTCCCGCCGGATCTGATGAACACAGGTCAGAAAACTCGAAAAACTCAAGGTCTGTTGTTATGTGCAGATTAACTGAAAAATCAGTCAGCTATTTGTGCACTTTTAAAACGATGCGTCCTATGGATCAAGACAGGAACCAAAGGGTGTTGCTTTTACATCAGCTCACCAAGAAAAGGTGCTATGTGCTTCTGGGTTACTTTGGGTTGGTTCAAGAAAGTTAATTTCCTTGGGATTTAACCAAGAGAAATGACTTAAAATTAACATCATAAAAGATAAGCACATCTGAAAATTATGAGTGACATTGATTGTTTCAGTGGAATTTTTCCCTTTTTTTGCTAAATTCTCTGCTTTGTTATGTGCTTCATTCCACATTTTCCCGCAATTTATGAACATTGAGTGAAGCTGGGCTTGATGAACACTGATTGTCTGTGGAAGGGTCTCACCGCAAGTGGTGATGAGCCCACTTAGGACATCAGCCTGAATATACCGTGTGCTGTGGTCCTCCGAAGCTCGGAGCAGCGTCTTTGGAGATCAGCCCAAGTTGGGTAATGTTAACATGCCAGCTGTCACCAAAAACATCCAAAAAGCGCCATCTATTGACGTGTTCATTCTGTGCCCAGAGAGCCAGAAGCTGCAGCGGGGGCTCCGAGGGGCAAAGGCAGCGTCTCCTCCTTGTCAGGACGCTTTTCTTACATCAGCCATGGTCAGCAGTATTTGCGGAGAAGAGCCACGGGATGGTGTTAAGCTGAGTAACCAAGAAACCCGCTCGATAGCCAGCAGGCCACAGGGTGTATCTGACGGCCGTGAACCCTTGGAAGGACCTGGTTTTCTAATCCAGTTCTGCAGACTTAGTCTTCTGATGTTGTGTAGACAGGCTCCTCAGAGACCTCTGGGCTCTGTGATGAAATGACAGGCTGTCTTCAGAGTCCCGTGCTGGGACCAGAGGCCCTGTGTCTGAAATAGCAGGGCTCGTGCTGGAGACTAGGGAGTCTGGGTGGGCCCCAGACACCTGGCTCATTGGGGGCACTGTGGTTTCGAGGTTAATTCTGATACTCATGGCTGTTAGCAGTCCTGCCCATTGCCCCCTTGTCCGTGGGGACAGCTTGCCGTGACCACGTTCTGTCCCTCACCCCACGTCGTAGGCTTAATTTGTATGGCAGCCAAGCTCCTAGCCTCTCATTTAATTATCACTGTATTGGTCACCTATAGTCCATGTGCCCAAATCACATTTATAAATCTACTCAGTGAGCAAATACTATATAGATCCCCCACCAATAAAATGCCACCCATAGAAAAGATAAGGTGACATCGGCACTGAAAATCGCTGACATGCCTGTCTTTGCTTCTCATAAGCCAGTAGCCATGAGCCTGTTGTGCCCTGAGCACTACGTCACAGGTTGTTGGTGCCTGTGCGCCTGCGTGCCTGCTGAGCGGCTGGCCAAGCGACATCCGCCCAGACACAAACCGCCTGGCCTCTTCAGAGCAGCCTCTCCACAGCAGGGACCTGCTGGGGCTGGGGCTGGGGCTGGGGGAGAGGAGGGTCTGCTGCCTAGCCTCCGTGGTCCTGGTGCCTGGGAGCCGAGGAGCCCGCACGGCTGCACCCAGGAGCAGACTGCTCTAGCGAAAGGCGCCCCTTCCTCTGCTCAGGTGCAGCTGTCAGGTCACATATGGTGCCTCTTGAAGCTTTAGCTTTAAAAACATTTAGAGGTGAAACTTTTTCCCTTCAAATATTGACTGCTTTTAGCATTTTTAAGTTATATTTTATTGATTATGCTATTACAGTTGTCCTGATTTTCCCCCCTTTGCCCCCTCCAGCCAGCACCCCCACCCCCTCAGGCAGTCCCCCCACACTTGTTCATGTCCATGTGCCATGTGTATAAGTTCTTTGGCTGCTCCCTTTCCTATGCTGTGCTGTACATCCCCACGGCTATTCTGTAACTACCTATTTGTATTTCCTCACCTCTCACCCACTCTCCCACAACCCCTTTCCATCTCTTTATCTTTAACCTTTAGCTTTTTAATAATGATGTGTCTTAGGGGTGGCTTCTTTGCATCCACCTTGTTTGGGACTTTTTGTGGTTCCTGGAATTGCATGTCTATTCCTTTGCCAAATTAGGGAAATTTTCTCTTATTATTTTTTCAAATAGATTTCCAATTTCTTGCTCTTTCTCTTCTCCCTCTGGTATCCCTATGATGCAAATGTTGGACCTCTTGAAGTTATCCCAGAGGCTATTTATACTATCCTCGGGTTTTTTGTTTTTGTTGTGTTTTTGGGGGGGGATTCTCTTTTCTTCTTGTTGTTCTGAGTGCTTGTTTTTGCTTGCTTATGTTTCAAATCGTTGATATGATTCTCAGCTTCATCCAGTCTGCTGTTGTTTCCCTGTAAATCATACTTTATTTCAATTAGTGAATCCTTCATTTCTGACTGGATCTTTTTTATGTCACTAAGTTCCTCGAGCATCTTTATAACCAGTGTTTTGAACTCTGCATCTAATAGATTGCTTATCTCTGTTTCATTGAGCTCTTTTTTCTGGAGTTTTGATCTGTTCTCTCATTTGGACAATGTCTCCTCATTTTGTCAGCCTCCCAGAGTTTGTTTCTGTGTCTTAGGTAGGACTCCTTTGACTCTGTGTCTTGATAGTGTGGCCTAACATAGTAGGTGTCCTATAGGGCCCAGTGGCACAGCCTCCCCTGTCACCCAAACTGGGTGCTCGAGGTGCACCCTTCGTGTGGTCTGAGTACACCCTTCTCTTGTAGTTGTACCAGCTCAATGGGAGGGATTTACCCAGGCCAGTCAGCTGCAAGAATTGGCTTTGATCACTGACCCCCAATCTCTACCCTCCGTGGAGGATCAGCTGTGCCGGGGCAGGGTGGTTCTCTGACGTGGTCCGTAGCTGTCCACTGGGTGCTGGCCCTGAGGTTTCCCGGATGGTGCAGGGCAAGGTCAGCCCTGACCTGGGTTTTGCCCACGGCCGCCCTGCCTGAGCTGTAAAGCAATCTGAGATGGCAGCTACTTGTGCTGGGCTTGGAGGTTCCCAGGCAAAACCAGGCTGTGAATCTAGGCTGCTGGTTCCTGGCCTGGGGCTCGTTGAGGCCAGCTGTTGCTTGTTGAAGAGGATTTGGGAGGTTGCGCAGCATGAGCCAAGACCCACCATTCATTTGGAAAAGCAGCTTGGGTGGGCCCGTAAGTTGTGTGGAGCTAGCTGAGTCTCTGGGGGTCCCCGAGGCAGGTCAGACAGCGTCAGCCAGGCTGACGGAGCTTCCGATAGGGCTCCGGTCTGCTGTCTCAGCGCGCATGGACGTGGCTCCTTTAACCCCGTAGGTGTCAGACTTCCATTCAACTTGATTTCTGTCAGTTCTGAGGGATGGTTTTTCTGTATTTTAGTTGTAATTTTGTAGTGGTTGTGCGAAGAGGTGAACCACGTCTGCCTATGCCGCCATCTTGACTGGCAGCCCCCTTTTAGCATTTTTAATACTGAAATTCTGATTGAATTCATAAACATACTTATGAAAACTGCTTTTAAGGTATCTTTTTTGTCCTGAATTTCTTTTTGAATGTTCAAAAATAGGATTATAATCAATCAACCAAGCAAGCAAAGTTACATAAAGGCAAAGCTAATACTGTTCTCCTCATTCTGTCCAAAAGTTCAGGTTTATTGGTACCCACCCACAAACGTATCTGTGTCAATCCAGTTTCTTCTTATAAACAATGGGATTATACTATAATGTTGTTCTCTGCAACTCCTTTTTCTGAATCACATCATGGCCATCAGTCGATGGAGTAAAATATCGTAGTCTGTCTCATTTTCTTTTAAACAATGGCGGAAGTCCCTGTGGAGTGTGTCAGCACCAGTTTAGTCTGCGCTCCCCCATCGACAGATAGTCAGGTTGACGCCAGCGCTGTGCCGCTCCAGAGAGCCCCGCCCCAGACCGAGTCCCGCACGGGAGCCTGGACACCCGCGCCGTTGTTCCCGGAGGAGGGACTCAGTACGCGGGGCCGTCGGGTCAGTGGGACTCTTGCTCAAAACCTAACGAGGTCAGGTTGCTCCAGGCGGTGTTCCAGCCGTCTGTTTTTTCACAGCAGATGTGGATGGTGTAATTTTTGCCATTTTCACTGGTGAAAATGTTATGTTTCAATATACGTTTCTCCAATTAGTAATAAGGCTCGGCATCTTCTAAATACTTTGGAGTATTTGTGCTTCTGTTTGTGTGACTTTCTGTTCCTGTGTGACCCTTTTTCTACAGAATTGTCTCTTTCTTGTCAGATTTCAGAATGCCTTTACATTTGGGGGAATATCAACTCTTTCTTTCAAACATTTTAGCTGTTTCCTCTCAGACCGTCATTTCCCCGCATGGAGATTTAATTTTCATGTGGCCAAGCCTGTCAGCTCTGCGGCTTGTGTCCCGTGTTGTTTAAGAGATTACTTCCCATTTAAGAATAATAGTCACATAAAGCTTTACCAGTATATTCACATCTCTTTAAGATGCGTCATTTATGCAGAATAAAATGTATATCTGTGTCTGTAGTACATTGGTCTCTTCATTTTCTCTGACATGGACCTCCAACTCAGTGGGCATTACTTTGGGTGAAGCCTTCTTTACTCACTAAAAGTCAATTTCATCTTTTTCACATATTTACTGTATATATATTTCCAAGTTCCTTATTCCCTTCAGATGATTTTTGCCTTTTCTGTGCCAATTCAATGCTGATTTGATAACATGAGGTTTATAGTGAGTTTTAAATATCAGTAAAGCATGATCTCTATCTCATTGTTTGACAGTTTGCACACATAAACTTACCAAACACCCGACCTTCCCAAATTAATTTATGTGGGGACTGACTAGAGCAGTAATTTTCAACCTTTTTCATCCCATGGGACACATAAACTAATCACTAAAATTCTGTAGTACACCAAAAAAATACATATTTTGCCAATCTGACAAAAAAAGAGGTAATTTTGATTCATTCGCACTGGACGGCTATTATTGTGTTGGCTCTTGTCTTTTTTTTTTTTTTAAACAATCTAAGGGAAAAGTGGTCAGTGCCCCTGACTAAATAGTCAGGTATTGCATGTTTTAAAAATTCTTGCAGTAGAGCAGCTGAAGATCACGGGGCTAGAGACACATTAAACTCTGCTTAGGAGTTTAGATGGCTTCCTCCGGAGTGTGCTGTGTCTTCCCATTCATTTAGGTCTTGCTCTGTGTCTGTTGATTTATGTCTACCTTCAATTTCTGTGTCAATGTGGTGGTTGCTAATAAAAAGAAGAGCTAGTAATTTTGTTACATTTTCTTGAATCTGGCCACCTCATTGAGTACTCTGGTTATTTTTATATTAATTAGGAGATTTTATACTGTTTCCTTGGAGTGAAAGCATTTCATCGGCAAATAGAGCATTTTTCTTTTTAGTATTTTCACATAATGTTGAGCAGTTATTCACTACGTGAACTGGAGACTCCTAATAACATTGATCAAAAGTGATGGGGATGCACATCTTTTTCCTGCACCTTACATGGTGCTGTTAATATTTTACTATTGAATTTGATCTGTGCTGTTGAATTTTGTTAGTCCTTTAGGTATACAAGTTCTGTCTGGAAAAAGTCTAGTAATTGTTAATATAACGAGAACAGTGTACGTGACATCAATGTGATCTAGCATTCAAGGAGAGTGGATTGGACTGCACATGTGTGAGCAATGATGACTTCACTGTAGTGGTCAGTGGGGGCGGTAGACACCTTTGAGTGAGCCTGTGTACTGTGTGCTTGTCACATTGAAAATGACTGAGTGAGTAGAGCAATGAATCTGCATCACATTTTGCATTAAGCTTGAACATTCCTCTGTGGAAACTACTTGGATGAGTCAGAAGGCCTCAGCTGTGGGCAACTGGTGACTGGCAGCTTCACCACAACAATGTGCCCACTCATGCATCACGTTTTGTGCAATTTTTTTGTGAAACATCAAATAACCCAGGTGACTCAGCCCCCCTATAGCCCAGATTTAGTGCCCTTTGACTTCTGGCTTCTCTCAAAAGTAAAATCACCTTTGAAAGGGAAGATATTTCATACCACCAGTGAGGATCAGGAAAATATGAAGGGGCAGCTGATGGTGATTGGGAAAACTGTGTGAGGTCCTAAAGTGCCTACTTGGAAGGGGACTGAGGCGTCATGGTCCTCTGTACAATGTTTCGTGTATCTTTTATCTTCTTCAATAAATGTCTCTATTTTTCATATTGCGTGGCTGGATACCTTCTGGACAGACCTTGTATATTTTTATTGAAAATGGCTGTAGAATTTTATCTATTATTTTCCATCATCTATTAATATTTTCTTTAATTTATTGGCTTAATAACTGATGTTGGTGATTTTATTTAAGTAAATCAAAAGGAAACGAAGCTATATGGCTGAGCTATATTAGACCACACCTTTGCCCAGAGCAGCCCCTTGTCACCGTGACACCTTTACGAGTACTCTTAAAGCTTCTGGCTTATCTTGGTTCTCGCAGCAGCACAGAAAGTTAGGCGTTGTGGACCGTACGATCCCCATTTTGAAGTTAAAGGTCTAGAAGCAAAGATTTACTGAAATCTCAGAACTAGTGAAATGGGAGTAAATCCCAGATCTGGTGATTTTTCTGGTTTCCATCACTGTGGTAACATCCAGAAAGGATGTATTTTTAAAATAACTAGAACTCTTAGGATATTGTTTAATAATAATTTTAATACATTATTTAACCCAATTATATAGCAACTCTGTTAGGTCAGCGGTCCCCAAACCTTTTGGCACCAGGGACCCGTCTTATGGAAGACAGTTTTTCCATGGGCCGGGGTGGGGAGATGGCTTTAGAGCCTGCCATCAGATGCAGCATAATTGTCACTTGCCACTCACTGGTAAGGTTTTGATAGGAGTCTGCAAGCAGTTGATTTCTTATGGTCTCTGTGCAGTAAACCTCTCTGCTAATGATGATCTGTATTTGCAGCTTCTCCCCAGCACTAGCGCCACCGCCTCAGCTCCACCTCAGATCTTCAGGCAGTAGATTCTTATAAAGAGCACACAACCTAGATCCCTCGCACTCACAGTTCACAGTAGGGTTTGCGCTCCTGTGAGAATCTAATGCCACCACTCACCTGACAGGAGGTGGAGCTCAGGCAGGGATGCGAGCACTGGGGAGAGGCTGTCAATACAGATGAAGCTTCGCTCACACACCTGCCATTCACCTCCTGCTGGGCGGCCTGGTTCCTAGCAGCCCACGGACCAGTACTGGTCTCTGGCAGGGGCTTGGGGCCCCCTGTGTTAGGTAGCAGTATTACTATAATTATTTTGTAGAGACTCATATGGAATTAGTGATTTACTTAATTCCTTTCAACTAGTAGATAGAAAACCAAATTAAACCAGTGTGTCTTTGACCCAGAAGTCCAAAATCTCCCCATGACATTACTAAGCAAGCATGGGTTGTTGTGCAGATGCAGGAAAGTGTAACCTCGGGGCTAACCTTCTGGTCAGATAAGAGAGATGTGAGCATGCCTCTTTGTGCGCTCACTGTCATTTGCTCAGTGGAATTCATCCCACGGGATACTGCATAAGAACACAGAAGAACAAACTGCTGAAATACAAAGAACACAGAGATTGTGTTGAAAGAAAGAAATCAGAACAAAAATGTGCATGTTACATGTTTCCATTATATAAAGTTCAAGAATGAAAGAAGTAATGAATGTCAGTGGAAGTCAGTGTAGAGGTTACTTCCTGGGAGGAGTATGAAGGAAGGTTCTGGAATGTTGACAGCATCTGTTTGGTCGATTGTCCTGTAGACCGAGCTGGGAATGACAAGGGTGATACGTAAAACTTCATGGAATTATAAACTTAATATTAGATCATTTTATGCAGCTCACTTTGTGGGTGTGCTATCCAAGCACAAATTGTTTGCTTGGCATTTAAATGAAAAGTCTGACCTTCAATGAGAAGGTTCTTTGGCTAGTTGTGGAAGAGATTTTCATGTGGTATGTGTGTGGATATGTACACATGTGTGGATATCCAAGTCTTACTCTAAAATATGTGTAGAATTTCAAGCAGGATTTACTGGCTGAGTTGATGTTCCATGGCAACTTAGCTCTTTTGGAATGCATAAACCCACAGAGTTATGTGGGGTAGAGAAACGTCGGAGGTTTTCATTATGAGGAAATATTGCTAGTCCGAAATATGTGGAAATATGTTTGGTGTGCATACTGCAGAGGTGACGTGTGTATCTTGGTTGTAAATTCTCTGAAACTCACAGAAGAAAAGTTTCTGGAATCATAAAGAAATGCCCTGCTTAGAGCAGGGTAGTCCCTGCTCTAAGAGAACTCGGCACACAAAATGAAGACTCGTCATTTGGGGCATTCTTACCGCAGTAGGTCCAGCCTGCCTGTGAGATCACAGTGTCCCTTAGACAGGAAGGCAGGTTGGAAGGAAACTCGTCAGACTGAGAAAGCCTGCAGCGGGCCTCTCCCTGGTTCTCTTCTGCTCAGAATCACACTTGTGCTGGCTCACTCAGGCTCCCTGTTCCTGACCGCCCCCGTGCGGGGGTGGGTTAGCCTGACACACAGTCCAGTCCGCCTCCACGGGACCCCTTTAGCTCCTAGCAGGTCTGGGCAGACGTCCAAGCATGTGTATGGCAGCGAGCACCCTCGGTGGTGGACCAGATTGCTCTCTCTGGATCTCAAAGTAACCTACTGAAGTAGCTCCTGTGACCCGAGAGCAGGGTGACCAGAAAGACAACAAAGTGGCTTTCCCATCTGGTCAACATAGGGTATATCCAGGCTGGTGGAATATAGGGGGGCCTGGGTCCCTTGTGATCTAAGAGTAGCGCTTGGATCCCTGCTCTTCCTGCTGAGGGAGGGGTCCCTGAACCTATGCCAGCTGTTGTCGACCGTGGGAGACAGGCTTCCTGCATGTCTGAGGGTCCTAACAAGAATCAGCACACTCCATGTGAAAACATTTTTATAGATCACATAAGTGCCATATATTTACGATCGATTGTTGATTTGTGACCTTGTGGCTGAAGTACATACAGCTGCATGTGTTTGAAAAGTCAATGGAAATAGACCAGTTCAGCTTTGGACTTGCCTCCTAATGTTTGATGGTTTGGAGGTTGATTTGTAATATGAGCTGTCTGAGCACCTCAGTTGTCTGTCTCCCCTGATTCTCTGCCTTAATCAGCCACAGCACGGTGGGCGCCAGGAAGCAGTGCCGTTTCACAACACTCATGACTATTCCTTTGGAAAACAAAAATATTTTATAATATTACAAATTACTTCCTAATTCATCAAGTGTCCACATAGGTCTTCCTGTACCTGAGGAGTAATTGCGTGTGTGTCTCAGTAGTGAAGCTCCCAAGAGGTGCTTCTCATGTCAGGTGCTGGGTCCAGCACCTGAGCCAGGAGCCCAGGTGAGCAAGGGCTCTGAGGGATGTACAGTTTAATGGGGATATATCGTTGTATAAAGTAACTATGTACATGCCTATTTTTAATAGAAAGGATCACAAGAAGTTTTTAATTGATTTGCTTTGAAGAGAAAACTTGGGAGATGGCCAAGACTTTTATTTATTATTCTGTATGTCTAAGGGGTACTTAAAATTTCTATTTTTTTACACGGATTGTTTTATTTAAAAAAATAATTGTTTACTAAGGGAGGTCATAGTGATTTAAAATTTTAATATTGACGTATAACTTACAAGTGCTATATAATGTAGTTGTTTTAAGTCTGAGATTCTCACGGAGTATGCAGTGACAAACACTGCTGAGCTTGGGAGGCTCTGAGACAGGGCGGCAGCACGGCTGCTCTAGTCTGCGGCATTGGCAAGGCCTCGGCTGAGAGCTAAAGGTGAGCCAGAGCTCGCCTGGAGGGGCGGGCGGCCTGGGCAGGGGGGTCAAGTGAGGAGACTCCAGAGGGAGCAGAGCGCCTTTGAGCGGGCGAGGCTGGGAGGGGGCTGGGGGTGCAGGTGGGGTCGGAGCTGCAGGCAGCAGCCAGGGCGCCCGCCCCTGCTCAAGTGGCTGAGGAGTCTGGGTTTTTTTATCTTGGGAATGGTGTGGCATTGTTGGGGAGTGAATGCCATGCGTGTCCTTGTGCTAGGACGTGACCTGGAACGTGGATGCAGAAAGGCCAGAATGGAGGCATTCATGTGACTGGCCAGTGAGATGGGGGTGTGGGCCAACCTGGCGCAGGTGAGACCAGGCACGCACGAGAGGGGCAATGCTCCCAGACCGTCCTGGCACACAGTGATGGGGAGGTTTCCAAGACGCGTCGCTGTGCAGTTTGCAGGTGACATTTTAGACTTTGTTTTGTGTGTTTCTAGCGATTACCGCTGGACAGCCCAGTTAGGGAAACCTCAGCTTGACTGTAGATGATGATTGCCATTTCAAGTTCAAGCTCTATGGAAATTCAGCTACAAGAGAAGTTAACCTGTTTCCTGTTTCTTGAACAAAGTGGCTGAGGATGTGACCACCTGCAGAGCAGTTAAGCCTGACCGCCTACCTGAGGAGGGAGGGCTCTGATACCACCCTCCCTGCCCATCAGGAGAGAAGTGTGACCAGGGGTGTCTGACAAACAGTGTGGAGACCTTGGCTTCCATCCTGTGGCTGGCACTCATCTCACCCAAGTCACCTGTCCTCACCTGTGTCTGCACTGAGAAATGTGGCCGAGCCCCTTCTAGTCCCACCCCAAGTGGTTTCGATGAACAGGCAGTGAGAGTCAGCAAATCATAAAAGCTATTAACGTCCTAAAACATTGTGCAGATATAACAAATAACTGTTATTTTTTCGAAATACTTTCCTAACCTTGCTGCATGACTCTTGTGCTTCTAAATTGTGTGTGAGACAAACATGGCACGCTCAGTGCCCCTGTTAGCCTGAGGGACCTTAAGGAGCAAATGAGAAGTCAGAGAGCGAGCAGGCGCCTTTGAGCCCTCGAAGGGCTCTTGACAGAGTCTTGTGAAAGGCCTCCGAGGGCGCTCCCTACAGCTGCTCTGACACGGTGCCACGCTCCCGGCGGCTCAAATGTCACGTGCACCCACAGTTCCGGAGGCCAGATGTCTGAAATGGGTCTGCAGGGCTGTGTTTCCTTGGAGGCTTGGGGAGAGTCTGCTCTGGCCTGGTCACCTGCCCCTCTCTGCTCCTGGCCGCATCCCTCCAGCATCTGCCGCCACCGCCTCACCCCTCCTGTCCCACCTTCTCCCTCACAGGGACCCCGGTGATGACTTTGGGAGCACCCAATAACCCAGGATAATCTTTTCATCTCAGGGTCATTAATGTAATCAATTATGTGAAGTCCTTTGGCCGTGTTTCCCCACGTGCCTTATTCCGGCCTCTGGGGGTCGGGCTGCAATGTCTTTGGAGGAGGTGGAGCTTCATCGTGGCTACCCACCAAAGATCCATGGGACAGCTCCCCACGGGGAGGGTCCACTGAATCCTGAGCAGTGTCGCCAGCATAGGTTATGGCCCTCTTGGTCCCGTTTGCGAGTGACCCTGCAGTCCTAGATGCAGCCCCAGCAGCCTGTCCTTGACTGGGAGGCCTTGGAGGGAGCCCCTGGCAGGGCACGCCGCAGGACGGTTGATGTCCAGTCTTTCTCCCTGCACAGCCACACCCAGACCTGCCCTCTCTTCCCCGTCCCACGCTCCTCCCCTCCAGCCACACAAAGCCCTGTCCGTGGCCGGCCTGTCTTCTCCTCAGGGCTCTCTGTCTCTCTCTTTCTCGTTCTCTTTCCTTGCCCCACCAGTCTCCCCCATAACCCTGTGGCTCTCCATTGCAGTTGCGGGGCTGTCTGGCACAACCAGGGTCTGCAAGGGAGAGGAGCACAGAAAGCTGTGGCACCCTGAGCTCTCTACAGGAGACAGGCACCTTGCACTTGCAGCTCTCCCCCACTGACAGGTGTGCACGCACCAGCACAGTGCCATGGCCAGAGCGCGAGTCACCTGCACCTGGCTTTAAATACTGTTCTGTGTGGAGCATTGAGGTTCTTGAGAACTGAGACCCTGCCCCTGGGCTGTGCTGTGAAGTGGAGTGTGTCGTCCCCATGGTGGGGGGAGCTCACGTTAGCAGATGGGGTGGGGTGGGGTGTGCCCCAGGCTCTGCTCTGGGCCCTGTGTCAGTGCGAATGCTGCCCCCCGCACAGGGCCCTTTGAAGGAAGGAGTGTTACTTTTCTCATATTACCCACAGATAAACTGAGGTGCAGGAGGGTCAGATAGACTCCCCAAGACGATGTTTGCAGGAGCAGGTGACGCTCAGATTCAAGTCGGATAGCATGCGACTCATGCTAGCACAGGAGGCTGGCGGCCAGTGCACAGTGACTTCATCATAGCACTGGTGTGACAGCGTGTGTACTGGAGGCAGAGGAGGTGTAGCTGGTCCCAGATAAAGGCGGGAGATTTAAAAAGAGTAAAGTAGAGCCAGCTCTCTCCTTGTTAGGGGCAGACACATAGCTTCTAGGACCCTGGAGTTGGAGTTGGGCTGACTGGCCTTTCCTTTCCCATTCAGTCTATGAGGGAAGGGTCTGAAAAGGACAATCTGCCTCTCCCCCTCAGTGTCAGGTAGATGAGGACCGTAGTTGTGACACCAGATGACCGAATCCTTGTAAAAATGGGAAAACTGTAACCAAATCGGAACTTCGTTCTTCTTTATCTCTAAGTGAGTTACGGGGAAAGCTGATAAAAATGACTGTTAAGCACAATTATTTTTAATGTTAAACAACTTTAAAAGAGTTATGTATAAAATTATTTTAAAAATAAAACCTGACAGTTAAATACCTACCGCACCACCCTCCCACCTGCCATACCTGCCGCCCCTGTGGCTGCGGGTCTGAGCTCCAGTGAGTGAGGAGGACTGCAGGCGGGATGGGGTGGCGTGAATGGGGTGAGGACAGCAGTTCCGCAGTGCACGCTCCGGAAGGCCAGCTCCCAAGAGAGCTGAGTGTCCTGCTGTTCTTATAAGCAGAGGACCCTGTGAGCTGTGGTGTCACGCTCTCCTCCACAGGCGGGCAAGGCAGAGCCCGGAGCGACCCTGAGCCTGGCCGCTTTGCTCCTCTCTGCCTGCACACGTGCGACGGTTGGGATTTCCCGGGTCTGGACTTGCAGCTTTCTTCAAGTTCCGCCCACGCCACCGGCTGGGGCACTTCTGCTACAGCAGCTTTGTCCTGCTCTTCACCAGTGGGCGCAGCCACAGTCGGGGCGGGATGACTTCGGGTTGAGACCAGTTAAAGGACAAGCGCTGTATTGACGTAACCGTCATTCGTTAAAGAAAAATAAGTAACAAAGCCATTCATGAGAAGTTTCATGTAGTGGAGAGAGGAGAAAAGTAGAAAGCAAGGACCCTTTTTGGAAACAAGCTGTGTTAGAGCCACGCCAGCAGGCCCCTTCCATGTGGTGCAGGCTTAGTCCTCCGCTCAGCCGTGTGAGCGACCTGCGGCCGGGGGTGCGGCGCACTCCCAGCCCCAGGCCGGCACCGTGGGCGGGCGCACAGACCCTTTGACCAGGGCCGGCACAGCTGTCAGCCCACACTCCCGGTGGACAGGGTTCACGGGACTGAGCTTGACGGAGGAGGAGGCCCCATTGCCGAGTCCCGCAGGCCGTCTGCTGCATAGCCTCTGCCCTCCGGCTACAAGGAGCTGAGGTCGTTCCTCGTGCTCAGCTGCCCTGTCTCGACCCTCTGAGCCCCCTTTGCTTGGCATCACACACACACAGAAGTGTTTCTCCTCTGGGCCTGTCACCCGCAAGGGACGGGCAAGGCTGCCACTCGGAGCCAGTGTGCTGAACGGGATGCCACGCTGCTCCTCCTGAAGGACTGCATTTCAGGTGATTTTATTACAGGTGGAAAAGAGTGATTTAATCCTTGAAACGTGTTCTGGAACTCAAACACAGAACCTAGTGTCCTGCACCGAGATAAATATTTTATCTGTTCATCACACTAAACCTGCTTTTTAGTTTCCTTTAATTACTTAGTGGTTGATGACTCCAGATGAGATGAGACATTTATGAGTTTTCACCTCATACCACATAGTTCAGAGATGACCGTTGATGGTAAACGTGAGTCCCTGAGGGTCTGCCGAGGGAGGCGAACAGCACTCCTAGTATCTGAAGCCCTGTGTCGTTACAAGTGTTCCTTGTCCCCAGCAGGCCCTTCTTTTACCCTTGCCGAGTTCACTTGGCCCTTCCGCTGCTGCTGCAAAGCGTGTCTGCAGTTTCCCATTACTGTGAGGCTGTGTTTCTGGGTTTACACAGAGCTTCAGTATGGTCGCCAACGCAACCAGCAGGTGAACCTGTGATGCTCATCTTCGAATTCTTACCTTAACCACAGGGTTGAATATTTCCTCTAATGGGTGCACTGGGGAAAAATTTTTTCTAACCGGGAGGCAGGTCAGTGTCTTGGTATAGCTCTCAGCTGCACCCAGAGCTCCTGGCTTGCTCACCCTCTCCTGTAAAGTGGCTTGTTATTCCATTTACCTCCTTTTATTTCATTTTGGAAGCGCCGGCGTTCTGAATTTGGTACGGCTGTTGCAGAGTGCACGGGCGACGTCGCCTTGTGGCGGCTCGTCTGTGGGCTGCTAAACTTAATTATATACTGACTCACAGTGCCTGGGGGGTTATACTTGACAGAATTTGCTGTTATTTCATGTAATATTTAAAATATGAAAAATTTTAAATATTTCAAATGGTCACCCAGCATAAAACCAGATTTGTAACTTTATTTAAATTAGGGTCTCCTTTTAATTAATTTTATGGCTGTTAGGTACCTGGGTAGAATTTCTTTACGAATTTCTGAAATCATTGATTTTGATAGGTTTACCCAGCCTTATTTATACCTTCAGATAATAATGAAGAAATAGTTAATTTCAGTTTTTACGCATCAGTGTTTTTGCTAATGTTCCCTTCAATTGCGCCGTCAATTGGGATGTAATTATCTCAGTTATTTTATTGATTAATATGTTTGAACTTATGCTTGAATTTTTTTAAGCAGTTCTTCACATAAAGTATCTTGAAGGACTTTGGAACCAGCTGCTTATAGGATCCCCTCGGATTTTCCATTCTGAGCCCCTTTCCTGCCTTCGCTGGGTGCCGTTCTATTGTGACAGATGCCTTTGCATCCCATAATTTCTGGGGTAACTCTTTATGTAGCCTTGGCATGAGATAGGGACTCAGAAATCCTTACATTTGGTTAACCATTAGGTATAGACACAGAACAGAAACTGATAACTAGTTACGTTCATAGCGTATGTGTCTGTGTGAGCACATATGTGTGTGTTTGTGGGCATGTATGATATTTTCTCACTGTGTTGAGTTTATTTTCTAAACACAAGCAAAAAAAAAAACACATAAAAAATGAGGAACATTTACCGATTTTCACACTTTCCACATCCCAGCCGATGCTGACTCGCCTTCTATCGCTTTGAACAGCCGCCATTTTCGTTGTATCAGCAGCAACCTCCTCGCTGGCCTCCCGCTCTCAACTCCAGTGTGTTTAATATCCCTTCCAGTTCATTATGGTGATTCCCCTCCGATCAGTGCAGTTAATATAATTAACTGAGAGTAATTAAGAATTAGGGAAAGGCTCCATCCAGGGGGAACGCCCGTCCAATTGTCTTCTATACATTAGGGCAGTAATGGTGTCCCGCCGAGTGCCAAGTGAACGCCGTGTCTCCTCATCCATCGGCCCAGAGGGAGCCTGGCGCCAGAACTGTGCTGGTGTCCAGGACTTGCCCATGTGGACGCTGATGGTTGAGCCCCATGCCGGGCCCCTGAGGAGGGAGAGACGGGGCAGCATGGAGGTGGGCCTCAGGAGCCCCCTCTACTGTTGCCAGTTTCATCTGGCTTGTTTTTCATGATTCTTGATCACTGAATTTTATTAGATTTTTTTTTAATTAATGAGATGATTACATCTTGTTTTGTGAAGATGCTGCCCCATTTCATCTGGACCAAACAAAGGTATCGGACATGAGCGAGACAGGTAGGAAACGGCGCCCTGGCCCAGGTGAGGGACCTGAGGCGAGGGCGGAAGGAAGTCCAGGCAGTGGGTGTGGACGGGCGAGTAGCTGGGAGGGGCCTCCACAGGGCGCAGGCCGCTGGCACCTGCTGCCGGGGAAGATCTAGCCCAGCCGGTCCTTCGTCATTGCTCTGTGGTGAGATGATAGGTCTTGTCTTCTCTGCTCATCCCGTTGCTGACAGCGAGCAGAAGTGGCTGGGGTCTTCTTAGGATGCCTGCTTTGACGTCCAAAGTGGCTCCTTTCCACGTCTGGCTGCTGGGCTGGGACCTGAAACAGGCAACGGGTGGCCGCACCGCTCTCTGCATGTGGCCCCTCTGGGCTCTCTAGAGGTGGAGGCATCAGGGTGGTCAGCAGCTCCTTGTGGCTTGGCTTCCCTGGGCTCAGATGGCCCGTGTGGAGGCTGGGGGCCACACGGCGTCAGTTCTCCTGCACGGCACCCGCCGAAAGCAAGTCCCAGGACCTGCACAGAATTAGGAGGAGAACCACACAGGAGGGCACCCTGGAAGGTGTGATTTGGAGTTGAGATTTGCAGCGGAGTTGACTGTGGAAGGCAGAAAGAGGGGTGACAGCCTACAGCTGCAAGGACTGGCTGCCGGCCTGAGGGATTGGAGCCCCCGTCATGCTGAGATCTGCCAGGGACCCGGGGTGACACGAGGAAGGACAAGGACATGGCTCTAAGGAACAGCTTCACGTGAGCAGTGAGCCCAAGTGTCAGTGAAGAGAATGGAATAGAGAAATGTTCTTTGGGAAAGTAAGATGGGACCAGGAGGAAATCAGGGAAATGCCCAGCAAAGCAGCCTGTCAGGTGGAAGGGCTGCAGGCAGGGTCCGTGTGCGAGGCTCTAAGCGCGCAAGGCCCAGCTGCTCACAGGTTCGGCTGAAGCTTCATATGTAACGTTCTGAGACATTGCGCATAAGTGTGCGACAGAGGGAAGGTGCACGCATGACCCGGTCACCCCTGTAACCTTGTCATTGTAGGTGATGGCAAGTGCCCTGCTTGGTCATCCATCCCACTGTGTCTCCATGATCCTAGTAAGACTTCCTGTTGACACTCATACAGGCATAATTTCTCTTTGTTAGAAAGATCTTTAAATTTGCCTTCATTTGTGAATTCCGTTGTTTACCATAAGTTCTCAAAGCCAGTACATGAAAATACCTCCTAATTCTTTAAATTCTATGTAATGTTCATCACCGGCTGTACTCATTTCATCAACTGGTTCGCTAGAGTCACGTCTGCCATCCCCACTTCCCTCCACTCTCATCTGGGGTGTGGTGAGGGCCCGGAGGGAGCACTCTGTGCTCTGCGCAGTTGGAGACGCTTCCTGCCGTCAGATGGGGATGCACCGTGGCTCGTGGGGGTGCAGGGCTCTGGGTGCTTCCTAAGCCCCCCTCAGTGCTGGCACCCCATTCCCAACTATGAGGAATGGGGGCTGCTCAGTGCTCACAGATGTGCCCCCTCCCACTGGGACTGGTCGTATGCATCCCTGACGGGAGGCACCCACAGTAGGACTTGGGGGGAGGGTGCGTCAGCTGTTAGGTGTGTGCTGCTCTGCTTGCTGACAGCTCCTGGGGCTTCCTCCCATGGAATTCTCCTGCGGTGGACGTTTGGAGGCAGCCGCTGTCGGGGCTGCACCTAACAAGCTCTCAGCTAGCGAAGGCCGGCCGGTGTAATTAGGACCTGGCCATCAAAGCCTTCATACTTCTCTGTGATTATTATAATTATCTCTGAGGGACAGTTTTGACAACAGTGAAGTAGAATGCAGACTTCCAGCAATTAAGAACTGACCAGTGTGAGCTGTGCCCTTTGCCCCTGTTTCTGTCACTCCCATTGGGACTGTGGCACTGCTGGCCGGATAGGCACAGGGCAGGGACACCAGGCTGCAGCAGCACGGCACCCTTGGCCCCGGCCACGCCCCACAGGGCACCCTGTGCAGCACGCCCAGAGGCTGAGCAGCAGCAGGTGTGGTCCATGGGTCTACAGAATGCAGCAGACTCTCCACACCAGGACACAGAAGCTAGAGAATCAGATGACATATGTCCTTGGACTAGACACAGTACAGATGACGACGGTGATGTGAATGAGTGAGAGGCATGGAGAAAAATACAGCGAATTTGCAGAGCAGTCTTCGCAGTAATTTAGATCATCACATGCCCAGCTTTAGCCAGTTTTTAAGCAGTCCTGCTTTCTGATGCCTTTGCCAAAGAGCAGTTTCTGCGGGCTTTGATGCCACTTAGTGTCTGTTGTCAGAGAAAGCAGGGATGTCCAGAGGTCTCTGGGCCTCCACGGGAGCTCATGGTCCCTGGAGAGAGGGTGTCCTGGGCGGAGATAACCCAGCACCAGGTGGGCAGGAAGGGGTCAGGACGAGGCTCAGGAGAAACTGGGAGTAGAGCAGAGTGGTGTTTTTGTTCAATGTGACCCAACACAGGGCACACGTGAGGAGGGAACCTGGTTACCAAGTTCGATTCTCAAAACCCATGAAATATCTGGCAGAGCTGAACCATGCCATCACCGCATAGTCTCAACCCTCTGTCCCTTCTCCATGCATCTCAGTGTCGGGAGTGTCCATGTACCAGGGAGAGCATCCAGGCCACTCGCGTGTAAGGCCGTTCGTAACACGGGGGCCTCTGAGCCCACTCACTTTGTGCTTCTGCCAAGGCTCTTGCTGAATTGCTGCGAAACTTGCATTCACCCGCATCCTGAGTGCCCAGGGTGTCAGGCCGGCATGCTACTGCATGGGTGAGGGTCTGTGAACCCATTGCCATCCGTTGGTGAAGCTGCAGCAGACATGTGATTAGGCGCAGACTCAAGTACATCTTGATACTGTATGGACACCCTTTAAGAAAAAACTCAATTTCAGAGTGCCGAGTGTGGTTTCGGATCCGGTGACTGGCAGGGCCATGGCTGATGCCTCAGGGCAAACCCAGTGTAAGGCCTGGGCCACGGTCAGCCAGCCTGGCCTTCCTGGTGTTTCCTGGGCCTCCACACCTGAGGACACGGCTCTGCGTACACCCCTGTTCACAGTTGCCACCTGGGCCTACAGCCTGTGCGGAGGAGAATCCCTCTTCCCCCCCAATGAGCGGCCAGCTACCCCCGGCCCTGCGTTCCCCCCAAAAGCCCGCTCACGGGCCCGCTTGGTTTTAAAGTGTGTCGTGGTGGTCGCTGCCGGTTGCATTAAGGCAAGAGATTGAGACCCCTGGAGAGGCGCCCCCTCCCGCTGCGTGGGCTTTGCCCTGAGAAGCTGCCCTTTGGCATTTGGCCACCAGTTCTCCCCAGAGGCGGGTGGGCTTTTCCCGCCATGCGTCGGGCGGTAGAGTCCCCAGGCTCTGGCGGCAGGCGGTCTCTGATGCACCGAGTCACCTCTGCCGCCCTAGCGCCAGTCAGACACCGACGGCATGGAAACGAGCAGCACGGCCGTGTACCAGCAAAGCCTTATTTGCAAAAGCAGGCAGTGGGCCAGATTTGGCCCCCAGGCCATGGTTTGCGGGACCCCACTTGACTTCTCACGAGGTGGCTTGTGTTTGACGCCCCTGGCCAGGCCTCGTGGGACGGGGTCCCCTGCTAGAACCCGTGCTGCCAGCTCGGGCTTCATAGATTGTGTTTGTGTTTGTTTCCTTCTTTGCCACCGTCATTGTTTCTGAACCGTGTGCCAGATCCTGGGCCAGTACTTCGCGAGCGCTGTAACCCAGTGTGGTCTCACCACGCTGGGCGCCAGGGAGAGGCACGGTGCTCTGTGCTTCCCAGGCGAAGTGGCTCAGGGCCTCGAGGTCGGCTCGCCCCCCAGAGAGCATGTTGATCCAGGCCAGGCCGGTCACACCTCTCTGCCTGACCCCCAGGCTGTGCTCTCAGCACCGTGGCTGACCTTGGGCTGAGGAAGGGCCCCCTAACGCTGCAGATCACTTGCTGGAGGATACAGGCAGGTCCAGGGCACATAACAAGCCCCGTCTTAGACGCTCCGTTCGAAATGGCTGTAAGATGCCTGGCGCAGCAAATGCTCCTATTTTTTTGTTTATTTTCAAGAAACGGAGAGGACACGGTCTGAATACTTATGCGTAGCTGTTTAAGTTCTGGAGTTACGGACGTGATGGACTTCACTTACGGCAATAGATTTTATCTTAATCAAGGTCTTATTTTAGAGGTTAGACTGAATATACAGCCCAGTTTCAAGAAAAAGTACTGCTAGGTACAATAAACCCTTCTTCTGGCTCTCTCTAGAAGATCCTCCTACTTAGAAAGAAAGAAAGAAAGAAAGAAAGAAAGAAAGAAAGAAAGAAAGAAAGAAAGAAAGAAAAAGAAAGGTTGCCAAAGGAAGCTGGTGGACAGTATCGTTCTTGGGGCGTGACACCAGCGATGGAGCGGCGTTTGGACCACCTTTGTTCTGAGCCAGCCCCTTGGGCTCCACGCTGGGAGCCTGGCTCCTCTGTGCTGGTCGTGTGTACCACAGATCTGAGGGCTGGCGTTTCACTTTGATTTCCACCAAGAGTTGCTTTAAAGAAGTGACTCCCCTTCCTCATAGTCATCCTCTCCTGGACATGAACACACCCCGTGGATATTCAGCCTAACGTTTCCACTGAAGCCACTGTTTGTCTCTCTGAAAGGAACCACGCAGGCACACCCAAAGTCCCACTCATACCCCGTGTTATCTCTCAGGGTGGTTTCTCGGCATGATTTCAGATCCAGCAAGACTGAACAGTTTACCTCTTACTACATCTATTTTGCAAATAAGTAAAAGTTCAAAAGTGATCCCTAAGGAATTCTCAAGACTGTAGCATGCATCACTTTTAAAAAGATTTGAAAACTACAAGGAAAATATTGTCTAATCACTATGATCCCAGCTTCCACTGATAGAGCCTTGCTCAAAGAGATAAATTAGCACCTGTCATAAAAAAAAATTCAAAAATAAAAGCGTAGTCATCACATTAAAAAAAGCAACTGCTCACATGCCATGAGCATAAACGAAGGGGAGAAAAAACACGTTATTAACAAAGTTTTAGTACTCCTTCAAGGCTTAGGCGAACAAAAAGGGAGAGACAGAACTCACGTAACCTGGTGGGTCCAAGGTTTTACTTACTGCACTTCACTCTTGCCACACTGCAGTGACAGCGGTCTGGTCAGAAAACAAACCCTGCTTGTCACGTCTCTGACAGTCTGCACCTCCACAGAGCGTGGAGGCGGGGCCCAGGGGCCTCCGACCCTCACGGCCGTGTCATCGGACTTCCTTCCTCAGCTGCTGTCTCATGGGAGATTGTACAAAACTACACTATTCAATTACATTTTCTGAAGATTAAGTAAATCATTCTTGCCTTAGATATAAAACATAATCATCAATAAATAAAAGTACATGACATTAGAGAATATGAGAAAATTAGTAGCAAATTTTCCAACAGTAAAAAGGGTTACGACTATGATCCAATGTATTATTTTTCATTAGTAATCTAGTGTCTCCAATCACAGGATTTTATAGTAGGGCTGAATGACCTGAGATTCTATCCTGGAGTGGGAAGATCGCTCCCTTGGGGAGAATACTAATTGCTGAGGATCGAGGACTTTGGATGGGAGTGGGGAGCCCCCTGCACGTCTCCCTCAAGGACCTGCCAGAACTTGAGAGAATGGTACCCAGGGGACCCATGCCAGTCAAAGGCTTGATGGCCGTGGCTGCACAGGGTGAGCTGCATCCTGGATGAGGCCACAACAAGCAATGGGTTTCAAACACAACTGCAGGGACCCGAATGCCTGTGATGTCTGCCAGCTTTGTGGGATGCGGGACTTCTTGGGGATGTCCTGCAGTGTCCACTCACCCCTCAAAAATGCCACTCTTTGCATTTTCCCTTCTAGCTTTTTCTCCTTGAGAGTATCACTTAATTCTTACTTAAAATTTTGATTTTCTGATTCTGCCCCTAACATGGTGGCTGGGTCCAGTAGGGCTCGTGCCACCCCCAGAGCACGCGTGACTGATCATATGAGGAGCTGGCATCTCTGAAATGCATCCCAGCGCTACGCGTTGGTTTGGTTTGGTTTGCTTGCCAGTTGACTACTTTCTCCTCATTATTGTGGGCATTGTGAGCTTATCAACTTTTTGTCCCAGCTGCACAATACCTATTTTGAGGAGATAATGTGGCTTCAATGTGACCTGAACAGCATAAATAGTTTTCATTGTTATCATTTGATAAAGAGTCTTATACTACGTTAGTGACTCCCAGGTTGTGTTAGTATCGAAAATTCTAAACTCTCTCAAAACAGCCTCACAAAGGCAACTGAGACCTGCTAACGGACAAAGTGATCAGACGTGATCTGCCACCTGAAGGTTTTGGAGGACCTAGTGGGACTTGCCTTTGACGGAGATCTGTGCAAAAACCATTCTCCACTGTCGCGGCATCTGTAATGGTGGAACTTCATGCGAGCCGGTCCCTCAGCTGCCCTCTTCCTGCACCCCAGTCCAAAGGACGCAACACGACAACGCCTGCCTGGCCGACCAGCATGAGGTTTGCATCGGCTCCCCCAGGGGAGGGGGCACAGGGCCCACGGCGAATTCTTGCAAGTGCCTCATCCTTGGAGAAGACTCTACAAGGAAGATGTTATCTAATCACCATTAACCCAACCCCCACTGATATGGTCTTGCTCAAAGAGATAAATTAGCATCTTGTCATCAGGAAAAAATCCAGAAATAAGAGCACAGTGAGCACATAAAAAAGCAGCTGTTCACAGGCCATGAGAGAAAGGGGTGGGAGAAGGGGGTGGCCGGCAGGCAGGGCGTCCTGGGTGCGCCTGTGTCCTTGCCCACGTGCTGGACAGTGTGCTCAGCACCCACCAGCCCCCGTGCTCCACCAAGGCTGCCCATCCAGGCAGGTGTGAGGACACCAGGGCACCAGTGGACGTGGCCCCTGACCTAACACTTCAGCACTCAGCTTGTCGATGGCACCCTGTCACCTGGCTGGCAGATGGCCACGCCACCACTCCAAGATGCCCCCTCTCAGCAGCGTGGCCACACAGTGTGCTCCTGGCACCCAGGCTGACTCCCGCCCCTGGGGAAGAGCAGACTGCTGCCGTGTGGAGTGAGCGTCCTGCCGACTTGGGCTACCGCGGGGCCCACCTCAGAGGGGCCCTGCACAGGCAGGGGCGACCTCGTTGTGACTGGCAGGGGAGATTAATTTTTAAAACCTGGTTCCGTGTGGAGGCCGTCATAAATGTATTTGCCTCGTGGCTGCGTGTTGCAGTGGTGGGCGAGGCTTCCACCCCAAACATCTAAATCCTCACATGTAAACCAGCACGCACAGAGGCTTCCTTGAGAATTAATGGGCAAGTATGCAGACATTCTCTGGCCCGTGTGAACATGTGGAGGAATTTTCTAACCTCCTCTTGGGGATGGTGTCCATGGTAACAGGAGGCTCCGCTGTGCAGGAATTCTCAATTAGCACAAAACGCACGGATGCGGGGTGTCACGTATCCGTGCACAGAGTAGTAATGGGTACAGGGATTTTAAGGATTTTTTTACTTTATGACCTGATATGATATTAATATAATTTATTTTTCAACTGTCAGCATTTATTATCATCGTGCCCAGGACTTCCATGCTGACTAGTAGTCACCCGGAAAACTGCCCTGGGTGTTATAGCCAGTACGGCTGGACACAGCGCAGGGCGGACGGCTCCTCCTGAGATGCAAAAATGCTGGCTCCCTCGTGACCCTGGGCGGTTGGCTTACCCTGGCCGGGGCTCAGTGCTCCGGGGAAGCTGATCCGGTCTGTCTGGAGTGCTTACGTGGATGTCTGAATGTACGTACCCTGAGAGGGACAGCCCGTGAAGAGTGTCGGCAGCAGAGCCGCCATCTCCTAGTCAGAAGGAGAGGTCATCTGTGCCTGCAGAGACGCCCTGGGCGGGCCCCAAGAGACCAAGAGTGATGTGCGCACGCGAGGAAGGGCTGAGGGCAGGCAGATGAGGAGAAACTGGGAAGGACAGAGGTTTTTCACCGTGGTTTGCAGTTACTGTCCAGTTTTAAACCACATAAACAACTTACGTACCTAAAAAAATTTAATTTAAAAATAAATATAGATATGTTTTGTCAGTGGCTCTCAGACTAGTGAGTAAATTACAACTCTCAAACAGCTTCGATGTGTTGTTCAGGCATTTATCTATCGATCAGCAGGTATGTACAGGTCCCTTTACCAGGACCTTGCGCGAACAGGTCTGACTTCCCATAGAGGAGATCCAGACTACAGCAAGCGTGAGAGTGACTGCGAAGCAGGTTCACACAGTGGGGCTAGAAATATGGACCCGTAGGGACTGAGATGACAAAATGACAGCCACTGTCAGGGATGAGGGTGGTTTTCTAGCTGCATGTTCCAGGAGAGGGCATGCTGGCAGGGAGGAGGAATGTCAGGAGCCACTGACATGTCGAACAGAGAGACCTGCCCCCAGCTGCTGCCCCAGGGAGAGATGGCCAAGGATGCCTCTGGCAGCCGGCGCTACGGGAATGGCTGCCATTGCTCAACACACAGAGCGTGTGTGGTCCGAGCACATCCTATGAAGCCCTTCCAATGCATTATCTCTTTTCAACGTTTCTTATTTTTCACTGACAGACAGCACAATATTCTGTTAGTTTCAGATGTCTGACACATCTGATTTGTGTAACTTACAAAGTGCTCGCTCCAGGAAGTCTTGCACCCATCTGACACCACACGTAGTTATCACAGCAGTATTAACTACATCCCCTATGCTGTTCTTACATCCCTGTGACCGTTTTCATAACTGGCAATTTGTCTTTCTTAATCCCCGCCCGTTTTCACCCATCTCTTCCCCCCGCCCCCATCTGACATCACTTCCGCCGTCACACAACCCTCTCTGTGGCGGGCTGGGTGGACAGAGGCACAGGCTGGGTGCCTGGGAGAGCTCGCAGTTATCTTATCATGAAAATTTCACTTCACTTATATTAAAAGTGGGGCTCAGAGGGTTGAACTGCCAGTGCTAGGGCACACGCATAGCGCATAGCACAGGCACAGGAGGGTAGGGTCCTTGACACGAAGCTCTCACGCCGGCCCATTGGGAAACGGCACATGAGTCTCTGCCCCGCTGATGGGGGAGAGAGGATGTCTATGGCATGTACGTGATTGTTTCAGACCTTCAATGTGGAACTCATTTCCTCTCAAGGCCTGTGCAGAAACTACCCGTGATTACACAATACCAATCAAATTTAATTAGGAATTATTTTAAGGTTGCAATGATTCTATATCCAACTCTGTCGAGGGGCAGGAGATAATGTTGCCAGACAGCCACTTTGAAGATGTGGAACCCTTGCCCCACGTGGCCTAGGAACTGGCCTGGGCAGCGAGGACCCCGTGACCCAGGTGGACCAGGGCGCTGAGGTCTGTGTGCTAGTGCATTTGTGTTTCTTTATTATCAGAAGCGTGGCAGACATGCTGTCAAATTAGGCCAACACTTAACCCAGCCTTAGGTGCCGCGTGGAGATGTGAGACCGGGTTCTTCCCTGGGCAAGTGCTCTTCCCTGGGCAAGTTTTGAGCTCGGACTTAATCAAAAAGACTAACGAGTGTGACTGAGAAAAAGCCAGCGTGGGTACCAAGGACCCACAGTGCCCGTGGAGGTGATGGCCAGGTCCCAGAGAGCCAGATTAAAAACGGGAGCACAAGGGTCACAATGCTGTTTTCTAAAACTTATTTTTTATTTCCACCTGCTGTCCTGCTGGGCCCACCCATCCTTTTTCTCAAGCCTTTTGTCCAGATTCTCTGCAGCTCACTTTCTGCTGACATGCATGCCAACAGGAGGTCTGGAGGTGGACAGACCCCTCTGGCCTCTGGTGTCGTCGCCCAGACCCTGGGAGCTGCCTGTTGTCCAAGGACAATGCCCACCGCCGTCAGCCAGGCCAGCCTCTGCCAAGCGTCTTTGTTGAGGTGCAGTCTCGTTTCTGCAGTGAAGCCTTCCCTGTTCCCCAAGCTGTTCCAACTCGAAGCCCAGAAAAGACTTACTCCCACCTCCTGCTGCCCACTCCCCGCCCCGGCCCGCAGACAAAGTGTGGGGGAGCCCCGCCTCCTGGTCTTCACCAGCCTCCTGTCTGACGGCGGGGCCGGTCCAAGGCAGGAGGGAAAGTACTTTGCGGCCGTGACCCGTCAACAGGTGCTGCTGCTTCTCCCTGATCTTGGGTCTCTCTGGTTTTCTCAGGCTCCAGGACTTCCCATCTGCGCATGCAGGCGGGCCTGCCCCTTGGAGCTCCGGGAAGAATTTATGTAAATGAATGAAGATTCCTAGTCTCCCTGAGGTCTGGGTGGATAGTAAAACTCCCAGCTCGGCTGCATGGCTTTCCACAGCTGACCTCCAGTGGGGCTCCTTTGACCTTGACCACCTGCCTGGCAAACCCACGTCAGTTGTAGACGATGGCTGTACCACTTTCACTCTGTCAGGCATTTTCATTGCAGCTTACAATGAAGCAAAGTGGGCTTCAGTGAGTGACTGTCTGCACCATGCTTTTTACCAACACTGGATGACAGTGAGCTTGCAGCCGGGGTGTATGTGTGCACTGTGGCAGCCACCACTGAGCTGTGTGACCAGGGCAGGGCTTGTCACAGGGGACCCGGGTTCTCCTCTGCACTGATCTTCTGGAGGGGGTTCCGCGTGGAGGTCTGTTTACCGTGAGCCTCCCACCAGGGACCCGAAGCCTCACTCGGGCAGCTAGCTGAACAATTGAGTGATTAGGAAACGGTGTGAGACACGCGCAGGGGTGAGTGAGTGGTCTTTCATTTCTGACCTCAAGCTCTCCATTTGTTGGAACTGCAGCCATTACAAGGTTCAGCTGGGACAGACTCCCCTTCCCAGCTCAGTCAGGAGGCACTGGCGGGGTTCCGTCCTCTGCAGGCTGCTGGACCGAGGCCTCAGCTCCTGCCGGCTGTTGGCTGAAGGCCACCATCTGCTCCTGGCCTCGCAGCCCCGTCACAGCAGGCATGCAGGGAGAGGGCGGTCACCAGCCAGCTGGAACGCGCAGTGTTTGCAGCCCGGCTTGGGGAGGGACAGCCCTTCCCTTTTCACCGTGCTCTGCTCTTTACAAGCAGCCACTCGGTCCAGTCACACCGCATGGCTTGAGCACCTGGAGAGGGGTCATCTGCAGGTAGGTGGGATGGACCCTGCCCCTCCTCTGAGGATAGGAACTGAATTTTCTGCTCCTTGTCAGCCCTTCCAATTCCTAAGAAAATGTCCCGTATGAATATACAGGAGCCCCTCTTATCCCCAGTTTCAGTTACCCACGGTCAACCATGGTAGGAAATATTAATTGAAAATTCCAGAAATAAACAATTCATAAGTTTTAAATTATATGCCATTCTGAGGAGCCTGATGAAGTCTCCCACTGTCCCCTCTCTTCTACGTGGGATGTGACTCATTACTTTGCCCAGCATCTCCCCAGTCTACACGCTCCTCACCTGTTACTCAGCGGTAGCCGCCTGGATATCAGATGGACTGTCCCAGTGACTGGATCCAAGTCACCCTCACTTTACTGAACAGCGTCCTGTGCACCGGAGTGGCGATGCCGGTGACCCGGGCATTCCGAAGAGCAGCCATGAGGGGCTTCCTTTACGCCAAGGGGTGTGCATGCGTGGGCAAGAGCATAACGTGAAAGGGGCTCAGTACGACCCACAGTTCACACATCCCCTGGGGGTCTCGGAACATCTCCCCACAGAAAAGGGGGGATGGCTGTAGTAGGTAATTACCACATTGGCTACTTGGTTGATTAACCTGCCTCCCCAGACACTCCTGCTTCCCAAGTTTCCCACCCCCAGCACCTGTGCCAGCTCCTTCCTTCGCTGACCCGTCCAGCCCTCCTCTAGGGGGTTCAGTCCCCGCTCCCTGCTGTGGGCGCCGTGGAATTTCGGGCTTTCAGACTCTGGTTGAACCCGCTCCCTGCGAAGATTGCCCACCTTACAGCAAAGGGGGTGGTTGGTGCCGGCACTGGGAGGAGCTGCCACCAGTTTGGCATGGTTACTTCAGCAACTCAGACTGCATCGCGGATGAGTCCCTCTGCCCAGGTGCCCGTGTCTGTCCCACCCAGAAGAAGGCGGTGACAGAGTGTCAGGTCGCTGCTGGTTGCTGCAGACCCCTCACACATTCCGAGTGCCTCCTGCCAGCCGTGCTGCCTGTCAGGCGATCTCATGGGTTGGCAGCGCTCACCCGTCAGCTGACTGCTCCTCAGAGCGACGCCAAGGGAGGGCTGGCCTCCACGAGCGAGCGTTGTGGCCTTGGAGGGGCGAGACAGCGCCAGCCATGGGGTGTGGCAGATACTGCTTTAAAGCCGAGGGACCCCAACTGGCTTAGAGTGTGCTTATGAAAACTCCAGAAGACACCTTCTGCACTATTCCTAAAAGCAGTAACAGGGTCATCCTAGCTCGTGTACCATGCAGGACCCTCAGTTCTCATCGGGACTCATTTCTGGGAGCCTGCCGAGGAATCATTCTCTCCGAGAGGCTGTCAGACCACCGGAGCTGTGTCCTGATCGGGGAAAGAGCAGGGTCCACTTCGCAGCCACAGCCTCAGCCTCAGCCTCCTCTGTCCCTCTGAAGCTCTTCTGCTGGGCCAGGGGTGGGGTCTTGGGAGGAGGGCGTCCCGTGAGGGCTGCAGAGCATGTCTGGAAGCCATAGACTTTATTCCTGGTCACCAAAGACCTTCCCTTCCATTTGGGGAAACCTCAGAGAGGTGGCCTTGTTCTCTGAGAGATCGAAGTCTCTGGCCCCGGTGCGAACCTGCGCTGTGTGAACAGTGCTGGGATAAAGTCACAGCACCTTGTTTCTGAGCAGGTGGGACTGCTGGCTCTAGGTTCCGATCAGCATTTTCACATGGTTAGCCCTATTAACATTAACGTTATAACGTTCCTGGGTTGGCCAGAAAGTTCATTCGGTTTATCCTTATGCTGGCTCTAGTAGCGCTTAGTTGTCTTTAACTTCATTTGAAACAGTTTTATTAGATTGTATTGTGACAGCTGTCATATTGACATGCATTTACAGAAAAAACCAAAACTGGTAAATTTTTGTGTAGCCATTTTAATATCGGAGATGGAAGAAAATACGGAACATTTTCGCCGTATTATGCTTTATTTCAAGAAAGGTAAAAATGCAACTGAAACACAAATAAAAGGATTCGTGCCGTGTATGGAGAAGGTGCTGTGACTGATTGGACGTGTCAAAAGTGGTTTGCAAAGTTTCATGCTGGAGATTTCTCACTGGACGATCCCCCACGGTCGGTAGACCAGCTGAAGTTGATAGCGATGAAATCGAGACCTTAATTGAGAACTATCAGTGTTCTACCGTGTGGGAGAGAGCCGACCTACTCAAAATATCCAAGGCAATAAAGTTATTGGTGAACATGAAAAATGTGTTTTTATTTTATGCAAAAAAACTAAGCAGATTTTTTTGGCCAACCCAATATATGCTACTTTTGGGAGAACAGTGTTCTTTTTTTGTGATAAATTATAAAATAATTTTTGAGCTATTTCCAAAAGAAAAAAACATTCTTGCCCAATGGCAGCAGAGCCCCAGTCAGAATTTCAGATATGTGGCCTTGCTTTAACCGGAAATGTGATGACTGATGTAGTATTTATTCACATCATCATCATTTGCTGATATAAAATCTGAAAAATGAGAATTTTTAAAAAAATGACTCTTTAAAAGATTAATGAGTGAACTTGGCTGAACCTTTGTGTTATTAAGATCTCCACATTAGACAATACTTGGCTCAGTACCGCACGGATGCTTCCTCTCAAAAGACCCAAATGAAGTCCAGGGACCTCCATCTCTTCATTTGTAAAGCAGTCCATGGTGTTCACTCAGCAGTGTGTTTAATGCTCTGTTATGTTATGCATATATGCACATGTGTGTGCTCCTGTGTGAGGGTCCTCACAACATGCCAATGAATTGTTGCTATCTTCCTTTTTGACCGTCACCCCAATTTACGTTTGAGAAAATTAAGGTATAAAGAGGTTGAGGAGCATCTCTAAGCCTCTGGGACTGGACTTTTTTTGGTTATATTTATTTTTTTATTGTATTTCTTCCATTACCATTTAGTCCCCTTGTACTCCCCTCCAGCCCCACCCACAACCACCACACCATTGTCTGTGTCCATAAGTCTTTTTTCCTTTTTGCTCCATCTCTACCCTCCCCCTTCCTCAGCCGTCATCCTGCTCTTTACCTATACGAGTCTGTCTCTGTGTTGCTTTGACTTTTGGTTCCTGAGTCTTTTCCGGAGATCTTTACACGTGAAGCAGCAAGTGTTTCCAAGTAGCACCTGAATACCTGGGTGGATGAAGGCATGAACATACAAACAAGTGGCTAGCGGGAAGCAAAAGAACCAAATGTGTTCATTTAATTCCAAACACGTAAGAGCTGGTTGGCCCTAAGGTGCCACCATGTTGAATCCATTAGCAGTAACATCACCACCATCAAGGAAGCAGTGTGGTGAGGCCACTGTGGGTCATGTGGAGACTTCTCGGAGGAGCAGTTGGAGGAGTGTGAAGAGTCAAGAACCATTCTCCATTCCTGAAACATTTTCATGCCCATTGATGGATTTTAGAAACAAAACTGAAGATGCCACTGACAGGAGAAAGGCTCACTTTATCCTTTCTGTCTCTGTGATGGAGACTCATATTTTTATGCCTCTGTTGAGATTTATATCAATCTTCAATGTAGTCACGCAGCTCTCCCAGTAAGAGCTCATGCCTCCATGGTTTTTCGTGCATCCACAGAGCCATTCGGCTCTCGCCGTCATCAGTGCCAGCACCTCCCCTGCTGCCCATGGGCAGCCGCCCCAGCCCGCGCTCGCTACTCCTCCCCTTCCCATCTCTGTGGACCTGCCACTTTCGGACATTGCACATAAATGGAGCGAAATGATATGTGTTTTTTGTGATTGGCTTTTTTTCACTTAGCACAGTGTCCAAGGTTTATCCGTGGGTGGCATGCCTGGCACTTCATTCCTTTCTCAGGGGGAGCGCTGTTCCACCGAGTGCCGGACCGCCCTACCTGGGTGCCTTTGTCGTCCAGTGGGGATGTAGGGTCTTCCCAGGCTTTGACTATCATTAGAAGTGCTTCTGTGACTGTGCAGGTACCAGTTTATGTGTGGACACGTTTTCATTCTTCTTGGATAGAAGTGAAATTGTTGTGTTGTGTGTTCATTCTATGTTTAAGCATTTTGTTAGGAACTGCCAAAGTCTTAACCAAAGTAGCTACAGTATTTTCCATTCTCACTGCAGTGTCGAGGGTTCTGATTTCTCCACATCCTCACCGTTGTTCATTTTCTTCTGATGTGTGTGAACACAATGGCCCCCTTAAGGGCGTGAAGTGCTAGCTCATTGTGCTTTTGAGTTGCGTTTCTCCTACGACAGGGATGTCTAGCATATCTACACGGGATTGTTGGCCATTGGTCTGTCTCAGAGGGAGAAATGTCAGTTCAGGTCCTTTGCTCGTTTTTACATTGAGTTGTCTTTTTAAGTTTGCATGAAAGGGTTATTTTTGCTTTCTGGATACAAGTCCTTTGATGTAAGATTTGCAAAATTTTTCCCATTCTTTGTTGCTTTTTCACTTTCTTGGTGGTGTACTTTGTCACACGGAAGTTTTTAATTTTGATGAAATTCATATGAATTTTTTTTGCTTGTGTTTTTAAGATACCATTGCTTAACCCAAGGCCAGGAGGTTTTTCTTATATGTTTACTTCTCGGAGTGTTAAGAGCTTTAGCTCCTGTGTGCTAGTCTGTGGTTCACGTTGAGGCCAGTTTTGCACGTGACGTGCTGGAAGAGCCCAGCTTCACTCTTCCGTGTGTGGACGCCCAGCAGTCCTGGTGCCGCGAGTGCTATGGCGCATTTCCAGACTCTCAGTTCAGCACCATGAGCTACACGTCTGTCCTTAAACCAGCGCCACGCTAGCTTGGTTACTCCTTCCTTTTTTTTTCTCTATAGTAGTAGGTTTTGAAATTAGGGAATTTGACTCCTCCAACTCTGTTTTTCCTTTTCAAGATTCTTACATTTCCACGTGATTTTAGAATAAACTTAATAATTTCATTAAAAAAACAGCTAGGCTTTTGATGGAGTCTGCACTGAATCTATAGATCACTTAGGGGAGTATTGCTGTATTAGTGATATTAAATCTTCTGATCCTTGAACATGGGATGTCCTTCCATTTACTTAGATCTTTTATTTCTTGAAACAACATTTCATAGTTTCAGTTAATATATCTTACACTTGTTTTGTTAAATTCTGTATATTTTGTATACCCTGCATCGTGTGGCAACTTAGTTCTTGCTGTCTTTTTTTAAAGTTCTTGAAGTTTTTTTGTATTTTAGTATTTGTTTTTATATGTAGTTTTTTGTGTTTTAATATTTGTCGTTTGTGCCTGGCTCCCTTCGTGTTACACTTGATCAGTGCAGGTTAGTGGTCAGCTGAAAATCTCTCAGATTTTCCTAAATACCTTGTGTGCATGTCTTCTAGCTGTGCCCAGGGGGCCTGTGTGAGAAGGTGTACCTGCCGACTCCAGACCTTTCACATGGCAGCCTGAGCTCTTAGCCCTGCCGGTCCAGGCCTCATGGCCACCCAGAGGCGAGTGACTAGTGTCTTTCTTCCCCAGGTCTCTCCTGGGCGTGCCCACAGCCTTGTAGGTACCCAGGAATGTGCCACAGCTCCCAAAGGTCACTGGTACTGTCTGACTCAGGGCGTCTTTAGGGTTTCCTTTTAAACTCCCAGCGAGTCTTCTCTTTGCCCATCTGGAATCACAGCCTCAGGCGTCCAAGTTGTTGCCAGCATTTGCTGTTGTCCTGGTAACACCGTGAAGGGAGAGCGAAGGACATCCAAGAGGAAGAGAACCAGGAGCCTGGGAACACAAACACGGAGCCATGTGGAGTGTGCGGGAGCTGCACTCAGGTCAAAGTCATGAACATACAGTGTCCAGGACGAGGAGTGGCTGGAGGCAGAGGCCAGAGAGAGGCCCACAGTCGCCGTGGAGCAGAGACGATGGACGGATGGACTTTTGTGGCCAGTGGAAACCAGTGAGGGAGTTGCCCAGAGGCGAAGCTTTGTTGTAATGTCGATGTCTTCGTGGAGGGGAACTCAGGAGGTAACACAGAGGTTGGGGGGTTGGCAATTGGCATTGGCTCCTCTAGTGAGAGAAAATGAGACCCAGCGGTGGGGGGACAGAGAAGATCGGACCGTTCGGAGGAATATCTGATAGAGTGAGTGTGTGAAGGGAAAAAAGATCCACCTGGGTGTCTCGTGGATTTGTTCTTAACAGACCTGAGGGCAGCACGAGGCCCTTGTGTGGAAGGGGCGGCAGGGCAGTGATTAGCTCAGGTTTGCCGGCGGCGAGCCTGAGGAACCCAGCAGGTGGGCCAGCAGGTGACTGTAGGTATTTGCATTCATGGCTGGAAGTTCACTGAAGGACTCAGGATGCACTGGAGAGTGGTCCGTCCATTCGCGGCTGGCTGGCTGGCTGGCAAAGCCCCGAGGAGTGCCGCCGCCGCCGCCGCCGCCCAGGGAGAAGGCGCAAAAGAACCAGCAGAGGCCGCAGAGCCCCAGAGCGCATCCCTGTTTCAGAGACAGGGGGCAGGCGCAGAGCCCACCAAAGACCCGTAAGAGGGGACATCGCCTAACGCGGTCACGGGGCCAGCAGAGGGCACATTGCAAAGACTGTGTCGTGGGCATACTTGGACTAATCTTCCATGGGAAGCGTGACGAGCCTTTTCTGAGGAACATGGCAGCTGCTGCTCTGACATGGACCCCAAGTGGGAACATCTGTCTTTGTGATTCTGTGCGTCCACCTTCCTACCACAGCCCAAGTCCCCTGCCTGGAGGCCCCAGACTGACCTCAGAATCAAACCATGCAAAACTGAAGTCCTCCGCCTCCTCAATGGCAGCTCTCTGGGGTTTCCGACCTTGGTCCACCTGCGTCCTCACCACCTGTGCCTGGCGTGAAGTCGACCACCTCCTGCTTGGGATGCAGCCCCAGCCTCTCAGGAGTCTGCCTGCCACCCACCTCTCCCCCGCATTCTTCACGTCCCAGCCAGTGTGTGTTTCACGTGAGGCAAGTTCTGTCACCCAGCACCCTGCGCTGGGAAAACCTTCAAGGCCTGACTTTTGTTAGGACAGAAGTGAAGACACCCTCCTCCTCCCCTTCCTTGGCTTATTCCCACTTCCCTGTGAGGTTTCTTTTTATGGGAGGTCTTCTCTCACTCTGAAAACTGAGAGACCTGTCCTTCCATGTGAGCCCAGAGCATCCCATGCCTCCCTCCATCGTCCCGCATTTGTGACCTGTGTGGTGATGAGCCTTCTCTGTCAGTCTTACTTGTGGAGGTTTATTAGTAGTGCCTGGCCTGTCACAGAGCACTGGGATACTCGGTGGGTGTTTGATTGAATTAATGAATCTGTGGTGATTAAACATTATCCTAATCTAATTAATGGAGATCTGCAGAGCAGTTTTATTAACCAATAGTTTATATCACTATGTGCATTTTAAAGTTATAGAACTCCATTTCTTTTAAAACCTTTTAGAAATTCAAGTTGGCTTTCCCCCAATTAGTCAGGATTTATGAGGTTTTATGACATAGTAACATTTTATTTCCATGGCAAAAATCAGAAAGACACAGCAGGATCAGGGTTTTCTGTGCACTGAATTCTAACAGACTACTCTCTTTGTTTTAAACTTTAGCCCATGTCCTCTTCTCCCACTGGTGCTATTATTGACAACATTACTAGTTGTTAAAGAGTTTAGTCAGCATTATTGTTTAGTCAAGTATTTTATTGGTTGGCATTCATCGTTTTTCCAAAAATGTGTGTTCCTTTTAACCAAGTAACTTTAAATGTGAAAATATAGTTTTCATTTTGAGATTTTGTATGATTTTGTGGCATTATAGTTGATAGGAAATACTATTTTTTAAATTTCTTTTAAAAATTTATTAAGTTTATTGGAATGACATTGGTTAAAAACATGTAAGTTTCAACTGTGCAATTCTGTAACACATCCACTCACCCCAAAGTCTAGTCTCCCTTCATTACCATAAATTTGATCCCCTTTCTTCTCTTCATCCTCCCCATCCCCGTCCCTCTTCTGACCGCCTTTCTGTTGTCTGTGAGTTTGTTTTGCTCGATCATTTGTTTCTTTCTATTTTACGTATCAAATATGAGTGAAATCGTACGGTTCTTGCCCTTTTCCAACGCACTTATTTCGCTTAGCATGACACTCTCAGGATCCATCCGTGTTGTCACAAAAGGCGGTGTTGCCCCTTTTCTTACGGCCGAGCAGTGTTCCATGGTGCCTCAGCGTCATATCCTCCGTGGAAGGGCACGTAGATTGTCTCCAGGTCTTGGCCACTGTGAATAGTGCTACAGTGACCACAGGGGCTGCGTATATCCTTGTGAGTAAATGTTCTCAGATTTTTCGGGTAGATACCCGGACGAGGGGTTGCTGGGTCATAGGAAAACTCTGTTCTTAATTTTCCGAGGAACCTCCCCACTGTTTTACAAAGTGGCTGTATCAGCTCCCACTCCCGCTAACCATGTATGAGGGTCTTTATCCTCCACAACCTCCCTGACACTTGCGGCGACCTGGCTTGTTGATAGCAGCCCTTCTGACAGGTGTGCGGTGGTCTCTCATTGTGGCTTTGAGTAGTATCCCCCTTATAACTCTGAGCATCTTTTCATATAGCTGTTGGCCATTTGTATGTCTACCTGGGAGAAGATCCTTTGCCCATTTTTAATCGGATTGCTTGGTTTTTTGTTTTAAGTTGTATGAATTCTTTGTATATTTTGGGTATTAGCTCCTTATTGGAAATTTTGTTTGCAAATATCTTCTTCCATTCAGTTGATTGTCTTTGTTTTGTTGATTTTTTCTTTTTCTTTTCTTTTCGTTCTTTTTTTTTTTCTGTGCAGAAGCTTTTTAGTTTGATATAGTTCCCATTCATTTATTTTTGCTTTTACTTCCCTTGCTTTATGATCAAGTTCATAAAATCCTCTCTGAGACCAAGATCCATAAGTTTAGTATCTATGTCTTCTGATAGGAAATACTGTTATCTTTCAGACACTTACCTTAAGGTAAATTGTTCAGGAATACGTTTATTTACAAAGCAAGTAATACATTACATTTATACGTATTGAAGACACTAATACCCATACTTCCAAATTTTAGTCAATTTGAAAGCACACAGAAAGGGTTGGTTCCCGTCAGCAAGCTCTTTCCTGGATGCTGAGGAGGGCCCTGGGCGGGGCGGTGATGGGAGTGTGGGCAGGGCCCTGGGCCGTGTCTCCAGGACCAGCTTGCCCTGTCCCCCAGCCAGTTCCCAGCTTTCTGTTGGCTCCACAGCACCGAGAGCGCTCCTCCCCACGTGAGCTTCTGAACACTCGAGCCCTGAGGCTCGATCACCGGAACCCGAAGTCAGACCCACCACAGTGGGTTCGTTTGTTGGGTGGGGGAGTCGCTGCAGGCCTTTCACTTCCCCCCTCTATGGTGGCTTCTGAGGGGCCCCCCAAACCACAGGGCATCACAGACCACGGAGCAGGACCAGGGGGCCAGGGGCCCTCGAGGGTCCTTTCTGGTTTTAGCGTTTCCTGGCACTTCTCTCGCAATTCAAAAACAACCTTCCCGAAGGTTGTCCACGGCGCTTGGCTGTGAGACTGCAGGCAGCCGAGGGACGTGGTAGAGGAGGGCCATGCCTGCGACGAGTGATCTCCGGTCCCTTCGTCGCTGCGCGACCTGTGGGCCCCTATTTGCTGAAACACTTGTGGTGTTTCCTGACCAATCTCTTATGATGTTGGGTATGTTTTTCTTACTCATTTTTAGTTCTTTACATATTCTTTATGTAAGTGAAGCAGATGTGTTCCAATTTGTAATTTGTAACTGTTGCACCTTATTTAAGGTGTCTTTTGATTTTAAAAGTTTTTAATATTGTCAAATTCATCCACCTTTTCCTTTCTTGACAATGCTCTTGGTACCTTAAGTTTTCTCTTACTCCAAGATCTAAGAATAGAGTTGTCTATATTTTCTAAGGAGAGTCTTAAGGTTTTGTTTTTAATATTTGAGATGTAAAAACCTGTTAGGAACCATCCCATTGCTGGTTATTGAAGAGCGTCTCCTCTGTCCCCCTCAGACGCGCCTTCTCGGCTACCATCATGTCACAGACACACATTGGCTTGTCCACAGCCTCTCTCCTGGCAGCACAGGATCACTTACTGTCTGTCCGTAGCACCCCACAGGCTTAGCTACTGTAGCTTCTCAGAAGCCCCAAAGTCTGCTTAACCGCCTTCCCTCCCAGACTTTCTTCTTCACAGCTGTCTTAGGTGCCCTTGACCCGTCACTGTTTCATGTAAACAGCAGGCTTCTCATAAAACCCTGCTGGTATTTTGGTTGAAATTGCATTATCCATTAATTGGGGGACAGTTGACATCATCGCACTATTAAGTCGTCCTAACCGTGATGAGATATATCTGTTCATTTTTTAGATCTTCTTTAACATCTTTTAATGAACTTTTATAATACTTGCTGTAGAGTTATTGCACATCTTGTGTTAACTTTGGTGTCTGCTCTGTGTTCTCTCTTACTAATGCAAATGCTTGTTTGAGCGACACCCCTGTGAGTGAGTCAGTGCACACGTGGCCATCTCACTACACCCTGGCTATAACGTGTCCATTCTCTTGAGGACAGTGGCAGGGCAGGAACAGAATTACAGCAGTTTCTTTTCCACTTGACCTCCCCTGCATGAACCACATCTAAGTCACCCTTCCACACTCCCACCCTGTTGGTGTTGCCTCTCACTCCTCTTGGAACTGGTCTTGCTATAGACTCAGTGGTCTTTCCAGTTCGGCTTTTTGGTAACAATGAGAATCAAAATTACTGAAATTCACAGTAAATGTAGAGAATGTGTATGGACAATACCATTTAACAGTGAAGAAACTGAGCGTCAAAGATGTCAGTAATGTGTCCGTGACCACACAGTGGGTGACTGGCAGAGTCTTCAGACTGTGTCCTCTGAGACAGAGACCCCCCAGTCCCTGCTGTGGGGGTTGTGTCGTGAGGCTGGTATGAGTTGATGCTTATAAAGGACTGTGACCCGGGACAGGGCGGGTGCTGCATGAGCCTTTCTGTTATCGTTAACACCATTGCCACTCTTGGCTAATTGTCACCCCAAATACGTCCCCAGTTTAACAAGCTCCAACCCCGTACAGGTGTAATTTCGGTGCTGCACTAAAAGTTTCAAAGTGTGTTGGTATTTAAGGACCATAGGTCACATTTTAGGGAATTGAAAGAAGGACTTTGGAGAGTGACAGCTGAGCCGGGCTTAATTAAATGAGTAGGATTTAGTGAAAAACAGATGATTTTACAGGAGGGCTGGTGGGAAAAGGCACATGAGGCGAGGGAACAGGAAGACATACACGGGCTGCAATGGGATCGACCGTTCCTGCGGAGAGTAAGAATTGGAGTTTTCTTGCTGTTCTTTTGTGCCTAATATTTTCTTTTGGTTATAATTTCCAACTAGAGTTCTAGATTGTGTGTGTATATCAAAGAGAGAGTTTGATAAGCCCTCGTGAAGGATTAAGGTGCAAAAGCAGCAGTACATTCATCACTGTCACCTGCTCCATACGTAAATAAATGCCTGGCCTTACTGGCACAGAAAGCCGTGGAGAGACACCTAGCCACTGGGAGCACACGTTCTCCGCGGGCCCACGGGGCTCCCCAGGAAGCTGGGGTGGGCCTCTCTCTCACTGTGGACCGTGGGCACTGGAAACCGCACAGTTAGGAGAGCCACCGAGTTCAGGTTGGGGAGGGTGATTCAGTGGCTATCCCGGGCGAATAGTTTAAAATGTCAAGACAGTTTGAGGCAGGTGATCAGTTTAATGAAATGGCAGTTCCCTCCAGAAGGGCTGCCTCCTTGAAAGGGTCAACACACCCGGCAAGGCGAGGGAGGGGCTGAGGCCGCTAAGGTGTGAAGTGCTGTCTTGTGTGAATGGCCTCTTCCTGCGTCTCTGTATGTGGCCCTACTTTTGAGCACCACAGTTAAGAACTTTGGTTAGAGAAGGGTGGCTCCTGCGGTGCGGGGAATGACTCTGCCCAGGGAGTCTGGTGGTTGTCCCTTGGGCGCTCTTTACAGAACCGCAGACCCCGTCTCTTCTCGTGAGACTGCAGTCTACTCCACCCGTCTGAGCCCTGGAGCTGTTATAGATAGCTGTACAACAAATATATTTTTAAAATACTTTTCAAGGATTGTGCTAAGCACTGGGGAAATCAACATCAATAAGACAGCACCCCTTTGAGGAACTCATAGTATAGACAGACGTGGAATCCTGCTGGTTGATGTGCAGGTCTGGCCTGGGCGTGAAGGGCACGTGCGCCTGGGGGCACAAAGCTGGAGGCACGTGGCCTCCCGTTGGGTGGAACAGAAGTATCAGTGGACTCAGCGACGTGGTCAGCCTGCTTCCCCGTGGCAGCCTGGAAGCAGGGAGACTGGGGCGTGGCCTGTTATTTCACAGCCCCCTCCATAGGCAGGTTCCCATCTCTCCACACAGCACACCCTCTCTCAGACCTCCTGCAGACATGGAGGCACCTGAGCCCAGTACAGCCTGGACCACTGCGTCACCCCCAAGGATGGTCCCTGAAGAGCGACTCCCATCCACAGCAGACCCTGTATTTGTCACCTCATTTTGCTGTTTGAAGGGACAATGTCTCTCTATCTCTACCTCCATTGTCACAAACAACCACCTCTAGTTTTTCAATTTGAAGAAAGGTTTCTCATCTCTGTTGTTGAGATATATGTGCTTTGGTTTTCGGTCCTATTCACCTTGTTCTCAAAAAATCAGTGATTTGTACAACTGCACTGACGGCACCCTGGTCGCACACGTATGTGTAAAGCCGGGGGGGTGCACACTGTGATAGGCTCTGCCTGTCGGTATGGCATCAATAAACACAAGTGTGAAACTCTTCAGCACCAAAAAGAAAAAACTGCAAATCGTAGACAAAGAGTTGTGCTCCAGGGCAAACCTGCCTTATTTAGGGAATGTCCTTCTGGACAGTCCGATTCTGATTCCGTGGAGACTCTGCACCTCCCACTGCCTTGGGGCCGCTTTCTAATCACGTGAACCGTTGGTTAACCTGGAGCAGCGCGGAGGGGTTCTCGTCTGCAGGCTCCAGAATGAACGCGTCTGGCGGAAGTTCAGCTGGCACTGTGGGTTTTCCACTTCCGCATATGTTTGAAAGTTCGTTTCAATATTCCCAGTGTATGCATGTGTCTGTTCTTGAAATTTTCCTTTGAATGGGTAGTAACATCTCTGCTTGGTTCCCTCATTAGATAATGAGTTTAAAAATCTTTAATGTATGCTCATTTTATATTTATATGAGAATCATAAGTGTACCTTATTTTGAAAGTTATCCTTTAACAAAGTAGAGAATGGGGAAAATTGGGGTATATAATACCATAGATGAAAAAGACTTGAAGTCTTCATCGGCAGTAAACTCAGTAGAAGTTGTAGAAGTCACCAGTGTAGCACAGCTGTCGCTTTGGGTGTTTGGACCTTAAGTGCTCAATTTAGAATCACTTCCAAGCCACTGGTCAACTTTTCTTATTTTTAAATGAGTAACTGATTGATAATTGTTGCTATAAATCATGTTTTAAAATCTGGCATTGCAAGCTAGTATAATTATCTTTTTAAAAAGAACACTTCAGTATTCTTGCAAGCTTATTTTTCTAATGAATTACACTCAGAGTTTGTCAGAGTCTGCAATGTATTCATTTGGGATCTTGGTTTTACATAAAATCTATAAATATTTGCTTAGGAATTATTGTCATTACTATTGTATTTGATCTTTCCAATAAGAAGCAATATATATCTCTCCAATTATTCTTCTCATCATTTTTTTCTCCCATTAGGAGTTTTAAATTTTATTTGAGTAATTTAAACATTTATGTCTTGAAGTAACTAAATATGCATTTAATGGTTTCAGTTGTAAAAAAAAAGAATTTTGTTAACCATTTATCTGAATATTGTAGCTGTTACTGTAATTTGATGAGGTTTTACAAGTACATTTCTTTTTTTATGCATTTTTTTGCATTTTTTAAACTTATTTATTTATTTTTTAGACAGAAGGGAAGGGAGGGAGAAAGAGAGGAAGAGAAACATCAGTGTGGTTGCCTCTCGCGTGCCCCCTACTGGGGACCAGTCCTGCAACCCAGGCATGTGCCCTGACTGGGGATCGAACTGATGACCCTTTGGTTCGCAGGGCAGCGCTCAATCAACTGAGCCACACCAGCCAGGGCAGTACATTTCTTTCTTAATTTTGATTTTATTATATCCAACAGCCAAATACTTTCATCTAAATCATCTCATATTTTATAATGAAAGGTACTGGGGGAAAGTTATTTAACTAAAAAAAAAAAATTACTTTTCAAGCCCTGGTCAGGTGGTTCAGTTGGCTGAAACATCGTCCCCACACCAAGAGGTTGTGGGTTTGATCCCCGGTTGGGGAGTGTATGGGAGGCAATAGGTCGATGTTCCTCTTTCACATCGATGTTTCTCTCTCTCTCTCTCTCTCTCCCTCTTTCTTTCTCTTTCCTCTTCTCTCTCTCTAAAAACAATATACATCCTTGAGTGAGGATATAAAAAATTACTTTTCAACAAGCTTCTCTGAAATGTGTTTATTTTACTAAAAAGGAAGTACCTGTATCTCTGCTACATGGACCCTATTAGCTATTTTGATGTGTTCTGTTCCAAAACATCATCAGTGGTTTCACCCAAAAAGTCTTAAGCCTATCAAAAAATGTGGTTATTAGTAACATCTGTTATTCAGGATTTTATGTTATTATGTTGAAAAGTGATGAAAAACCTCCATAAGAATATGTTAAAGTCTTCGCTGAACAAAGACACTTTGAGTTACCCCCCTAGCAATGTGATGATAATTATCCTCTTGACATCCCCGTTGTGCTTTTTATAATACATTTATCCTTAAAATACATGAAAATATTTCATGTGCTCCAACTAAAAAAATTAGAGTTGAGTTTATGTGCAATTGGTTCCAGCTAAAATCCTATGGACCAGAAATTGGCAACTACTATAACTATGATTATGCAATAACTACATATGTGGGAGTTTTATCGCAAAATTAAAACTCAGGTGGCGTTAATGTAAGAATTCTTTTTATTTTATTGTTTTTTTTTTCAATTACAGTTAACATTCGATATTATTTTATATTAATTTCAGGTGTACAACATAGCAGTTAGACACGTATAATTTACAAAGTGACCCCCTCAATGAGTCTGGTACCCACCTGGCACCACACACAGCTGTTCCAATATTGTTGACTATTGCCTGTGCTGTACTTTACATTCCTGTGACCACTCTGTAACTACCAGTTTGTGTTTCTTACTCCCTCCACCTTTGTCACCCAGCTCCCTAACCCTGCTCCCATCTTAGCAACCACCAGTTTTTTAAGAGGATTATTATTATGGTTATGAATGCATATGTAGAATCTGTGTCCTAAAATATAAACTAAATGGAAGCCAGAGGGCAAAAGGTGACTGAGTAAAGCTAGATTTTGCGAATTACCAAAAATGAAAAAAGAAGCAGCCTTAAAATTATGTTCCTATATGTGAAGTGTCCAAGAGAGGCCTGTATAGCGAAGGGCTGTGAGCGAGGAGCTGTGAGGCCGTCTGTCCCCACTGACACACTGGGAAGACTCCATGGAGAAACATGCCGCAATCACCAGGGGTGCACAGCTCCTGCAGGGCAGGCGGGGTCCCAGCACACTGATGCCCAGCGTCCATTGTTCCTGCACCGGTGACTGTGCGCGGCCACCCCTGCCGATAGGAGCAGCTGCACAGAAGCCCGAGGCCCAGGAGCAACATCGCCCACGGGATGTGGCTCCAGGAGACTGTCTCATGCTGCCACAGTGACAAAGCGAAGCCTCTAAAAGAAAGAGACCAAAACAAACAAAAAGAAAACAAATGATACAAGCAAATTGGAGGAAATAGAAACTATAGCAGAAGAAAAAAGAAACTACATTAACCTCTCAGAGAAACTATTGCACTTAACTAAACAACAACAACAGCAACAACAACAAAGAATACTTTTTAAGATAGCAGAGGGAAAAGATTGTTCAACTAACAAAGAGATCACTTGGAAGTAAAAATATGGCTGTAAAATTTAAATTTTAAAAGTCTCACCAGAAGGGTGAGAAGGTGAAATAAAGGAAACCCGATTAGAATAAAAACATAAAGATTAAAAAAGAAAACCAGGAAAGTTAAAGCACTTGTCTAGTAAGACCGTCATCTGAATAATAGAAGCTCCAGAAGGAGCGAACAGAGAAAATGGAGAGAAAAGAAGCAATAAGAAAGAAGTGAAGAAAAGCGTTCCTGGAGGCTGTGAGGACCCAGCCTGAGAGGGCCGAGCCACACACCCACTGCTGGAACCCAGGTCCGCACACCCACCGCTGTCGGGAACTCTCAGAACCCAGGGGCAGAGCACGGGCTGGCAACATGGGAGAGGACTGGCGCAGAGAGTCCTCAAGATGTACTTTCAAGGGAGGGAAGCCTTCGCACGTCTAAAGGAGGATTATCCCAACCTAGATTTTTTACTCAAACAAATGTCAAAGAAACAGTCAAAAATGATCTCCCAAGAACCTTTCTTTCCCTAGGAAAGCATGGGATGATGTTTTCATCCAAGAAGGAGGGAGTCATCGGATGCGGTGCACAGCAGATGGGTGACCAGACACCCTGGGGTGCTGGCGAAGGGAAGATCCCAGCACGAAGGAGGCCCCATGGGGCACACTGACAACTCTCCTGAAACTTCACCGGGGCACCCGGGTGACATACCACATGTCTATCGGGGATGAGAAGAGACTGCTCAGTTGGGAGAGAGTCTGGGGACCAGTTCATACTCTCACACAGGAAAGCACAACTGTCCCTAGTAGAATATAGTTTCCTCTGTCAACAGGGCTTTTCTATAATGACAACAAAATATCCATGCGCAATCCAATGTCATGTCCACTGTAACCGTATTAGGGCCAGAAAGCGTGTGAGATAGAGCGAGCACAGGGTGCGTGTCGGAACGCCACATCCTTGTCTCAGCAGTGGCACGTTCATGGATAGATGCCTCCCGGTGGGACATAGCTCAATGGCAGAGATGTAGCCATTTGTTTAGGGACTTGGAGGTAAATGCCAGAAGAAACGGCTAAAAGAGTTGGAATTCTTACCCTCTGGGGAGCTGGAAATAGAATGGGTGACATTTGAGGAGCACTGTTTTTCTTAACAGGCCATGCACAGCTATTTGACCCTTAAACTATGTGTTTATATAACTGATGAAAATACCTATTAAGTTTTTTAAAAATCAGTGCTTCCTGTTGTTCATCTTGAGGGCTGATAATTGCAGCCTTACAGACCACACACGGCCTCAAGTTCTGGAATTCGCCAAGGGCTTCCCAGAGCCCAGAAGCCCCTGGTCCGCCGTGCTGCATGGGAAGACGGTGAGGATGGGAGGCTGCCTCGCGCACGTTCTCCCTGGAGCAGAGCAGTGTCTGCAGCCTCCGCCCACCTTCTCTCCAGGAATCACACCTTTGCTGACTGACAGGTGCTCCCTCTGACTAGCCGCATGTCCCCACAGCTGCTGACCCATTCCTCCGGGGTTTTCGGGATTGTTGCAGGGGTCAACCGAGGCACTAAATACAGCTGTTTCAATGTCCATATGTAAAACTGGTACAGTAAATACATTTTTTGACTCCAACAGAACCACTTTGAGGGGCTCCGAATGTGATTCTGGTTTGCGCGTGGTTTAGTTGATCACTGGAGGTCTGCGGGGTGGCTCAGAGCCTGTCACTCAGCCCTGTCCCCTTGGGCAGGAGGCTTACAGGGCCACCGGGCAGTGTGGGACGCTCTTTAGTGCAGAGGCAGACATCCTGGGTCCATGTGTGCACAGCCACGAGTAAAGGCGGGAGCGCGGGGGTGAAGGGCACGCCAGCAAGAGCACCTGCCCGGGAATGGCTCTGCCAGTCGTGGGAGCCACGATGCTAAGGCCCGGCTTCTTGTGTTGCAGATCACCTACTGCTGACAGTTAAAAATAGGGATTAAAAGGAAAAATAGTAGAGTGAAAACTACATCAAAGTAGGTTTTTAAAATAGTGACACTAACGATAATGCCAGTTATATTATATATGGAGAAACACTTATAGGTATCAGCCTGGGAAATTCTTTTCTACTCATTATCTAGAAACAAATTTAGAGAAAGAACAAAAGGCAAGAAGAAGAGAGGGAGGTATAGAGGGAAGGAAACTAATCAAACCTGGTTTTCTTTAGCAACAAAGCAAAAATTTTTAAGCAAAAGGTGATTTATATCTATTTTTATGACAAGATATGTTATGAAATTTCAGTCTTTCTCTCAATGTATAATCAGTCTAAAAACCACATGTGAAGTAATCGCTCATTCTTGAATTTGGGGACAAATCATGTTTTTTAATGTACTACATAACTAAATCTAAAGAAATTTGAATGGTATACATCCTTGTTAAATGAGGAAAGACAAAACCAGTCTTTTCTTGTAAATATTAATAAAGAAAAAATGGATGTGATAATAACCATTAACAACAGACTGATCTAAAACTAGGTGTACATTTATTTATTCATTCATTTCACATGTTCATTCAGTATCTGTTCTGTGACAGGCATAGTTCTAGACTTTTGGAATTAGACCTGAGTTAGAGAACAAAGTCTGCCATAATGGCGGGCCGTGTTTAGCGGAGGAAGACAGAAAATAGTTGCATAAACATATGATCCATAAAGGAAGAAGTGATGCATTACACTTCACCAAAACTAAGACTTTTTGTTCTACAGCACACCCTACAGCAGTGGAAAGGCAAGAAACAAATTGGGAAAAATATACAGTGGCCCTGGCTGGTGTGGCTCAATGGATTGAGCGCCAGCCTGTAAATCAGGGTCACCAGCTCGAGTCCCAGTCAGGGCGCATGCCCGTGTTGTGGGCCAGGTCCCCAGTAGAGGGGGCACTAGAGGCAACTACACATTGACATTTCTCTCCCTCTCTTTCTCCCTCCCTTCCCCTCTCTAAAAATAAATAAATAAATAAAATGAAAAAATATTAAGCAAAGAACTAGTATCTGGAATATACAATGAACCCTCTAACTTCCAATTAGAAAAAAAACTTAGAAAATGGGCAAAGACATGGACACACTTTTCACCAAAGAGGATGTACAGACATACAGCAGAAAAGCACTTGAGAAAATGTACAGTGTCGTTAGCTATCAGGAAAATTCAAGAAACCCACAACGAGACACCACCGCACACCTGCCAGAATGGCTAAAATAAAGAGCAGTGACAACAAACTTTAGGTGCAACTTTATTCTAGGTGGCCCAAGGTGGCAAAGGGCCCCAGTGCCTTCTCCAGGGAAACGGTTCAAACCGCACTTCGTCCATGGCGGGAGCCCTTCTCAGCGGAAGAGCCAGCTCCTGAGGCGCACAGCTGGGCGGAGCTTCGGGTAGTTCCGCTGAGTGAAAGAAAACCCGCCCCCAGAGGTCACAGACTATATGGTCCCATTTATAGAGCATGTTAATTTTTATTGAGATATAATTGACTTACAACATTAGTTTCAGGAGTACACATGACTCAGTATTTGCATCTATTGTGGAGTGATCGCCATGACAAGAGGAAGTAGCATCCATCACCTCACAGTTGCGCTTTTTTTTTCCCTGTGATGAGAACTTTTAAGATCTGCTCTCCATCAGCTTTCAGATATGCAGTCCAGTACTGCTGGCTGCAGTCACCATGCTGTACGGCACATTCCCAGGAATTAGGCATTTTATAACTGGAAGTTGGCACCTTCGACCCCTTCACCAGTTTCACCTCCTCCACCCTCCCACCCCCACCTTCGGCAGCCACCAACCTGGTCCCTGTGTTATAGAACATTCTTGAAATGACACATTTCACAGAAGTGAGAAGATTGGAAGTTGCAGAAAGAAAAGTGTCTGTGGCTGTAAAAGGGACACGAGGAACCCTTGTGGCAGTGGCTGCTCCGTGTCTTGGCCGCAGTAGCTGCTCATGGGCCTACACAAGTGTGATCATGTAGAATTAAACACACAGAAGTTAGTGCAAGTAAAGCCAGGAAACCTGAACGAGGTCAGTGGGAAGACTCAGCATCCAAATCCTGGTGATGACGTCCTGCAGCTTTGCAAGACAGTGTTGCTGGCGTTAGGGCTTTAGGGCACATGGGATGCAGCTACATGTGAATCTGCAAACATCTCAAAGCAAACAGGTTAAAACAAAGAAAAAACCCTGCAGTATAATTTCATATGATAACTGCCATTAAAAAGCCCTGTATGTGCGACAGTGAGTGAAAGGAAGGTGTTGGTCCAGCTTCAGCTGAGGACAGAGTGCAGTTGGGTCTTCAGAGGTGCTCCTGCCTGGCTGGTGTGTGTGTGTGTCTGCAACTGAGCCCCCTGCCAAGAGCACAGGGACAGCGTCCTTCACTCTGTACAGAACTGGAAAAGGGGACAGCCGGTCAGATCACATCTCTGAGGGAGCTCGCTCAGTGGGTTGTTCTGTGAGTTCTTACACAGTGGAAGGTATTTGGTAAGAGAGCAATCAGCTCAGTTCGTTTCATTCTATTTTTTAAAATGCTACTCTAAAAAGAAATTTGTATTTATATACCAACTGTTTTAAATCAGAATAGCAAAGTCTATCCTGAAAAAAGTCCAGCCACTATTAATATAATGAGAATGATTTGCACGACATCAGTGTAACCTGGCAGCCCAGGAGAGTCGTCATGCATGAACAATGACAACTTCACTGTACTAGCCGGGGGCGGGGGCAGTGGATGGCGTTGAGTGAGCATGCGTACTGTGTGGTCGTCACATTCAAAATGAGCAAGGAGAGCAACGAACCTGTATCAGACTTTGCATTAAGCTTTAACGTTCCTCTATGAAAACTATGCTGCAGCTATGAGCAAATGGTGATTGGCAGCTTCATCACGACAACACACCCATTCAACGCATCACGTCTTGTGTGGAGTTTTTTAGTGAAACATCATATCAACCAGGTGACTCAGCCCCACTACTGCCCAGGTTTGGTGCCCTACGACGTCTGGCTTTTCCCAAAAATAAAATCACCTTTGAAAGGGAAGAGATTTCATACCACCAGTGAGGTTCAGGAAAATACAACGGGGCAGCTGACGACAATTTGGAGAACTGTGTGAGGTTTCAAGACGCCTACTTTGAAGGGGACTGAGGTGTCATTGTCCTCTGTACAATGTTTCTTGTACCTTTTATCTTCTTCCAAAAATGTCTCTGTTTTTCATATTACATGGCTGGGTACCTTCTGGACAGACTATATGTGTGTGTATACATTTGTAAGAAGTATCATGTGCCCCTCAGGGGGTTCAGCCTGTGGTCCACTGGCAGTGGCTTTTCATCTGCAGCCCATAAGTGACTCCAGATGAAAATGCACTTCACAGAAGAGGTTCCCCGAGTGAACTTTCTTCCAAAGGAGGAACCATGTCTCAGGTCTGCAGCCGAGCTCAAGGGAACCAGGAAAGGACCCCATCACTGTGTCACCCAAAGATGGGAAGACAGAGATGGTGACATTCGGAGATGAGAGCAGGGCACAGGGCTTCACGTGGGGAAAGAGGAGGGTGTTCCAACTGCCTGTTGGCAGACGTGCATGTGAGGACTTGGGGAATAAGCCAGACAACCTGTCATTTTGGTCACAAAGTTCTATTTTGTAGACACTTAACACTTCGATGGAAAACCCAGCTATTTTAATCAATAAGCCTGTCCTTGGGTAAGGATTTAAAAAACAAACAAACAAAAAAACCCGGAAGACCTGACAGTTTTCAGACATCTACCTGGAGGACGCTAGCCTATGCCTCCCAGTGAGCGTGAGACCTCTCTCCACACTGCCTTCCAGACCACGAGGGTTCCCCCGAGTGATGACGACATGCTCACTCTGGAAAACTGTAGTATGTGTCAAGTGATCGAGGCGACTGTCTAGCATTACCAGATGACATTGTGTAAATTAATTTAATAATATTCAACAAAAGTGGGATTTTTTTCTTTAGCACAGTATGGGCAGCTCCGATCCTTAACATCCTATTCTGTTCATGTATTCTCAATCACTTGATTGTTTTGCTTTATGTTGGTTCATTTATAAGATTTATTTAAATTTGTCTGTTTGATGTTCTTCATAGGTTGGGAGTTAACATGCATTTTCATAAAACCACTATATTGAGTACCATCTGAAACATTTTTAGCCAATTTAGTAATATCTCATAATGTATTAAAAATCACTGTACCTGCTATATAAATAATAATAGGAGATTATGCATAAAGCCCATTTTAAACACTTTATTTGGATGTTGCTTTATAGTTATAACAAATAAAAATTTAAATTATCGAGAGGTTCTATTTCGTTTTCTTTTATAATTAGCAGATAGCATGCTCTTGTAAGTCTTTTAGATGGGAAGGACTGCAGCTTACTGTCTTTATAGCAGAGAAGGACAAAAATAAAAACATGTATTACAATTTGCTGATGATATAAGCTGCGTATACGAGGGGGGACCCAAAAAACCCTGGAATTTTCTAGTGGAGGATTGACCCCTGGTACTACAGGCTTCCCCCGCTAAGTGAGTGTTCTAGGAGCCCATCTCTATCTGTGGACCAGCTGGTGTTGTTGTGAGAGGCTGCGTTTGGCTTCAGTGAATTTTTTTTTGAAGACTCTTTCAGTACATTTGCCCATTTCATGATGGGTGATTTACGAGCGCACCTGCCCACACGGTGCTGAGTGTTCAGCAGTTTTTGACCCAAAACAGCATGACCCCCATGCCCCACCCTCCTTATTAACCTGATCTCACCCTGACCGACTTTTCTTTGTTTCCCTGGGTGAAAAAAGTCCTCAAAGGGAAACGTTTTGCTGATGTGGAAGGGGTGAAACTAAAAGAAGCACTAAAAGGCATCAAAATAATCGAGTTCAAATACTGTTTTGAGCAGTGGAAAAAATGTCTCAATGAGTGCATTGTATCAAATGGAGAGTACTTTGAAGGTGACTGAAGTTCAAACATGTAACAATAAATACCCAACTTTTTATAAGTAAATTCCACTTTTGGGGGGTCCTCCCTCACATATGTACAGACAGATATATATATGTATATATGTTTCTCTAATTAACCTCTACATACTTCATATTGTCTTAATACTTTTTAGACGCGACCACAAAAATAAATCTTACTTGTAGAGTTACAAGAATATGTTCACTGTTTTTTGTAATTTTTATATCACAGACAGCCATTTAGTGTTCTGAAGTTTTCTGTAGCGGATCATTTATGAGAAATGAGCCGGTGGGCCCCGAGGTGGCCTCTCCGCCCCTCCCTGCGGCACCCGTGTGAGCCGCTGTGCCCCACCTGCCTGCTCGGCCCGCGGCCTTGAGACTCACTTTCAGTCACACGCCTTACACAGGACTTCTGTGTCATTATGAAGATCGACCTCATGCTCTGCCTTTTTATTTTTCTCTAGAGTGACCCACATCTGGTGGAGGAGAAAAAAAAATGTAGCTATTGAATCCAGTCAGGTGTTTGTATCGCCCAAATTATCAACAACATTCCATCAAGAAACGTTCCAGTTGGTCCCGCAGACACATGGCTCCCCGAGGAGACACGTAAAGGTAATGGTTCTGGGCCTGCTCCAGGCTTCGTGCAGACACGTCTGGTCTAGTTATCTTAAAATATTTTACTTTGAAAAAGTGTGAAGGTGGGTTTGTGAATGGTGGGTTTTTTTATTTGCCAAAGACCAGAGTGTCCCTTAATTTTAATTAAAAAAAAAACTCAACATAAAGTCAGATTTTATCACTTATTTCTTAACATAGACTCCTGTAGTCGTCTATTGTCCCAGCACATTAAGCAGAAATAATTTCATAGCCATCGTAATAGGTCTCTTCACCCTTTGGCAGTCGTACAGGAACCCCTTTAAAGAAATTAATCAGGTCTTTAATTAGGGCCTCATTTGCATAGCCCAGGGCCCTCCTAGTTTGCTGTCAGTTACTGTTGATAAACCTCCCTCGGACCCACTGTGGATCTTGGAATTCATGCTGCTTGCAAAACTTTGGCTTACTGAGGGTTTTTTAAAGAATTGTTTAAACCGTCGTGAAATACGTGTAACCCCTAGCCCATTTTACGTGCACAGCCCCGTGGCAGCTGTGTGACCATCACCGCCATCTGCCTTCAGAGCTTTCTTCCTCCACAGCCGTCGTCGCACCCCATTACACAGTCCCTCTGCGTTTCCTCCTCCCCACCCCCACCCCACTCTCTGCAGCCGTGACTCCGAGAGTTCTGGGGGCCTCATGTGAGTGGGTCGCACAGTATTTGGGTTTGTGACTGACCTGCTTCACGTAGTTTGTCTTCAGATTTCATCCACGTTACTGCGTATGTCGGGATGCCCTTCCCTTTTAAGGCCGAATAGTGTCCCACGGTGTGGGTGGGCCGTACTTTGTTGATCTACCCGCCCGTCCGTGCACACATGGGTCGCCTCCAGCCGCTGGCTGCTGTGAACGATGCTGCTGTGAGCGTCTGTGCGGACCCCTGCCTTCAGGACTGAGCATGAGCCTAGAGGAGTTGCCTCATCCTGTGGAATTCTGCCTTTAATTTTTTAGGAGTTATCACACTGTTTCCCACAGTGGCTGCACCAGGTCACATCCTCACCAACAGTGCACACAGCTTCCAGTTTCTTCACATCCTCTCCAACACTTGTTTTGTTTTGTTTTGTTTTGTTTTTAATAATAACCACCCTAACGGGTGTGAAATGGCGTCTCGAGAGGCTTTGATTTGCATTTCCCTGATGATTGGCGGTGTCGAGCGCCTTTCACATGCTTTTTGACCATTCATGCCCTTCTTTGGGTGACTGTCTGCTCAAGTCCTTTGCCGTCATTGAGTTGTTTTATTGTTGTTTAACCCCTTATCGGATATATGATTTGCAAATACTTTCTCCCATTCCATAGTTTGCCTTTTCATTCAGCCGGGAGAGTCCGTTGGTCTAGAAAAGCCTTTCATTTTGCTGTGGCCTCAGTTTCTTTTGCCGCCTGAGCTCTCTGTGTCTTAGTCAACACATCGTTGCCAGATCCAGTGCCATGAAGATTTTCCTGTATGTTTTCTTCTGCGAGTTTTATAATTTTTAGCTCTCATATGAAATTATACTCTATTTTGAGTTAATTTTTAGTTTTTGTATTTTATGTAGTGTATGTGTCCAGTTTCCCCACAGCACTTGTTGAAACACTGTTCTCTCCCCATTGAATGGTCTTGGCACCTTGGAGACAGGCACTTGGCCACATGTGCCAGGGCTGATTTCTGGGCTCTGCTCTGCCCCACTGCTCTGGGTGCCTGTCTCCAGACCAGTGCCATACCATTCTGATGACCATAGCCTTATAGGAAGTTTGGAAACCAGGAATAGAAAACCTACAGCTTTGTTCTTCAAGATTATTTTGGCTTTTGGGCGGTCCCTTGAGATTCCATATGAATTTTAGGATGGATCTCACTGATTTCTGCAAAACTGACAGTGGGATTTTGATGAGGATTGCATTGAACGTGTATAGATCACATGGCAAAATGTCTTAATGAAATAGAAATAGAGGCTTTTATACTTTATAGTAGCGGCTTTCCCCATCCAGTTTGAACACAGACCATACCTTAATTAATTCTTTCTTCAGTTTGAAAAATAAATTCAGATATTATTGCATAGCTTTTTTCTGAACCTGGTCTGGTAGACAGCTGGTCATTATAGAAGAACGTTAAATACAGAATTTTATGAAATCTGCACTGAGGATGAAGATACAGTTTCTGTTAATTTCTTTAAAACTCAGTCTCTAGAAGGCTGTTCTTCTCCAGCAGCGGTGCCTCAGCAGAAAGCCCTGGGTGCAGGGGACGGTCTCACACAGCCCCTGCCACCAGGGTCAGTGGGCTGTGCTGGCACCTGGGAACTCACTGTTCTCAGTGAGAGACTAGCATCGGAGACTCAAAGGTCATGGGCGTCACCCAGGACCACTGCCAGCAGTGACGATGCGGAGAGGTGCAGGGCTGTCTGCCTGTGTCCTGAGTGGTGCTGAGAGCTATTGGTGACTGCGCCCTACCATGTGCGCTGGCACCGGGTGGCACTGAAGTCCCCCTGCCCTGGGAGGCTGAGTGATCCCTCTTTGCAGTTCAGAGGTCAGTGGAGGGAGATTAGGGGACTTAAGTGACTGTCCTTAGATGACATTTCAATAAGTATCCAAGACAGTGCCTGAGGCAGGCTTATGTGGCCTACCACAAGATGGAAATTAATTTTATTTAGGGATCCAAATTCAACACAAATTGTTAATTCCAAGGAGTCTTCAAATTTCAGTTGTTAATCCAAGTCTACTTCCAAGCCCAATCAAAATATTCAGAAGTTAGCATTACAATAAGACAAAAAATTACTCAGAGGAGAGCCTTTGACACAGCTGCCTTTGTCACAGATACCAAGGAAGAAGTGTGCACCAACCATTTTCTCACCAGCCCCTCACTCACTCAGCCCTTAGAGTGCGTATATTGTGCCAGGAGGCCCCCCGGCCCCCAGAGGCGCACAGGTGAGGAGCCGTGGCCATTGCCCTCAAGCGGTTCACAGGCTGAACTGCACAGGGCGCGGCCCCTGCAGACACCTTCCTCCCGAGGGGGCCTGGGCCCAACCCTTTTCTGTGCTCCCGCGCATCCCCAGTCCCCAGGGAGGCGCTCAGCTCTTCTCTCTGAATCAGCGGAGGTCTGGGGAGAAGACAGAGGACACGGAGGAGACCTTTAAGGTCAGAGGTGCCTTTGAAGAGGAGCCGGTCCCAGAACTAGGTCTTGAAAGGTAAGCTCATTAGATGGATAAACCTGGCAATGACTTAAATACCAAACCCAGAGATAGGAAGAATTGAGGCACAAACTTACAGAAGTCAGGCACTTGTGGCATACATCTGTATACTAGGACAAAGGACTTGATTCCTGGTGACTCGAGTTTGGTGTTTGTGGAATGAGACGTATGCTGGGTGGTTTCCGTGGCCCACAGCAGGGGTGTGGGCCAGTCCTCTCTCGGGTCTCTTTCGGGTAGAGTCTGGAACAGGGTGGTTCACTCCAGGGACCTGTGGACCTACTCTCCGTCCTCGAACTCGATCACCACCTGCACCCACTCCTCTGCCACCGCCCGGTCTGCCTCCGGGACCCAGTGCCCTCGTCGTCGGCCATCTAATTCCGGCTCAGCTGCCGCGGGTCCCTAGAGCAGGCCTTCTGTCGGTCCTGACCTTTAGGTCGCAAGTCGGAATCAGATGCTTAGGGGGAAGGGCCTGTAGCACCAGTGCCATCACTTAGAAGCCCCTGTCCCACCACCGTCACACCCCCAGGTCCTCCTGCTGTGACTGCCTTCCGCGTGTCCCATGTCCCATCCACAGCTGCTCATGTCCCTCAGCATCCTCGGTGAGGGAGGGCTCTGGGTCTTGCTCTTACAGGGGAAATAGAAGTGCCACAGACCAAGATGTAGGTTTAGGGCCTTTTCCGTCCTAGTGTGTCCCCAATAGCCACTGGGGCTGCGGAGCCGTGTGCCCCTCCGGCCTCCCTGCAGCGGGCCCTTCAGGAAATGCAGTCTCATCCACGCTGAAGCTGGAGGAGGGATCACACTCTGTGTCGGTGTCCATGATGAAGACCGTGCCACATATAAAGTCGGTGTCTACTTCCCGACAAGAATCCATGAGCTGTGTTCCGAGTGGCAGCCACTTTAAAGCGTGCCGCGCATGCAGAAGGGGGGCTCTGCTGATATAGCCCCAGCCTGGTAAACCTACACTCCTTAGCCCTCCAAAACAAATTCACTTAAACCAGTTAACAGACGCCGTGAGGTTTGTCCTAGTACAGCGAGAGAGGGCGGCACCCACTCTGGCCTGGTTATCCTTCCCGGGGGGCGGTGGGAAGTGCAGACCCTGACATTTGCCTCTCCTGTGCAGAGCACGACCCACTCCGTCAGGGATGTTTTAGTTGAAACCGAGCTGGAATATAGGCGAGGTCACCTGGAGGGACTCAGATGGAGGTGGCCATGCATCATAAAGGGCTTCACACATGCACACACCTGGGAGACGGGAGTCAGGGGCTCACCAGAGGGTGTCTCTGCTCTGCACAGACATCTGCCCCACAAGCCACCTCCATGGGTGCAGCACTGCTCCTGCGTCATCAGCCTGGAGGACTGTCAGGCAGGAGGCCCCGGTGATGCCTGGCGCCCCACAGACCTGGGAAGGTGTCAGGGCGGCTTGGGTTTCCCACACCTGTATTTCAGAGCTCAGACTCCTGAGAACAAAAAGCCGAAGCACTTAGCACGCAGGCGCTGTGCAGACGGCGTGTGGCTCAGTGCTGTGGTCTCTGAGATCCTAATGGGTCCTCTGGGTAACACGGCCCCACACAGCAGGGTCCGCAGCCAACTCTCTGAGGAGACTAAAATTAGACTTCCACTGAAGCCCACGACAGGTCAGACCCCTGTGTCCCGCGGGCCTGCTGGGAGGTCCCACTGTGGAGGGCTAAGCTAGATGGTGACTTTGTTTGCCAGCCTCCTAATTCTTCCCCAGTAATAGTTTGTATTCTTATCTTAGGTCTTCACTTTTTTGATGAAAAGATTTTGCACCATCTTGTTTATAAAGATCTACCATTATTAGTATGTTTGGAAAAGGCATATCCTGCTTATCTAACTAGTAACAGCTTCCATTTAAGCTTTTATAATTAAATCTCTTTGTCTGTTGACATCAACAGTTCCCTCTACATGCAGTTAGTCAAATTTTTATCATAAAAAGTCACGCGTTGACCTTTTAAACCTGCTCCCAAGCAGTGGAGAGGCACACCTTGATTCCGCATTCGGAGCCTTGTGCGGTGTCTGCCAGCAGAGACCGCTGTGCCGTGAGAGACGTCCTCCCCTGCCCTGGAGGGGACTGCATGGTCCGTTACACGGAATTTTTAGAATGGCCACCGGAGGCACTTTTCTTCCGTTTGAGGAGAAGATACAGTTACCCTCACGCGTGTTGTTTTCCTTCGCCCTGTGGATGTGTTCCGCTTGACCGGGGTCAAAATCATGTTAGCCCCGTCCTATAGGTAGCGTTTATGACCAATTTAAATCTGGTGCCAAGTTCACAGGTAGAAATCAATCGACATTTTTGAAAGAATAAATAACATAACACAGTCTTGAAAAATGTGTTAAATTCACACACAGATACTGTAGAACCTAAATGAATAAGTCTTCCCTAATAAAAATCACGTTCAAAAGATGGAAATAAGGTATGTATTTTTAGTGTTGCATTAATAAAACAAATAAGAAACAACCCTGCTTGCATGAAGCAGAAACAGGTAGACTTATTAGCATATTAAAGTTAACAAAACATACTAACTAAAAATGGATGAGGGGTATGGGAAGCTATTTCAGATACAATGCAAAGAGCTTTTACATTAGAAAAGATGCTCACCCTCCTTACATCATCAGTTCAAATCAGAGTGACAGTGTCACAGAATTGATCACCTGTCAGCAGGGAATCATCCAACAGGCTGATGGTGGCAGTGTTGAGGAGAGTGGGCTAGAGACCGTCGTTAGCAATGTCAGTTAAAGCTCAGAGAGAATATGCCCCCCATGTTAGTGCTCGCACTTCTAGACGACTGAGCGACCCTGGGTTTATAAAACTGTGAGAAGGCGGCGCACGGCGAGCACGGCCCCTGCTTCCCCAGACCAGCCCCGCGACCTTGCTTGAGCTGTGTGACCTCTGAGCGCCGTGGGTCCGTGGCTGGGTGTCGGGGATGACCATAGTATACTTATCTAGAGGGCCCTGGTGAGAAGCGGATGAATCATACAGCTCTTGTCACAGAAGAAGTGTTTTAGGGGAGCTGGTGATTTTATTATGCACACTATACACTTGCTGGTAAGAACAGGATTTTGGAAACAACTATGTATCCGTAAGAGACTGGTCAAATAAATTGTGTTGTATTCATGTGATAGAACAGTAGGAGTTATTTTCTTAAGTGAGGGAGCTCCTATGAATCTCGCCCATCATAGGCTGTGAAATGAGAAGCCGCAGGGCGAAGACCGACGCGCGAAGCGCCCGCGTCGCGCACTCGGGAGCGCGCTCGCACACCGATGCTGTGGTACCGCGCCTGCTGCGGGCATGGCGCACTCCCCCGGTGGGGTGGGAGAATTTCTGCACAGGGCAGGTACCTGGATGCCCCTAGAATGTTATTTCATGTGTGCTTGTGTTCCTCTTCAAAATATTCAAAATACTGTTTGTATTCACCAGGTATTCATGTGTCAGCCACTGTGGGGGGCCCACCGAGGGTGCGAACGGTACACAAGGCGGCTGTGGGCCTGAGGTGCAGAAGCCCCCAGCACAGGTCCCCTGTGCTCCGTGCAAGGCCGATAGAGTGACCTGGCAAGTCAGGGAACAGCAGAGGGTAGAGTAACGTCCTTGCCAAACCTGAAGAGGCTGGGATCTGGACAGAAGGCGGGGTCCTGGAGGTCAGTAAGTGTGGGGGCAGGAAATGGAGAGCCTTTCTGGAGAAGAGGCTGTCTCTCTAATTCCAGGGGCACACGTAGTTTAACTGTACTAGCAGAGGACAGGAAAATGGGGAATGCTAGTCACTGGGATCTTATTTCTAAGACCTTTTGCCTGCTCTCCTGAGAAAAACTTACAACTGTGAGGAGAAGTGGATTCCATCCGCGGGAGCTGGAGTTCATTTTCTCTTGCTGATTCCGTGCGTCCTGAGCATTGGGTGGCGTGCTGTGATCTCTGACTCAGTCACCCTGGTCGCTCTGTGCCTTGCCCCCTGCGTGCAGCTCTGTGCTGGCTCCAAGGCCGCTGCCTCAGCACCTCCCGAAAGGGCGCGGGGCCCAGCGCCACGTCTGCTGCCGCACAGTGATGGATGAGGGCGATCCCCCGTCGCTTCCGGGAGATTTACACGCCGAGTCCTCATTAGTGCTGCCAGGAGCTTCTTGCATAAATCTCATGTGTGGGGAGGGAAGAAAAAACCCATTTTCTTTTATTCTTTATCAGTTTTCTTGCTCAAGGCGGCATTCCTTCGGTCTGGGGGCTGGCTTTGGTGCATCGCCACGCGCCGTGCCTTCATTTACATGGAAATGGACCATAAACAGGGTTCTGAACTCACATGTTTTAAAGCCACCTACTTGTGCCATCACCCTTGCAAGTGCAGAGATCCAATTAGTGCAGCCGATCCAACAAATTTCCACGTGTCAGTTGTACCTGCTGTGAATGTCATTCTGTTCAGTGATAACAGGGCTTGTGGCCCAAAATAGAGGTGGGGGTACAGGGGTGGGAACGCTGCGTCCTTGTTGTGAGCTGAATTATTTTTAAAGTGGCCACAGACACCGATCCTTTTAAAGTGCCGGCCTGTGTATGAAGCTGGGTTTGGGTTTTGGGGGTTGGGGGGTGGCCGACCCAGCCCCTGCCGAGCACATGTCCCTGGGCGTTACCAGTGTGACTGTTAGAACCCTTTCCCAGCGGCCACCAGAAATGCCAAACCAGGTTTCCTTTCACCTGCATCCGAACAGTAGAACCTGGCAGCTCTCAGAGCTTGTCAACCGCTTTCGGTTATTTTGAACGCCTGCCACTGCCCACTGCACGGCCCCGCGCTCGAGGGGTTGGAGCCGTGTCCTGGGAGTTAGGAGACGGTGGGCAGGGCTGGCGGCATGGCCGAAGGGCTCATTAGGGATGTTGCAGGGCAGTTTGGGGAGCCACCAGGGGCAGAAGTCTTCATGGAGTGAGGTTAGGTCCTGGGGCGGGGAAGCACCAGGGCGTCTCTGAGCCTTGGAGGGCCGAGACTCACTTGAGGCTGGAAGGTTTGAGGGAGTCGAGAGAGCGTGCCCCGTGGGCATCCACAGGAGGGACCGGGAGGAGCCTGCAGAGGGTGTGCGAGGCCTCAGAGCTCTGCAGCCGGCCGGCCATGTGCTCTGGAGGCCGCCACTGGGGGACTTCACGAGCGAAGAGTGAGAGGTGGGGTCAGCGCGGGCGCAGGTGCGAGCGAGTGAGGCTGTGGGGCAGAGCCGAGGCCTGCCCATCTCACAGTGTGGGGGAGGCCGCGGGGGTCTCGGGAGCAGGGCGGCCCCTCCTCTGTTCCTGCCCAGGGTGATAAGCAGTAAGAAAACAGGGAGCAAGTCCATCGGGACCCCACTGCGACTTAACGTTAACTGTCAGTAACACATTAGAACAGGGTTCCTGAGGGAAAAGAAGAGAGTGACATCGCTAAATGTGATTTATACGTAGCTCTGTACCTTGAGCACAGAGGTCATTTAATTGCTTAATACAATGTAATTTGTATCACACGGAGCATTTTAGCTTGTCTTCCATAAGCATTCTTCAGAGTTGACCCCAAGATGCAGTTCTGTGGTCTGGAAAACAAAACCTGCAGACAAGACAGACATACGTGCGGGGGGCGCTGGGGGAGCTGGCGGGAGGTGGACCCTGTGAGCCCAGCCTAGGAGGAGTGGGTGGGTGGTGCACGCTGCCTGCTCTGCAGTCGGGGCCACCTGGGGGACCGAAACAGGAGGACGGTTGCTAGGGAAGATCTGGGCGCGACCCAGCTCACGCGCCTCCCTGGGACGCCATCTGCTTAAGCCGCAAGCTGCAGGCACTAGCAGCGCTCCCCTCCTCCCAGAGGGTTCCCCGGGATGGCCCCAGAGACATGTTACTGTGCTCACAGAGGGGCAGTCCCAGCTGGCCTGGCGACCACAGCGCCCACAGGCCCCGCTGCAGGGTGGGGCACCCCGGCTTTCTGCCCCGGAGTGTGAGGAACTGCGTGCGGCCCGGGATGCCCTCATGTTTGGTCCAGGAGACGTCTGATAGAAGACAGAGGGCGCCGTTGGGAACAGCCTAGAGAGCTCGGATGTTCGGGGAAGAGTGGCCACGGAGAAGCCGTTAGAAGGTGGTTTCCTCTGTCAGGTGAGGCGACATGGCCTGGGCGAGGGTGTGTCTCTCAAGAAGAAAACGATTTCATATGTGTTTCGGAGATACAGTCATGAGGACTTGTTGATATGGGGGTTAGAAGGAAGGGAGGCTTGCCGGTGACCCCTCAGTTTCTGAGACGAGCAGCCGGATGGCGGGGCCTCGTCCCTGGGCCCGGTGAACACGGGACAGAGACTGTGGGCAGAGGCTGGGTCCCCTTCTGGACCTGCCTGTTCGGGGTCTGCCCAGGCATCTGCGCTGGCTTCCCACAGTGGTTCTAGGACTTTGAAAAACACCAGAAGAGAACTTGACCACTTAATCCCCCACCACGTTTTAAAGTGGAAGAAATGAAGTGACTTGTCTCCGGTTATGAAACTGCTCAGGCAGAGCGCCGACCAGACCCTGGGCTCTTGCCCCCACCGGTGGGTGCTCTCTGCGTCAGTTCTAAGAGTGTAAGTGTTGGTGTCACTCAGAAGGAACCCTCCTCTGCGCAGCCCTCCTTACCACCACATGACGGTCACCGTGATATCATGGGGCACCTGGGCAGTCACAGCACCCCAACAGGCTGCTGGGGCTGCTCAAATCCCGTGGTCCTTCCGACGATTCCAACGGGGGACAAACAGCCAGGACTGCACATCCTCTTCCGGGGGTTGTCCCAGAGTCCCCTGCTCCATATCATCTCTGTTGGAATTTGGTGACTTGAAAACCAAAGTTCTTTAAGCAAGATGAAACCTAGAATTTTAAAAAACACTAATTCCTGATATCACCTTCAAATATTGAAAAATGAGGCTAATTCTCTTGATGTCAATGTGCTTTTCAGTCTGTAGCTCTGTAAGCAGACTGACCTGGCCCCCAGAGCCTAGTGGGAGCCCACTGAGTAGAGGAGCCCAGGACCTGCCTTCTAGCGCCTCCTCGCACCCTGGAGCCATGTGGCCATGGTTGATTCCCTTGGCCTCTGGCCGAGTCCTCGCCTTTCCCACGCGACTCTCGGTGCCGTGCATCTCCCGGGCCCTGCCCTGTGCACTTCGGTGTCTGCACTACTGGCAAGTCAAAGAGACACTGGACGACCGAAGGTCCTGGCACTCTGGAGCTCAGGGACGTCAGCAAGCCCAGTCTCCAGACCTGTGAAAAGTCAAGGTTACCTTGTAAAGCTAAAGGCTTGCTCCGCTGGAATTTACAGACATGCCATTTATTAGAGCTGGAGATGAAAAGTATACAACTTCAAGAAGGTAAGCCATCCAGAAAGTTAATACAGTAGGAAATGGCAAGAAATCACTGTCCCCACAGTGTGAGAGACTAGAAATCAGTGCTTCTCTCAGAAACCAGTAAGGGCTTTATGAATCTGATCCACTGTCGAAGCATAAAAGCACGTGGGCCAAGCACACGCCATGAGCACCAGATAGTGCAGCCCCTCTGGGGAGCAGCCAGCCAGAGGGGCAGCTCAAGGTCCCCCGACAGCAACTGAGATGACCCAGAGGTCCGCCTACTCAGACTGCATCCTCGTGTCCTTGCAGGGCCGTCTTTCCAGATCTACCTGTGCTCGCCTCATTACCCTCCAGGAGAAGTCTGCTTTTGCCACTCCTGCGTCATTTCTAAAGATACACGTCCCGCTTACAATATACTTCTAAAAGTAAAGCTAAAAATAAAATATCCTTTATTGACTTGTTCGCTTAAACCATAGCTAAGTCAAATGCCTTCCCTTTCTCGTTTTCATGACTCTTCAGCACCCAGAGCAATGTAGGCAAATAGCGGGCACTCAGTGTGTGCTGACGGAACAAAAGGGTCCGTGGGTGAGCAGGCGAGGGAACGATGGGTAAGAATCAGGTGCCTTGGAGGCAGAACATGAATCTGTGTACTTGAAAGCCTGCTGAATGGTACCTGAGCTAATTGTTGGTGTGACTGGCACTCTACCAGAAGATAATTAGTTCTTGGAAACCTTTGTCTTACCAAGGAAGAAGTAACTTAAAGTATGAAATTTGCAAATAAACATGGTTAAGTGTTAGCTGAAACAATTAATGAGTCATGGTGAGACCGCATGTGTAGTCTTAGACATGAAAATGTGTACTTGGTCAGTATATACGGACACACGAACAATTGTCAAATGCCAGTGCTTTCTACTGTAAATTATGTGCAGACTCTTCAGTTTGCAGTTTTGAAGATAATTTGTTCGATTGCTTTTAATGAAATATAACCTGGGTTATTTCATGCACATAAATGTAATTCCAGCTCCAGGGCACACCGAGTCATGTTGAGAGCCGTTCTGGTCGGGCTGTGACGTGTGTGGTGTGCACACGTCTCTGCACTGTGTACACATGTACGTGCAGGCATGGGTGTGCCTGTCAGCCCTTGGGTGCTCACTGTCACTGCTCAGCGGAAGCACCTGCCCTGCGTGACAGCCACTCTACATAAAGCCGCCTCTCCCTCTGGTGCGTTCAGAACAGGCCCCTTACTTGGCGTTGTTGAACACCTAGAAGCTTCTGTAAAATTCTAGAGTATTAGCGGTGGAAAGAACTTTAAACCATTCCAGTGCCCCACTTTATAGGTAAGGAAACTGGGGCTCAAAGATACGTGCCAAAAGAGACCCCAGTTAGTCACCCTCCTCACAGAAGGTGCCCCCGACACTCCATTTTTCCAGTTTGGATACCCGCCCCCCCCATTCTGGGCCCCTTAAACACTAGTTGTTAACAGTTCGTTTTAGTCTCTCCCGTTGGACTATAGGACCCTGGAAGGTTTAAGGGCTTTGTCCTGTGTCCTTAATGGCTGGAGGGCCTTCCACCCATGAGGCTCCTAGTTCAAGTCATAGAACAAAAGAAGGAAGGCTCCGTGTCTCCAAACATAGCCTAATCTTTATGTTTAACCATCTGCCTTATAAGAGCATATTTGGGAACCATTATACGAACGTTTTTTTAATTACACACAAGCTATTCTTTTAATCAAAAAAGATTTCTCTGAAGTGTAGAATTGGATACAGTCTGCCATTTCAGTGGTCTCATCTGACCTTTTGTTCCTGCTCTTGCTCTTGGTGACAGCACAGATTTACAGCCTCCCTTTATATTTACCACTTTCTGAGCTTCAGAACGATTTGGCCCGTGGATCTATCATTCAGTCCCATCAATTCTGTCATGTGAGTTGTAATCCCATCACTGCTCCAGCACAGCTGCCGTGTTCGTCATGGGGCACCCACTCCTCTCTCTCCTCCTTTCCCTCGGCAGCGGCTGCCAGACCCAGTGCCAGCACCTCGTGTCCTCAGCGCGCTCTGCCTGCACCAAACGGGTGTGAGGAAGCGGAGCCATCACACTGGGGGCTGAGCATTGCACTAGACTGATAGACGGCTGTCCTTGTGTTGCGCAGTATTATGACCCCAAATATGGGAGGAACGGGGTCGCAAGATGCTGAGCTGGCTGTGAGGAGTCGCCGGGCAGAAACAGGCGCGTCCCTGTTTCGTGCTTCTGTCTTCCCTGTGCTTTAGCTCCCGGGCTGTCCTCCGGCGGCCGTGCGCTGGGTGCGCCTCTCTCTGTAGGAGCGTCGGGCACCAGACCCATCTTCTTGACCAGTCATGCACGGGGGTCCCTGCACCCTACTCTTGGTCCAGCAGTGAGGCTCGGAGGTGTCACCCATGTGGCTGCCACCACCTCACCATCGGGCACCCAGGCTGGCCAGCCGGAGCCCTTTGGTGGCTTTGCCTCATTGAACCCAACTCCAAGGGTGTTGGTTGGTTATTTTATCATATCTTTCTTGTAAATTACATTATTTCTTAACTTGTTTTTCTAATGTATTGCCATGATCAACCTACATTTGACAGCTGTTTTTGGTCATGTAACCTTAACAGCACCGTTTCACAAGTTGACCTAGTCACCGAAGCCTAGTTAATGTGCCTTCGCACCAGGGGAGAACATTATGTAGTTGCCACCACCCTTCCCAACCTCTCCCCAGCCAAATGCCCCTTTCAAGGACCTGGGGCAGTTTATTCATGACGATACGTAGAACTGCGCTAGCCGTGCATGAGTCGAGGATGAATGTCATCCTCCTTCAGGCTGTGACGGCCATGGTGTTGTCTCCGTGCAGCATTGCCACGGTGGACTGAGCAGCACCACACAGCTTTGACTCCAAGTAGGATGGCTCCTCCCCCCTGGGGGCTTGTCTCCAGCCTCCCAGCATGTCCTGAGCTGATGCAAAGTCTCCTGGTGGAGGTGGGCGTGAGCTGCCCTCTCAGCTGCCTGGCCTGGTGTCGGGAGGGGCAGACACCCCTGACAAGTTCGGGCAGGATCAGCGATCCCCCGTAATCTCCTGTGCACCCCCTTGCAGCTTCTCTTCTGCAACAGCGAGGGAGCATGTGTGAAAGGTGCAGATGTGCTCCCTGCCGTTCTTCTCACTGGGGTCACCAAGTCTCTGTGCTCTGCGGTCATGACTGGGCCTCTCACGCTCAGAACCACCACAGCTGGCCTGTGGCAAGCAGGAGGGTGGGCACCTGTGGGCACAGTCACCAGAGAAAGCCGGGAGGGTGGGTGAGAGCTGGGGCAGTCAACACAATATCCTCCCAGGGCAGTGTGGCAGCAGGGACACAGGTAGAACAGAGGCGCCCACTCCACCCAGCCTCGGGAGCTGCAGAGGTTGATTGAGCTGCTGAGCGGCACCCAGCCCTGGCAGCCAGCAGTGAGAGCAGGGTGGCAGGGGGACGCTGACCTCCAGCACCAGCCCCCGCTCCCACAGGTGGCCAGTGAGGGCGAGAGGCTGCTTTCTCACTAAGACTCAGCAGTTCAGTGGGCGGTGGGGAGTTCACTGGTCAGGGTCCCTCGTGGGGGCTGAGCTGGCTAGGTGCCCAGGCTGTCTGGGCCCCTCCCCCACCCTCCCAAGGTGAAGACCCATCTGTGAACCCTGCTCAGACCTTGTCAGGAGAAGGGTGATCACAGGCGAGTTCCCTGCCACATGCAGGGAGCCACAGCAAATGCTTGTTCAGATCGACAGAGAACGTGTGTCAGGGTGGGGCAGTGTGGCCCCTGTCCTGGTTGTCATAGCGATGGTGCCAGAGCCCAATGCTGAGTACCTCTTATGGCAGGCAGCTCACCCTGGGCTGGGTGGTGCTGTGGAGAAGGGCCCGGTGTGGGCTCTGCCGCTGGCATCCTCATCGGGCACGGAATTGATTGGTTAGATCCTTGTTATGCTTTGTGGATCTTGTTCTGAATATTGGATTTGGACAAGATTATCATAGGTCACACACACTATCTTCTTAAAAAAATGTATCCAGCATGCAGGTTTGGGAGCTGGGGATGACCTGAATGTTGTATGTAAATGTATGCGAAGGTATGCTAATGTATCATAGGTGAATGTGGCACCTGCCAGCATCACAGGTCAGTCCACCAGGGAACCTGCGCACTACTGTGGGACCTGTGTATCTCCCCACGGAAAACAGTCAGACAGCTTTCCTCAGAATCTCTCAGAATTCCCCAGACTGGTCCCATTGGTATAAATGCCATCGCTGGTGAGTGTCCACATTATCACGGCCTTTTCTGTGTAGAAATTGGTCCAGATGTTTCGTACACGTGCGGGTTTTTAAGTTGGTTCCAACTCACTCAGTACCACTGGGCACTTCTCGGTGTGAGACACTGAAATGCAACTTCATGTCCCAGGACCCGGCAGTTTGCTGATCAGAATGGCCATGCAGGTGGAACTGGGACCCCAGGCAGGAGACCACCCAGGAGGCCGAGCCCTGCTGAGCCCAGGGTTTGCAGAAATACAGTGGCCAACAGGGGGGTAAGTGAAAACCAAGAGGCCAGGATCCCACCCTCACCCCACTTCACCCAGAGCGCCCGAGCTCCCGCCCCGTTACGTGTTGGCTTTCTGTGTAAGGGTGAAGACAAACCAGCCAGCCCCGCAGTGGGAAGCCCACCGTGCACAGCATAGCTTAGACTCTATCGGAGGCCTGGACGCAGCCCCCGCCAAGCTGACGCGTGGCCAGGCGCTGACCCCGACAGCCCAGCCTGAGGTGGCTCCAGTGGGACCAGGAGCAAGGTGTGCAGGGGACGCGGGAGTCATTTCAGGACTGACGTGGAAAGTCTCCCAACCTTGCAGCTGACTGAACAGGCAAAGAGGGAGGGCAAGGGTCAGTGGTGACTTCTGTTCAAGGGAAAGTGGCAGAGCGGTGACGGCCGTGGCGGAAGTGGGAGAGGAGCGAGCACAGGGCTTGCCTGGGTGTCGTGTCTGGGTGGGGAGACAAGGCAGGTGGTAGAAATGGGGAGAGGAGTTGATGAAAATACAGGCTTGGGGGCAAAGCTTTATGAGTTGTTTAATTAGAGGTAAAAGTTAAATTCATGTAGTGAACAAAATTACCAAGAAGGAAAGTAGAGACTCAGGAACAGAATTTTGGGAACATCTTTATTTGGGGGGAGAGGGAGCAGCTGGAGAAGGAGGGGGTGAACTACACCCCCCACAGGAGGAGGAGCTTCGGGCGCCGGGGGGGAGCAGCAGGCCTGTTGCCACGGCAAGAAGGCCCTCCTGGGCTGGGGGCGGCGGGCGCCCTTTGGTGAAATAATTTTAGGAAAAGCACTGGCAGAAGGTAGATACAATATGTTAATTTTTGAATGATAGTCAGAATCAAGAAATTCAGAATTATTTGAAATTAACATTTGTTTAGAGGGAAGTATTATATTTTGAAATCAATGTAAAATATCTTCTCAGAAGAGAGTCCAAGTTTTCCAGGTATAAAGAGAGCAAGCTGGCAAGAAAAATTTTGCCCCAGGTTTTTGTTTTAATTGAGGAACTTTAAAATTAGGCAGTTTCAAAGGGTCCTAATACAGAGGATCATGTTTTTTGTTTTTGTTTTTTAATCCTCACCCACAATTGCATTTATTGATTTTAGAGAGAGAGACATCGATCGGCTGTGTCCCGTACGTGCCCCAACTGGGGATCGAACCCACAGCCTCATCGTGTGCCCTGACTGGCAGTCAGACCCACGGACTTTTGGTATGGAGTGATACTCCAAACCACTGGCCCCTCCAGCCGGGGCTCCCAAGTCATGTTTAATCTTATCACTGCTTCACGCTTCTCTTCAGAGGACGATCTCACCTCAGGAAATATGTTTCGTCCTTCCATGTTGATTTGAAAGTCTGTGGCTGAAAGCCTGAGTTGCCGTAGTTACCGTGACTCGACTGCTTCCCCGTCTGAGCCCAATTGTCCCGGAGGGGTGCTCGCCAGGCAGCCGTCAGGTTCCTTTCCATTCAGCTCCTGAGCTCCATGCTGTTTGGACAAACAGACAACGCAGGCAGGGGCCACGCTCCCCCTCCACTAGGCCAAGGAGTGGTGGGGGTCGGGTGTCTCTGCAGCCGGTCCTCTGAGCCAGGTGCTAGAGGTCCCCCCCGCCCCCCGAGCCCTGAAGCAGTCCCCGCCCCAGTGGGAGAGGGCTTATGCCCGTGTCAGAACTGGCGAAAGATAGGAGAGGTTCTCCATGTAGATTCCGGATGGAGGTCAGGCGCACCTGGGGTGCAGACAGGTCTCCAAGAGCGGGCAGTGCACAGAGGACATCCAGGCAGCCCTTGCTCAATGCCCCCTTTCTTTCAGGGCTGGTGTGTGCACAGCCAGGGGGCTGGCTCCCATCCTCCTCAGGGTGTGGGCTGTGGGCGGGGAGACGGCTGCTATCAGCAGGCCATGACACGGTCCGCCTCCTGCTTCCGCCCGGCAGGCCTGCACTGTCCCACAGGCCCTTCCCCCTCCCAGCCGCCGTCCTGTGCCTCCCTCCCACCAGGCACAACAGCTGGCTCACTTCCTGCCATCTTCCTAATCGGCAGCTGTGGCCTGACTGCACGCTTGCGTCCTCTGTCCTTCACACTGACACCCATGACCTTGTCACAGAGGTCAGACACAGGAGCGTTTACCGACTTATCTCTGCCTGGGACTCCAGCTACAACCGTCTGGGTTCTCCTTGGCCCGGAGTGGGGGCGCCCAGACTGGCACCGGAGGGAGTGTGCAGAAGAGAAACATAAGCACTGATGTCCCACGAGTTCCCTGTCCGTTGGTCAGCCCCACCTTTTCCAGGGACAGCTGGAGAGTTTGCTGGGCACTAAAAGTGCCCCTCAGCCTGCAAGGCCTCAAGCTGAGCAGCCGTCATGACCCTTGACCTTCAGCTCCATCCAAATGAAAATCCCCCAAAAGAGGTGGTTCTCGGTGGCTTTGAAGTAAGAGCCAGGCATGGAGAGAGGAGGGTCCCAGACGATGCTGAGACCCTCTTTTCCCAGAGCCGCATGGAGAACTTACCCCACCGACTCACTGGGGCAGGGCCTCTGAGGGGTGGAGGGCAAGACCCAGAGATCCGTGCGCTCGCTCAGGCCACTGGAGTGACAGAGAGTCATCACCTCAGTGTCAGGAGGAGGGAGTCCCCCTCCGGGGCCGGGGGTCACAGGGCTGGCCCCTCCGGGGCTGAGAGCGGCCTTTGTCTCCGCCTGCTTGGCGTCGATAGGCTCCAGGCAGCCTCTGGCGCTCCCGGCTCGGAGATGCGTCACCGCTCTTCATGCGATGGCCACAGTGCCCTCCCCTGCCTGTGCCCCTCTGGGAGCACCCGACACTGCTGGGTGAGGAGCCACACCGTTCTGTGGCCTCATCCAACCTGTTTTATCTGCAGTGACCCTGTTTCAGTCGCATTCGGGGTCCTGGGATTAGGGCTTCAGTGTGAGTATATGAGACGCACACAGCTGTACTCGTAACAGGCTCAGTGGCATAGTGTTTACAGATGTGCTGGTGGCCGCCTGTCACAGGGCAGGAGGCGCATCCCACCGCAGCCATGGAGCTGCCCCCTGCCGAGACGAGGGTGGGGAGAGTGACCCGGCGTGGAAACGACATCGGTGCACTGCCTCCGTGTACTTGTCGTCCTCGGCAGTAGGAAGACTTTAAGATAAAATGTCCCTGTCACTATTGGTCACACATCAGTGGGTGATCCATCTTCTATCACGTTTGACCAATGTGGCCATGTCAGCTTGCAGGCTGAAAAATAGTATTTTGGGATGGGTAAACAGGGATGAAGGTTGGCCTCGCGCGTCAACACTGTGTAGCGTTCTGACCGCAGAGAAGGTCTAAGGACGAGCAAGAGGAAAACGGAAGATTGAGCTGCCTCTCAGCGCATGTTCTACCGCCACACCCCTGGCTGAATTTGTGCTTCTTTTTATTCAAAATCTATTTAAAATGAATGCTATGGAACTGAGTCCAACAGAGAAAAATGACTCTCCCATAAGATAAAGGGTGATTAAATTTACGTGAGAAGATAGCAATAACCTGAGAGCTTAAACTGGCGTTTACTGGACCCCTTGGAGGTGGGGTCCCCGCTCACTGGGTGGGACAGGCACTCAACTGCCTGGAGAGAAGAGTCCCAGCTGGACCTGCAAACCCTCCTGACTTCCAGGTGGAGTAAATCAGACCAGGTGCGAGGGGCAGGTTTAAATACTGATCGGATCATTTGCCCCCGCCCCCACAATCCTTTGCAAATCTCCTGCCACACTCAGATAAACCAAAATCCTCATTCTGCAGCATTGGAAGCCTGTGGTGACATGTCCCTGCCTTTTTCTTTTTTGTCCTTTACCTGACCTTCTCTCTGTCCCTGGGCCTGCACATTTGCTGCACCCTCGGACTGGAAAATTCTTCACTGCTTCTCGTTCAGCCACCTGTCTCTTCCTTCGGACAGAACCCAAGCGCCGTCCGGAGAAAAGGCACGTTGCTAATCGCCTAAAGCAGCCCCTCCTGGGCTGCGCCTCGTGGATGTTCACCCGTTCGCTCCTGTTGGTCCGCCTTCACTTGGACTGTACTGGGCTCAGAGTAGGTCCAGTCCGGGGCCCGGGGGCGTTCACCTGTCCCACTGTAGGAGTGATCCTCAGCCGGAGGGTGGAAGCAGGGTCCCACGGAATGTCTGTCACATAAACGAGAGCTGTTTGTGAGCATCTGTTCCCTTTGGGTAGGCAAGCCCTCTTGTTATGGGTCACAACAGTGGCAGACAGGAAGCTCGGAGGGGCATGGCTGTGTCAGGGCTTAGCGGTAGACACGGGAGGACTTGTGAACAAAGCTGAAGACCAGTGACAGACGGAGAGAAGAATTTGCTGCGCGTTCAACACGAACAGAATAAATATCAACAATGCACCACAAAGTCAGCGAGATCGAAGAAGAGGAAGGGGAGTGGCAGCAAGAGTGGTGGTACAGCCCAGGGCCTGTGAGACACACGGGCGCGTCCAGACAGGCAGAGCGCCGTCCCAAGTGGGGGCCCATATGTGTCCCCGCACCGCCTGGGCCAATTTGAGGGGCAGCCTGTCGGCATCTGTTAAATCTTAAATGTTGAGAAATCCAGTACCTGTTCTTGAGGGGAAGACCCCAGCAAGAATGTCCACAAGGGCAGATTTTGGTCAGAAAAAAACAGGAAATAGCCTGAATTTTTGTTGAGATATTCGATAGTCTCATCAATCAGACTTAGACGTTTGTGGAATAATGACCACAATTATGAAATTCAAAGTGGAGTTTATTACACTCTCATGGAAATGCTTCTAGCTCTAACTGAAAAAAAGTTTATAGAAGACCGTAAGATATAACAGCATTTGTATTTCTTTTTTTTAATACTTAACATTTATTAACACCTTTATAATAAGGCAGTAATTCCATGTCTTTACACATGCAGCGGTGCAAATGGCCTTGAGATGACTTGGGCGTGAGTTTGTGCACATGCTTACATGGCATGAAAGTCACAGCAGACACCAATGACACTCCTAGCAGACCTGCCCCTGGAAGAGTGTAAGCGGGGGCCCCCCACCAGGGCCACACAGGGGCCCGAGCCCTCTCCACTGAGACGTGCTCACATACCAGGTCAGAGTGGAGAACTTGAGGCCGCTGGGCTGGGCACAAGTTGTTCTTGGGTCTGAACAGGGCCTGTTACTTCACTTGCCTAAGTCCCCAAATCAATTTCTCTGTGTGAGAAACGGAGATAATAAAGCTTATGTGACATAGAAGTCAGCATTAAACCCTAGATTAAAATAAGTTGGTATTTTAAACTAAGGCAAGGTCCATCCTCTCCACCTGTCCAACCAACAAGTCCTCCCAGCCTTGGTGACATGGCTGAGCAAGTGCAGGCATGTCGGGAGCTGCCCTCCCCCCCCCCCCACCGCTGGGTGGCGTCCTCTGCCTGGGCCTCAGACTCCGTGCAGACAGTGCAGTCGCGGTGAGAGCCTGCACGCCTCCCTGCAACTCTCCTGCAGGCCACGGCTCCTCCTGTGGGGCCGGGGTGGGTGTCCCGTCAAGCAGCCGGTGGACAGGACGGTCCATCTTCTAGGGCTGTGGGCAGTGAGGCACCCCGGCTCTAGGAAGATGTCACGCTCCAGCCTTGTTCCTCCTTTTAAGGGTTCGAGGGACAAATGGTTCCTCGCTCACTTGGCTTTGTTTTGGAGCTCACACGTGTAACGAGGGGCACGGGGCTGGAGAGTGGGTCTGGCCCATGGTGTTCAGACGTGCCCTGCACGTGGAGCCGGAGCCGCAGCACGTCTGCCCCAGAGGTCCTCGCATTGAACTGTGACTTCCGCTCTCCCAGGCCGGCAGCTGCAACATAACTAGGGACAGGCTGAGGTCTAATTTCCATCTCCTGCCAAAATTAAGTCCTCTTCATGGGAAAACTGAGTAGAACAAAACAAAAATCTCCGTTACCGTCATTCAGTTACCATTGTTAAAGACAGTCTCGTTAACAATGCCTCCTTTCATCCTGAGAGCCGACTGTTCGGGCGTGTGTTTAATGTTTGGAGGCCGTCCTGAGAGTGATAGCGTTGTCATCACCAGTAATAACTTAGGAACATCGTGCAATGGGAGAGAAATCTGGAAAGCAGTAAGCACACATATCAACCCCATCATATCACAGGTATTACCAACATCCATATTTATTTCTTGCCCATATTTACTCATGCCCATCGTGTTTTTTGCTTATAAGCATATTACAGTTACAATTTTGCAGTGTAATATTTGTTCCAAAATTGTATTATGATACAAGTTAAAATGCTGCTGTGGAGTCTTCATGATGTCTCATTTTACCTGGGAAATTTTTCGGCTTACTTGATGGGCAGGGCCGTGAGCTGGGTTTCTTGGGTGTTCCCTCACTGACCACACCCCACAGTCTCACATGCAGGAGTTACTGTCCCACGGAGAAAGGGGACCTGGGACGCAGAGCAGCTGGTGCCGCAGATCAAGGAACCAGCCAGCACTGATCAGGCCCTAACTCAAGTCCGCTGGACACAAATGAACAACCCTCCCGTCCACTGCTGTCAGGCAGGGGACACACGAAACCTCATGTAGCCCTCCGTATTGCCAGGCATGTAAGTGACTCTCGGGGTCCTGCGACAGTAGTCGCCAGACTGAGACGGTGGAAAGTGAGTGAAAGAATGTCTGTGTCAGGGCCATGGGGTCCTCTCGCCTAGGACATGGCTAGGCACAGAGCCCCAGGCGACCTACCTCCATGCCGGTCACTTGAAGGGGGAGGTGGCACAGCTATTGGTGGGCCTTTGGGCTCAATTATTAGGAAGGTTTTAATGTCCCCGCCTTAACACTGTAATTCAAGCAGGTAGATGCTTTTTAGTTGCCACCTGTGTAGTAAAATCCATACAAGAAAATCGGGGTTTGATGTCATTAGATGTGGCCCAGCTGATAGATGTCAGGATGCCATAACTGAGATTGACAAGGTGGGTCAGACTTCCCGATGCATCCGCCCGTCGGTCCCGCGTGCCTTCGTGTTTCCGTCTCATAGCCGTATCGTATGTGTGTGTGCGGGTACGCATTCTAATGATTATTTGGCTCATCTTCGCCAACAGGCCAGCTCCTCCCCCTTGATTTGAAATATTACTTTCCATTCATTGTCTTTTAAATCTGCCTTCACGCGTGTTTCCCAGTCCTTGGGAGGCACCTCCCCCTCCAGCAGCAGCAGGGGTGCAGAGGGCCCTGGGCTCCCATTGACTTCTGCCGAGCCCTGCGTCCCCAAGGACCTCCCTGGCCCTGTTCAGGACGGCAGACAGTGCTCCGGCTTCCGGGGGCGCTCTGGAGGCAGAGTGCCTGTGCCGCCTCATCCTGAGCCCTGGCAGGTTCCAGGTGACCTTCAGGTGCAACTGCAGGCAGGGGGAGGCTTCTCCACTCGGGCCCAGCTTCCCCGGGGGGCCTTCCCGATCCACCTCCCGAGATGGCCATGCCCGGTCCCTCTCGAGCCCTTTCCCTGTTTCTCCCACCTGACCCACTGCACACCTGCGTCTGCCTGTCCGGCCGCTTCAGTGGGGGGCTCCCTGCTGTGTGCCGGCACCCAGCACAACGCCCAAGACGGACACGGGCCTCGGCCCGATTGCTGTTGGGTGACGAGCTGCTCAGTCCTTACAAGGCCTCCGCTGAGCCAGAACAAGCAGATACTTATTTCTGCATTGACAGCTCCGAAGGGACATGGCGCGTGCCCTTTCTTCCCTAGGGGCAGCCTCTCCGCCGCGTCTTGTAGGGCTTCCTCTCTTCCTGCCACTGTCTGCCTGCAGTGGCCCTTGTGACTTCGTCTCACCTGGCCTGGGTCAAGGTACCAGGTGCCAACTGTGAGACAGGCTGAGATGGCACCTCTCAGAACTGTGGGGTGACAGTGTGAAAAGGGCCTGGCTGAGGACCCAGAGCACAACGGGTGCCCCCCTACTTGATGCGGGCGGGGGAACCCTGCCACCCTCCGTGCCCCTTGCTCTTCCCTCCAGCTTCATCACCTGGCTTCCTCTCTAAAACGATGCCGGAGCGGGGCACCGAGGAGACTCCCGCACGTGCAGAGAGCTCGGCAGACACGCGCTCACCTGCACACTTGCTGCTGTTCTGGCTGCTCCACCAGGCGGCGCAGGGCGGTCCGACGAAGGCCCCGCACTGGGCCCACGTTCTGCTTCCCCGGGTTGCCCCGCTGACACCGGCGGTCACTCAGCTTCTCCTTCCCTGTCTCCCTGACGTTTAAAACACGAGGCAACAGCCACCCTTCAACAGCATGGGCTTCCTGCAGGGGCCGAACGAAGGAACGGAGCGGAGACTCTTTGCAAACCTCCCAAGTGCCACGTGGCTCTTCCTCTTCTATGGCTGGCTGTGCTGGGACCTGCCCGAAGTCCCCGGAGGTGGGGACACTCTTCCAGGTTGTGGGTGGGTGAGGCCTTTACACCTATCTGTCAGCACTGCCGTGTCAGGCCTGCGTCCTTGGTCACAACCATGCGGGCTTGTGGAGGGGCCTTCATGCGCCAGGACCTTCACCCTTTCCAGATCCTGAGGACAGGTGCCAGCCCCACTGGACGAGCTGCATTTTAGGCTAGGATCAGCCCCACTGTGCAGGCTCGGTGTTCACGTGAAGGCTGTCCTTCTCCAAAGCACTCAATGGGCCTTTGTGCCGGAGAGCAGAAGTCCAAGTTCCCTGGCCCAGGGCTGGAGCCCTCGAACTTGCCCTTCCTTGGGGCTGGCCGCCCTGACCTCACACTCTGGCCACGTGCCTTCCTTCCTGCCGGACCCATCTGCAGCAGCACATCCTTCCCTCAGCTCCTTGGTCCAGTCCTCTCTGACCGCACCCTCCATGGCCCTGCCCACTGGTCCCTGCACCCTCCATGCATGCTCCCGTGCCCCTTCCCCAGCTTTGCTGAGCTCCGGGCTTTGGCAGCACTGACGCTACAAACAGGAATGAGACCCAGCACAGGTGTCCCTCTGCGATGCAGAGCAGAGGCCTGCTCTCCCCAGCAGCGCAGGAGTGGGTGGAGGGGACAGGACCTTGTCACCCCCACAGCCAGCCTCCCCCTGCTTCTGCTTGAGTCTGGGCTGTTGGAGGTCGCTGTGCTCTTGGCCCTTCCTGGACACTCGCCGTCCTGGGTTCCTGCCGTGGCAGAAGGCAGGCTGTCCTATGTGTCTAGCACACAGCCGTTTGTCAGGGACCAGCCTGCACAGCTCCATGAAAGGCGGCCCTGAAGGGTGGGCTTGTGTTTAGAGTAGTAAATCCCCACTTGCTGATAGAGAGAAGGTGCTCAAGTCCCCCAACTGCTGGGCGGGAAAACGGGGTTTCTAGCTGCGCCCCTCCCCCGGGCGGTGGGCCGTGAATGCCGAGTGCGGCTGCGTTGTCCTGGCTGTCAAATCTGTACGCTGTCACCCGTGTGGTAAGGCCGCTCACACAGCTAGTTGTTGTTTACAGGCAAACGGTCCATGGAAAGGGGTGTCACCAGACCTTGCTAATAGAGATTGAGTCCTGCAAGTTCAAATTCTAGAAGATTAATGCATATAAAACCATGTATTCAGGTCACGGGGTTGTGTGGTAGTGCTTCTGTGTGATTCCAGGTCTTTCGGCCATTGTCCATTTCCCCGTGCGGCTGAGCCACCTTTATAACAAACAGCCCCATCCGCTAGAATCAGAATCCACTCTGCACACATTAATGGGAGTGCTGTCTTTTTCTCCCTCCTTCCCTCCCTTCCGCTTTTCTTCTTCTTTTTTTTTGGGGGGGGTGGTGCGCATCTAGTCAACAAACCCATATTGACCAGCTGCAGGTGACGACACCTAAGATGCAGGGACAGGTGGGATTTTTCCTGCTCCCGAGCAGTGTACAGCCCCGGGGCAGGACCGTAAGACAAACAAAGGGCTTGTAGTCAAGTTTAAGGGGCATCATTAAACCCCAGGGAGGAGGCAGGGAGAAGGTCATTCGTTTTAAGCAGCAGAGTTGAAAATAAAAAAGACAGATCAGGTCTAATTGCCTTCTCCTTCGGGGAACTTGCGATTCTAAACCTTCCGTGGACTGAGCCCCATGCGCTTACCCAGACACGCGTGTCCGAACAGTCACTCAGTCTGTGGAGACGAGGCCCTCCCTTGGGGACCTCAGGTCTCTGAAGGCAGGTTGGCAGCTGAGCCCTGAGGACCGGCAGGGGCCAACCAGCCCGGCCCCCGGAGCCGGTGGGCTGCCGGCCCCTGCTGCTGAGCGCACGTGGCTGTCCGGTTGTCTGTCGTCCCTGAGCAGTGACAGAGGGGGCTGAGGTGGCAGTTGACTGAGGCCCTGGTTACCTGTACCGTGTTGCTGGACAGAAGCCCCAGTGCCAGCCTGCGGACCCTGAGCGCATAGCCTCTGACCCTGCCGGGCTCTCGGCCCCTCGGCCTCGCGGGCCTGGAGCGGCACGAGCAGTCCCGCAGGCAGGGCCACAGGTCCTCTTGAAGGGATGAGCCCCCTGAAGTCGACATCCAGGGCATTCATGAGGTGGAGCCACCCAGTGCCACCGCCCGGAGGCTTTCGAGGCCCAGGCACACAGACTCCGTCCCGCGCCTCAGCCCCCGGGGCTCTTGCCACAGGTCCGTCTGAACAGCACTCAGGGCGCTGCGGGGAGCCCGAGGCTTGCAAACGGGAGAGCCAGGTTCACTGGTGCTCCTCCCCTCGCACTAGCTGGGGAGCTCTGAGCAGATACTTCAACCTCTTTTTGCATCAGTTTCCTCCTTCATAAAAGTAGCAGAAAGTCTGGTTGATAGACAAGTGGCAAAGCAGATAAGAAGGTAATGTTCTAAAACTCTGACAGCCCTGCGAGCTTTAGGGAGGTCGTCCTGCTGCCCCTGTGGCCGCTGGACAGCTCACAGGCTAGATAAGGATGGGAGCGCATCCTGGGCCAGATCCGCAGCGCCTGGGGGCGGCCTCCACCCCAGGCCTAGGGAGGACCACCGCGAGAGGACGCGTGGAAGGCCACTGGGCCCCCGGAACTGGGAGTTCTGAAATGTTCTCGGGAAGCGGAATGTCTCACAGGCTGCACAGCTGCCTTAGCTGGCAGGGAAAGCCTTTCCAGACGGTTTGTCCCAGGGAGACCCCTTCTCCACGCCGGAAGAGCAGGCCCCACATCCAGGAGACTCACGCTCTAGGGGAGCCGCCGTCCCTGGAAAGTGGACATTTGGTCCTGGAGAAACCTGAGGGTCCCTGCTGACCCTTGCGAAGGGCGCACTCTCCCTTTACGTCTCTTCCTGACGTGCGGTGCACTCGCTGGGCTCTTCACATTGTTGTTCATGTTTTTGCAGATGGAGACATCGAGGCACAGAGAAATTAAGTGACTCCACCACAGTCACAAACTGGGGAGGACCAGGATTAGAGCTTAGAGAGAACCCTGACTCTGGGTCCTGCCCACGGAGTCACGCTGCCTCCGTTCCTAGGAGAGAAGACTTCCTGCAAGGTAAAGCGCGGTGCCCCTCGCCGGGTGTGCGCCGTCCGCCCATGGCCCACGGGCTTGTGTGCCCTGTGCGCAGGCGTGAGGCCGGCCCGCACTCACGGTCCTGGTGCGGGTCAGGCTGCGGTCTGGATGGCCGCGACCAGCAGGCTGCTTCCCTGTGGGCCCCGCTCTTGCCCTCCTCTGGCCTCTCTGCACCCTCGCCTCCTGCCGTCCTGCCTTCCGGCGCGAGCGCCTCTGCCTTTCCTCTGCGAGGCGCTCCCCCGGGGCCCTCTCTGGCAGACTGTCAGCCTGTCCTGGGAATTATAGAGCGAGAGCAGCTGTCTGTCTTTGACCCCCTCGAGCTCTTGCTGTCTCTGCCCCTGTGGGGCCAGCCCTGGGTGGCGCTTCGCTCCATGGAGTCTGCAGGGGCGTGGCTCTCATCCTGCCTCCCTCCTGAAACTCCCCCCAGAATTCCACCTTTGGCCTCCTAAACCCCAAATGCAGACAAGGCGAGGGCGGAAGGGCATTGGCGCATCATTCAGTCCCTCATCCCCCGCTCTGGCGCGCGGTCCCCAGCTGGACAGTTTCACCCGCGCTGGCCTGACCACTCCCCAGTGAAAACCAGACAGCTCCCTGTGCCCCTCTAACACCCTGTCATCACAGTGCCACTCCACTTCCCCCTGTCACTCTCATGAACCCCCTCTGCTCTTACCTGATGTGACACATGGCCCTTGGGGCTCTCTTCCTGTCCTGCGCAGAGCCCGTCCTCCATGGCTGCGTTTCATGTCACTCCTACCCTCTGAGGACTCCTCGACAGGCAGGGTGTGTCCTCGGGGTGGGGCCTGTCCCAGGGAGAAGCATATGGCACATCCAGGTGCCCAACGGTGACAGCCCAGGGAGGACAGTGCAGGGAGCTGACAGCGACCGTGTGGGCCACAGCGTCACGGGGCTGCTCAGGGGCACCTCTCTCTTTCCCTGGAGAGGACCATGCCATTTACCAGCCCCTGCCAGACCTGCGCGTGCGCACAGCCCTCTGGTCTCCCCCGAGCATCCCAGGAACTTTCTTTTTGGTCCTTTGTACGGAGGCCAACCATGGGACTCACAGGGCGAGGAGATGCCCTGGGGAAACTGAACTCCATTTCTCAGATTCCAAGCCCGGCTCCTTCTCTCTAAAATCCATATGTGTTGCCCATTTAATAATCTCTGAGACATTCGCACTTCTAAAAGCTTTCTGTGGAATAGTGTGTATTTTGTCTCCCATGAACACAAATGCAGTTCGCAGATTACACATTCTGTCATTTGTCACCGTAGCTTGTGTAATTTTTCTGTTCTTTATTCTATTAGTATTGTCTGCACCTTAAAAGAATAGGTGAAACATTTTTAAAAACTGCACTTTAAAAAATTATAAACTAGACAGTGACAGGGTAACTTAAATATTAATGTAAACGGACAGTCCTATTACTGTGTTTCTGTGTCAAAGACTGTTTGAACCTTTGAGTTTCATTTTGGCACCACACCTCAGCAGCTCAGTGAGGGAGGGCGAGGGTGCAAAATGCCCAGGGCGGACAGCCGGCGCCCCTGGCTCAGCGACCCGCCTGCGGGGGTGTGAGTGCCGCGTGCTGCTGGTCCGGAGCTGCCCCCCATCCTCCGCGGGCTGCCTCTCTTTCTGGTCCATGCCCACCTGAGGCAGCACCAGTTAGAGGCGGCAGGGACCCGCACCGTGGGTCGGCTGCCGAGCACACACCCCTGGGTCAGGGCAGACGCAGTGGCCAGGGAGGGCCCGCTTGCCTGCGCAGGGCATGACGGGCTACTGGCTGGCCCACATTTTTTACTTATATATGGAAAATTACCACCAGCAAAGGGGAAAAAAAGCTAGAAGAAAATACTTGTAACAGATAAGACAGAAAAAGGGATTAATACCTTAATATACAAAGAGCTATTACAAATTGATGTGGGATTTTAAAAAAGAAGAAAATTAAGCAAAGGGTGAAAATAGTAACTGCACGGCAGAGGACACGCAAGCGGCCAAACCAAAAACAGCCCCCCTCCTCCACGGTCGGGGGAGGACTGTCAGCAGCAGTGAGGCCTGCAGGTCACTCGCCGACGTCGACACGCGCGGAAGCCGTTGGCGATGGGTGCTTAGGAAAGTGGGCATGACGCACCTTAGTAGAATGTTCGGATATTTCCACACTTTGTAGCGGTGCTGACAGTATCAACTTAGAAGCCTTATTATGCAGATAGGCTCAGATGTGTGTGCTTTTGGGGCCTTCTGATGGTGGGGTAAAGCAAATAAATGAAATAAGTAACCTAAACAGCCAGTAGTAGGGGGGTTTACGGGGTGTTTGGGTAAATTACAGTATACGCATTCTGGGGAGTACTATGTATCCATCCAAAAAATGAGCTTAATCCATAGGCACTTCCCTGGAGAGACACCTGTGATTTTTTTTTTGGTACATGAAAAACAGCACCTCACAAATCCATCTGTGTGTGATGGGGCGTGGCTGTGTTTGCACACAGCGTGCGCACCGCAGGGGAGCGGCTCGCTTCTCCGTCGCTGTCCAGCAGCAGAGTGACGCTCACTTGCTCCGGACGGGGTGTGGGCTACAGGAAGAGCCGTCATAACGGCCACCTCGCTCCCGGCTGCACAGCCGTGCGCCTGTGTGGGCGTCCGGGAGGGAAGGGAAGAAAGGCGAACGCCATTGCTTGGGCTCGAGCTGGTCAACAGGAAACCGCTCTGGATTCTTCCATGATGGAAATTGCTGGATAAGATCACAGCTCACAGCTGTAAACGCAGTGGATTGACAAGGAGGCAAACCAGTGAGGGACAAGCTCCCAGACACCGTTGCAGTGGTTCATCCTGATAGGTTGGGGTTCGAACTTGGCTGTGTCCAGAGAGATGGAAAGAAATGGCAACCAAAAAAGACAGCTGACAAACCCAGATTGCGATTAATTGTTTGATAGAGGAGCAGAGAAAGACTTTCAGGTTTCAGACCAAAGAACGATCGCTCCATTTATTGAGGAAATAGCCACTAGGCCATGTTGGACTGATGCCAATGTCACAGGCTCTCCTCACGAGATGACCGAACAGGAGGAGACGCTTCGGACCACGATGCAGAGAAACACACGTGTCAGCAGGAAACCTGCCAGGTGCTGAGGGAGGGGCGGGGCCCGAGCAGCAGACAGCAGTGAGACAGAAGGGGTGTCTGGAAGGAAGTCCTGTGACTTGTTTTAAATGACTCGGATGTGCGATGGCAACCCTCGGGAAGCAGCTGGAAGTGTGAGGTTGAGGTGGAAGTGGGCTGTTAATGTCACTGGTCCAAGCCCACCTGTAGAGTGTCAGGTGGCAGAGACAGTTGCTGGGCGTGCATGGACTGGGACAGAACTCGGCTGGAGCCCAGGAATCAGGGAGGTGGTGGAGTCATTGACGCCTGGCCAAGGGTGGGCCCTGAAAACACTTGGAGAACTGGGGGTCAGGTTACCATGGCCTCTGAGGCAGATTCTAGAAGTGACATCAGCAGGGTGCAGAGTACCTGGGAGGAGGGGGTGGGGTGCAGACTGTTGGAGAAGTTTGGCAGCAAAAGGAGGAGAGAGGGCGTAGTCACTAAAGAGTGGAAAGCAGAGGGGCCAGGTGAGAGGAACAGAACGGAACTGCAAGGAGGACAGGGCGACAGGGAGCAAACCTTCGGGCACACAGCTCAGGAGAGACATGGCGATCGGGAGGCAAGGGACTCGGGGCCCGTGGTCACAGAGGGAGGCGCCAACTGCAGGCTCTCTGCCCTTCTTCACCTAGCAGCTCTGTCTCCTCATTTCAGTCACACTTGCCTCTGTGGGCACTGACCTCACCCTCCCCAAGCAGCCAGGTCTTGGGGTGAAGAGGCTGGAGGTGAGGGGACCTCTTTCCTCTGAGACTTCGTTCACTGTGACCACCCTCACTGGCAAAGCAGTGGCAGGGAGGAGACAAAGGGAGAATTAGGACCAGGCACACTCAGGCTTCACTCCTATTTCCTTTGCCTAATTTTTCCTTACTTTCATCCTATGAGATTGGATAATTGGAATCAAAAATTATAAACCATGATGCTGTGAACTACAAACTTGCTAATCTCTAACTTTGCAACCTCTCAGTAACAATGCCATCTGTTGTCTTAATATAAACGAGGGCAGAAATTTTGCATTTTAACATCTGCACTAGATTAATTTCACCAGAACAAAATTTTGCCATATTTTGAGAAAGAATTTTTATTTGTTATAGTACTTTTTCTAAACACCATTCAAGAACAACTGCAGTGTAGAATTTCTGATTCTTGCTGACCTTTACAGGTGGGCTTTTTCTGTCCCAAGAGCCATGGCGGGGGGGGGGGGCAGGTCTCAATTACCTAGGAGACAGTAATCCACGGGAATAAAGGCACGCAGGAAGATGTCTGTGTGTAGCGTGATCTGTGTGCTGCGTTTTGCCAGCAACGTCTTGTTTCCTTCGTTGGCCCTGTCCCCAGACTCCCAGTCACACAGCCTGGCACCCTGAGCTTAGCCCTGCCCCTCCGCAGTCTGCGCTTCGTCGGTGCTAATGAGCAGTGAAATGACTGAAGGGGAGCCCCCGGAGGTGAAAGGCAGGGCCAGGCCAATGGACAGGATGCGTAACTGCTGCCTGAGTGACTGAGGAGGGGCTGCAGCTGGAAGGCGGGATGGAGCCCACCGTGGAGGCTGTGCCCGCACAGTCTCCCCTGCCCTTGTCCTGCCAGAGGAGAGCACGTCACAGTGTGCGGGGACGCATGTGAGAACAGTCGGGAGATCATAAGGGCTCCGGCCTCGGTTCTCGTCCTCAGAGCCCACGCCAGGCCCCCCCCCACCCCAGGGTCCCTGCGGCGCCTGGAGAGCTCGGTGCCAGCAGAGAGCAGCCTCGCTGCCAGTGTCTTCTCAGTGCGGCTGAGGGGCTGATGTCTTCACTCAGCCCGAGGAAACACTTCACTGGAGTGGGAGGCAGAGGGAAAGAAAGTCAAAGTCATAAAATAAATCTTGATTCCAAGTGCAAAGTTTACGTTTTACAAAATAACTCTCTTGTTCTCTCTTCAAGTCACTCTGATAGCACTTGTTGGTTGCAAAGTAAATTTTTTAAATTCAAGACTTTATAATATCATTTAAAATTTTTATGAAAACCTATCCTTATTATAAAAATAAGCACTGGACTTAAAAGTGTTAATGCGAAAGTAGCACTTTAAGGATGATTTTTCTAAACATAAATTACTAGGGAGAGAATCAGAGACCAAGCAATGATAATAGGGTTAACTTTCTCCAGTTCCAGGAAAGATGAGAACCTATGTGTTAAAACAACGCTACTGAACCATCATGGCATCAAACACAGCTCCCGCAGCTCTGGTCTCAGAACCACTAGGAGAAACAATTCAAAACTACAGTTCACCTAATGCTTCTAACTGTCACCAGTTGGAAACAAGGCTTCTTTTCAAAATGGCAGGTGGGCTTGGGGAGAGCAAGTGGGGGGATGGAGAGGGCAGGTAGACAGAGGGCAGGTGGGGTTGAAGGAAGAGGAATTCCCGAAGAAACAAACCGTGTGAAGGAGCCCGAAGGTGTTAAGTGGGCTTTGACCTGACACTTTTAGGTGTAAACACTGGAAGATGAAAACCCTCCACGCACATCTCGGACTATGCGTTGTATGTTTTCTGCTTAATCTGAACCTTGCTGGCAGTTTGCACATTTGGAAACACCTGTGTAGGCGCAAAATTTAAATTAGTTTTGACACTTCATTTTACGGTTCCGTGAGTTGCGGAGGAAGAGAAGAGCCATCACTGACTAGTCCGCCGGGTGCTACGCCAGACGCCTTCTGTAAGTCGCCTCGTGACACCCTCACGGTGAAGAGGCTGATGTCCCAGAGCCCTGGCAGTCAGCAGGGTGAGCAACAGGGAAAGCGGGTCAAGGAGCAGCACAGGGTGACCCCAAAATCAGTTTCATGTGGTGGGGTAGTTTGGACTAGTGGGGAAAGTATTTATTTAATGAGTGATTAGTGGCAGAATTGACTGTCCATCTGGAAGAAAGTAAGATTGTCCCCCGTATGTAAAAAACAATATGTTAAAAGTAAAAAATGAAGCAATTCTTTAAGTGCAACCATATAATACCCACCTAGAAAAGCCAGCCTCATGGCCCCTGCCGGGGTGACCGGCCCCTCCCGAGCTACAGTGGGGCTGTAAAAGCAGGCCTGTTTATCTGACGCTGAGTGAGGGACAGAAGCTGGCCTGGTCCCTCCCAGGAAGGCTGGAGCCTCCTGCGCCCTGCTGACAAAATCCCCTGCCCTCCAGCAGGGCCCCGCGGGCCCCGGAGCCGCCACGGTGCCTGCCAGCCTCAAGGCCTTTGCATACCTGTTCCCTCTGCCTGGGGCACCCACCTCGAGCCGCCCCTCACACACACACTTTGAAAACTTGAAACCTGCAATTAAGCTTTCAAACCCAGCTCAGATCTCGGCTGCCCCAGGAAGCCCCTCTGTCCACTCCTCCGGGGTGGGTCAGACGCCGCGCTCCATGTTCCCTCTGACATCCCATGTCGAGAGTATTTCTCAGCCCATTCCCCTGGCAGTTTCCCTCGATTCTGAATTCCCCGAAGAACAGGTTGCACCCGTCATCTGAGTGTCCCCGACACTCTGAGAGGTGCCCCCTTAGTCTGCAGCATGTGGCACCCGTGGAGGCACACGGGGCCCCACCCCCATTGGTGCTTGCGCAGCTTTGCTCGCGTCCCTGTGGCCTCTGGGCTCTGCTGATGTGGCGCGGGGTCCAGGGGCTGCTCCCTGGGAAGAACAGCTGGAGTGCTGAGTGGCCAGTGGCTCTGTGGCACCGCACAGGCCCCCGCGTGCCTGCGTTCTGGACCCCGTCCCCAGCGCATGAGCCGGGGCAGAGGAGGCCATGGTGCTGCCGCGGGTGGGTTCTCCTTCGGTGTCTCTGCTGTTCACTTCCTGCGCCCGGCACCTCCCTCTTCCCTGGGCAGCCACGCCCCGCAGGCGTTCCTCAGGGACTTGTGGGGGTGCCGTGGTGGCTCTGCTTTCTTGGTGACTGGTCCCACCGCGCAGTTCTCCTGACCCCACCACACTCCCTTCCATGGTCTCTCAAACCGCCATTGGCTGCTTTTCTAAAATATGCTCATGAGGCTTCTCCCCCGCCCGCACTGCCCACCTCACTGGGCTCGAGGGACGACCACAGCTGTGTAGGCACTGGGTGACTGCGGCCCCCTGGGTCACTCCTGACCTCAAAGTCTCCTTCTGGCCTATGCCCTTGCCCCAGCCTTCTCTTCTCTGTCAACCCCCCACCCCCCATCTCCTCAGTACTGATCTGCCTCCTGCCACCTCCTTGGCCTGCCATCGTCCCAGCAATGGCCTCACTCGCTTTGGTCCAGTCATTCACTGAACAGTGAGCAGTGCTTGCAGGGCCTGTGTGCGAGCTCAGGGACAGCCTCCGTCCCTCCCTCCCACACCCAGGCAACCCTCCAGTGTCACAGCTCTCCTGGGCAGTTGTCCTCCCTTAGCGCCCACTTCACACGGCCCTCCTGACACTCTCCCGAACCCCTCGCACTCTTGCAGCGGAACAGATAGGTCTCCCATGAACAGGCATGAAGCTTACTGAAGGCACACATGGTGTTTCCTGACACCCTCCTCAGCACGCCATGTCATAGACACTCAGTGGTCAGGTGATGGGGGTGGGGCGTTGGGAGCTACCCCATGAAACTGTGACACCTTGTGGCCTCCCTGTGGGGGCTGCGCCCCGTCAGCCATCAGCTTTCTGCTGGAGGAGCAGGGCTGCCTTGCCCTGCCCTGGGCGTCCTGCGGGGCCTCTCCAGCTTTCATGACTGCGGCTGTCACAGACTGGTGGAAGGAATGCGTCTGGCTGACACTCCAGGGCCGCTCCGGCAGCCTCGCACAGGGTGCGGGAGTCCAGAGGGGCTGAGCAGTTGTGCCGCTGCCGTCTGAGGGTCCACCGTCTCTTCTCTGCTCCCTCTCACCAACCCTGCTGTGGGGACTGGAGTCTCCTGTGTGCAATTTTCCGTGTATAAATTATTCTCACACTGGGAAATACTTCATGCACAGAATACGAGCATGTTTCCACCCACCTGTCGTGCGTTCCTTGTTTGGTTCCGGGGCCCTGCACCAAAACTTCCCCTCTGGTGACCATAGGCCAGCCAGGTCTGTAGAAGAGGCCTGATAAAGACACCTTCCTCACAGGGTTGTGGCGAGGGTCGTATAAGACCATACGTGAAAAGACTTGGCAATCCCCGGGGCTAAGACGTGTGGGGTCACTGTGAGAAAAGGGCTGAGTCCCTGAGAAGCTTCCCGGCAGGTTGTATCACTGCGACAGCAGCCGCCCCCGAGGAGCGATGGCAGTGAGAACCCTCAGATCCAGCGTCGTCCCTGGTGCCTGCCCCCTCTCCTCTGACCAGTGCGAGCAGAGCGCCCCACCAAGTCCCGTGGAGAATCTATAAGTGGGGAACCTTCTAGCCTATGTAAGGACTGTCCGTGATACTCTTGGCACAAAGTTCAACTCCAAACCAGCCCAGATGTGCCCAATCAGCCCTTTAAAAGCGAGGACCCAGGTTGTGCTCAAGGCTCGTCTGCCACATAGGCAGGGCCTCCTGAGAATGTTCCCTGTGAGGTCACGGTCCGGCCTGCCCTTTCTGACACATTGGGCTTGCCGGGGACTTTCCTCCCTGAGCCGCCCTGTAGAGGCCTCCCTGATAAGGGAGCAGGAGTCAAGTGCCATCACTAAAATGCCAGGGCACAGCGCATGCCTGCTGGCCTCGGCCTGTAGGAGAGGGACACTGACCACCTGCTCATCTATCCCCAGATGGAGGTGGACGCCGAGGAGAAGCGTCATCGCACACGGTCCAAAGGGGTTCGAGGTACGTCCATGCGCCCCCAAGTTCCCGGAGGGCCCACACGGGGTCACCATCATCCTGCAGAACCTGTTTGCTCAGTTCGCCCCGACCGCTGCCTTGTCACCACCCTCTTGGGACTTCCCCAGTGGAAGAGGGTGCTTGTGTAGATGACGCGTTTTTATCTCTTTCCCTCTGCAGTTCCCGTGGAACCAGCCATCCAGGAACTATTCAGGTCAGTGCTCTGCAGGCCACTGTCCCCCAACAGCAGCGCAGGGACACCGTGCCCTTCCGTGGGCAGACTGTCCGCCCATGTACACAGCGGCTTGCTCATGCACCGCCGCACTGATGAGATCACCTCCCCTGAGAACCACTAATGACTCTGACCACCCCTCCCCCATTTGGGTTTCTCTCTATCCATCTATGTGGCCCTCCCCCTCCTCTCTGTCACTGAACCTTGGGGTCAAACCCACCCACAGTACCCGGCATCACGTAATCAGTCCTTTCCTGTTGCAGCTGTCCCACTCCTGGCTGTGACGGCAGCGGCCACGTTAGTGGCAAATACGCAAGACACAGAAGGTAAAGCCCGCGCGTGTGTGTCTCGGGCGCGGTGGGGTGGAGGTGGTGTCACTGGAGAGCGACGAGGGCGGTGCTTTTCCTCCTCGCTGGCGCGACCTGGTCATCAGTCTCTTGTACAGGGTCTCAAAATATAAGCCGTTCTCTTTCACGGGGCAGAATTTATGATAATTCCTAAGATGGCACAAATTAAGACCAGCCTGAAACTCATTTTCCCATGTGTGGGGGCTCGTGGACATGCCTGCACTCGGTCATCGAGAAGGTTTCTTCTCCTTCCCGGTTTCCTCGTGCCCATAGCTGCAGGACGATAAATCACAGGCAGTAAATCAAAGTGTGACCTTCAGATCTTTCTGCAAGAACATGGCTTCCATAATTAAACAGTTTGTCCTGGGACAAGAACCCAAACCCAGTACCTGGGCAGCTGCAGGGGGAGGTTAAAGTGAGGGGGGACAGCACGGATCACCTAAGGAGAATTTGGGGCTTTAAAGGATTACATCATTCTCATAAATGCTGGGGTTTAGGTCCGTCGGAGAGACGAGCATGGAGAGTGTCGAGGCAGGGCTGCAGGCGCGTCCCCAGAGCCCTGCTGAGCTCAGCGGAGGCTGAGGGGTGTCATGCAGAGACAGGTCTCCAGGTGACCTTCTCCACAAGGAAGCTCTTCTCCCTGGTGCGGAAGCAGCTTTGCCTTCCAGTGGAAGTCCCGGTGTCATGAGTGAGGAGCGTTCATAGGCTGTAATAAACTTGTAGCTAATTTTCACAGACTGGGACCGAGGCCGTTCAGCCAGACAAGCCGTCAGAAACCAGGCCCACGGAACCCGAGCGCAGGTGCCCGAGCAGGTGCCCGCAGCCAACAGGGTGACCTTCCTTCCCTGCTGCAGTTTACGTCCTTTCCAGCTGAACATTAATTTATGGGTGAAATCAAGCAGTTATTTCGAATGTCCTCTAGTAAAATCAAGGGAAAAATTACAAATTACTCCCCAAATCCCCACACTAGCACTTCAGGGGGCAGTGAATTTTTAACGAGCATCCATGGTGAAATGGTTGTCAGACTTCTGTTATATGTGTACTGAAGGAACAGCAAGGTTTTTTTAAAGGACATTTTGTGATTTGAAATATTTAATTTAATAGTATTGTTACTATATAAAAGAGTAAATTGTTCAACTATATAATTTAAATTGTTGATTTAAAGAAGTTTTGCTATTTTATGAAGAAATATTTATGTAAATCTTAATTTAAAAGTTTTAGAAGAACCACATTGTTATGTTTTCACTGGAAAACAGGTTAGCAAACCATGAGTGAAATCTAATTTTCCTCTAATCATCTCTTGATTAGTCAATAGTTAAAATTTATGCGAAAAAGTTTTAATTAGATGTCAGCTAGACATAATTTCAGAACCACAGTTTTGCAGAAAAAATCACGAAGTTTCCAAAGAATTACCTCGGACACATGTGTCCCTGCCGAGGGGCACCCCGCCCGCTGGGGCTGTGTGTGCCACTGCCCCTGGACTCTGTCCCTGCCTCCTGGCAGGCAGCAGGCGCTGGGATCTGGGGTGGGTGTGGCCCGAGGGTGGCCTGAAGCACAAGGCTGATGGGCCCAGAGCACCGGAGCCCTACAGGAGCTGAGCAGGCGGGGCTTTAGGGAAGATTCACAGAAACATCCAAGTGGGAAATCTTTCAGCAAACGTTGTAACTTAATTTTTTTTAATGTTATGATTTTTACCATGAGTCATCATGTATGTGATTATTAGAATTCCTAATATTTTGATAGAACAGTTAACTGGCAGCTGTGATGAGGTGCAAAGGCTGAAGACCTGCTCCCAGCACAGAGACCCAGCTTGTCCCCCACCCGCACTGATGAGCCCCAGGGCTCTGGGCTTTCTTCTCCTCCGTTCTAACAGGAGGGAGTCACGGGCTTTGTTGTGCAAAACTAGTCACCATTCAGAACCTATATCCCCAGATGAGGATCCTCTCAGAGGGTCCCCTGGAGGGACCTGGTGAGCCATTCTGAGCCTGTTCCTTGATGTTTGCATATTGCCACTGATTTTTACCCAAAGGGGCGACACTGAATTTCTTACCCTGAAAACGTGCCCCTTCCCGCAGGCATGGCCGGTGTGCGCATGAGCACCCTTGAACGTCGCTGCTGCCCATCGGCGAGGTTTCAGTTCTGCCTGGTGCTTTGTTCTGGGCTTAAAAGGCTTCCTGCTGTAAAAGCCCCCCCCCCCCGACCCCCCAACCATTTCGCACTCAGACCCTCCACAGCATAACCTTGGCCTGCGTGGAGACCCGGCACAGCCTGCCTCTCGAGCGTTACAGGGATGGCAGCTTCCATTTGGGTTTCGATGAAATCGCCCGTGCTTTTGGTCTTTTAATGATAGTTTTCAATGAATGTATTTCTGTTAGGGCTACAGTTTTATTTCATTCACATGTCACATCAGTTTATAGCCAAGTAAAAAGGTGTTATTTTAATATGTTGAAGTTTCTGTTTATTCAAACATGCAACAAATAATTTGAGGCAGGTGCGTGGAATTGACAGTGTCAAAAATCAAAACAATTTTTAGGAAATTTGATATCAAATGATAAAGTGCAGCCTACCAGTTAATCTTTTTTTCCCCTCTTTTATTTCATTAAGTTTTGGGGGTGACATTGGTTAATAAGATTACGTAAGTTTCAGGCATACAGTTCTGTAACACGTCAGCTGTGTATTGCATTGTGTACCCTTCCTCCAAAGTCAAGTATCCTTCCATCATCATCTCTTTGAGCCTGTAATCTTTCTTCTTGTGGGAAGAAGATGTCTAAGGAAACCGAACCTTAGTCCCAGTTTCAGTCCCCACCGTGTTGCTGGTGGGACATCCGCTGTGGGCCCTTGGGGGCTGGCCAGCTGGCTTCACTGGCGTACTGGCTTCCCGTGGGAGCTGCTGGACCTGATGGCTCACTTACTTGTTTTCAGGTGAGAGAGGTGGGGCTGTGGGGCTGTAGGAACATGGGACAGAAGGCCGGGAGAGCCACCCACCAGATAATACCCGTGAGAGGGAACAAGAACTCAAAAAGGAACCCACGGTTTAGGATCCTGGTTAAAAACTGGGGCATGGGCACTAAGGTTATAATCCGTACGTGTTTCACTGGGTGGCCTGCCGCCTTCAGATGTTGTGTCCTCAAGCAGAAGACCCTCTCCCTGTGAATATGTATCTGAATGAACCGGTCAGAGGTAGCTGATAAACACACATACAGCCGCATGGCTCAGAACTAGAGAGCAAGGGGGAAAACCGAGAGGGGGACGGGAACACAGTTCTACTGGGAACCCAGACTGTTTCGGGGGTTCACAGAGTACAACATTTAGTGTTGACTGCCTTGGCACCCAGGGCAAAACTGAACAAGATGAGGGGCTTCCCGTCTCTGAGCACACGAACCCCTCAGAGGAGCACCCCTTCGGCACTGGAGGTCAACAGGCTCAGCTTCCCAAGCGCGGACCAACAGGGGCCCAGCTCGGTCAGCACTTCTGGGCCCTGATACAGAACGTCAGGGCTGGGCATCCATGCAGCAGATCGATATAAGAGACATTTATCTTCAGAAGCATCATTAGTATTCGGACACAGGAACCTGATTTGTTTTTCTAACTGAGGCTTTATATTATTAGCATATAAGTATGACAAAAACACTGGAATTTTCAGTGAGGCCAGAAGTCATTCTATTACGAACCAAAATGCTAACGCGGTCTTTTCCGCACGCAGCAACTCTGACCTCTTCCTTCCGACCCACATCATCCCCCAGCCAGCTGTGCACGCGGCCCCTCGCCTTCCCTGGCTCTGGGGGCACGCGACTTTCCCTAAGCCGTGCCAGTGGGCGGCTGCAGACACTAGGTGTCCCTGTGGCGGGGTCCCATCACAGAGCTTCCTTTGCAGGTGCAAAACCTCTCGGTCATCCTAGGGGAGTTCTCCCAAGTTTAGCTGCTAGAAGCCCATGTTCAGGAAGCAGGCTTCCTGGACCCCCCTCCACTTTCCTCCCCGGATCCCCTACTGTCTGTCCATCCCCAGTGTGCGAGCAGACTTGTGACCTGCGAGCATTTAGAACACTCATGGCTGAGAAACAAGCCATGTCCCTTTTGCCCACAGTCATTTTTATGGTGGGTGGGGGCGGGAAAATAATGGAAGACTCAGAAGCCACACACTGGCAATTCAGGAAACTGCTGGCCTGCTCCTCTTCCTGACAGCTGTTTGTGGCAGGAAGGCTCCAGGCCAGGTGTGACATGTGGAGACCCCGCCCAAGGCATGTGCTCTGTGCGCTTCACGCATCCAGTGCCCACACTGCGGCTGCTGAGCGTCCGGCGCCAGAGCCTTGCGCTGAGGGGCACGTCACCTGGCAGGACGTGAGGCCTAGCATTTTCTAGTGACAGCCCCCAGACCAAAGACTAACACCTACGGGAGGAGGAGGACTGGGCATAGAGAAGCTGCAGGTCCCTCTTGATCTGTAATTGATCGGGTTCCATTCGAAGGCCTGGTGAAGAGCTGTCAGTGCTAACCCAGAGTGTCACAGGCCCGGTGCTGGGACAGGAGCTGCAGGGCTCAGTGTCGCGGCATTTCTGCCCGCTCACCGCAGATTGGATGGTCTAGTGCCTTACGGTCAGTTTCTGTATTTTCTCCCATGTTGATGTGAAATATTGTTTGTGTTAAACACAAAGTGCAGCTTGGTGTTGAGACAGGGGAGTGAGTATCTGTAGAAGCTAAACTTATCACCAAAGTAGCAGTCGGCTTATTATCCTTAAAGTTTTTTAAATTTTCCCAGTAAAATTAGAAATATTTACCTCTTTCTGAAGGGTGACTGTTGTTTAAGCCTCTGATGAGAGGCAGAGAGACAGAGAGAGACAGAGAGAGCCCCTGATTGCGATCCGTTGTTCACATACGTGTTTCAGGTTTACCTGAAGTTCCGGGGACATCATTTACAGTTACCCTTTACCACAGTTGGTTAACGTATTTGTTTGTTGGGCATAGGGTCACGAGGAAATATTTGACCCAAAAGTTAGCTTTAGAGTCTTGCATAGGCAACAAAACAGCACCCAAAAGCTGGGTGATGGGAATAGCCGTTTTTTAAAATCCTGCCAATTGAGAAAATTCAGAGCCAAATCAATTGATCTTGAAATTAAAATTAAAAGTTCCAAACGGTAGCCCTCCTTTTTGATTAGAAAATGATCGGATTCTGTCTTATTGTGCATATTCTGTATTCAGACTTCTTTCCATTCCCTAACCCTTCGCACCCACCAGTGGGACTGCCAGGGCGCCAGCCGCGGGTGAATAATTGCCTGTCTTCTCGGGCTTGTTCAGGAGCTGAGGCGGAGGGCTTGCCTCCTGATGTATGCGTGCCTCATTTGGATTCTACCGGCAGCCCGGGGCTGTATTATTCATGCCTTGACAGAGAGCTCTCACTAAAAGCCTTGGAACAGAGCCAGGTACTGGCGAGAGATAGTGGAGCATCTCAACGCGCTACTGAGAGGGGCATCTATAATCCAAAAAAAGTAGGGGGGTTGAGGGAAACAAGAGAGGAAGACAGACAGAGAAACAAGCGCCCCTATGCCTCCTTCTCACCGGTTTCACATTGATGGAAATTTCATTTGCATTGGAATAAAATGCCCTAAAAATAATTGCATTTTTTTTAACCACGCTTGAAAGTTTAACACAATTTTCCACGTTTAATTGCAAAGCTGATTTTAATTAGTAAGGCTCTGCATGTGAAAAATGAAGATTCACTTGGGTGCGTGAAACATGGTGCAGCGTCTGCCGAACGCTCTAATTAATGTGTGGCTGCCGTGCAGCAGGGCGCGCTGGGGGATGTTCATGGGGATTCTGTGCACGCAGCCGCCCAGCCAGGCTCCGTGCTTTACCTCGTGAGCCCACAAGAATAGCCCCTCCGTTCTTTACAAGACGCCGTTGTGCAGGCCGCCACCCCATCTGAAAGCTTCACGGCAGGCCCGTCCTTTTTACTGTTTGTCACTGATACTATAAATCAGAAGTTAGGGCACACGTATTTTAACATTAATTTGAGAGCTTGCGCAGTTGCATGTAGAGCAACAATTTTGATATCTAGGGACTTATTTGTAGGAAGTAGAGAATCAAAGTGAGTGGTTTCCCAAACTCGTCATTATTCTGATGCCTTATTATGCATCACATGTGTGCAAACACGCCAGACTCAGGCCTGGTCTGACGCTGTGGTGGCAGTTAACCTTTGTTGTCACAATAAACTCTCTATTTAAAAAAGAAGTTTCCTGGCCACTGTCCTAGGAAAACAATCGTCTGCTGCTAGTCCACAGCAGCCCGCCCACCGGGACGGGGCCCTGGGCGCTTGGCGCGCAGTGCGGCTGAGGTGTTACAGCTGCAAAACACAACATGTGAGCGGTTCAGGAAGCGTTTTTGATGTTTGGTAAAATTAAGTACATTTTCAGATAATTCCATGTTGATATAATTAAATACATTTTATTTTATTTTTTTGTAGTGATTTTTTAAATTTTTTTATTGTTGTTCAAGTACAGTTGGCTCCATTTTCCTGCCACCACTTTCCCCTGCCCCACCCACCCCCGCCTCCCACGCTCAATCCTACTCACCTTTGGCTTTGTCCATGGGGCCTTTCTATGTTCCTTGACAGCCCTTCCCCTTCTTTCCCCCCGTTATCCCCCTCCCGCCTCCCCTTTGGTCACTGTCAGTTTGTTCTTTATTTCAATGTCTCTGGTTATATTTTGCTTGCTTGTTTATTCTGTTGATTAGGTTCCACTTGTAGGTGAGATCACATGGCATTTGTCTTTCACTACCTGGCTTATCTCACTTAGCATAACGCTTTCCAGTTCTATCTATGCTGTTGAGAAGGGTAGGAGTTCTTTCTTTCTGCTGCGTAGTATTCCATTATGTAAATGTACCATAGTTTTTTGATCCACTCATTTGTTGATGGGCACTGAGGTTGCTTCCAGCACTTGGCTATTGTAAATTGTGCTGTGAACATTGGGGAACATAGGTTCTTTTGAATTGGTGTTTCAGGATTCTTAGGTATAATCCCAGCAGTAGAAGGTGACATGACAGTGTACATAGAAAACTCTATAGATTCCGCCAAAAACTACTCAACCTAATAAGCAAATTTGGCAAAGCAGAGGGATACAAAGTCAATGTTCAGAAATCAAAGACATTTTTGTACACTAACAACAAAATATCAGAAACAGAAATCAGGAAAAAAAATCCTGTTTGCTTATAGGAACAAGAAAAATAAAGTACCTAGGAATAAACCTAACTGAGGAAGTAGAAGACCTGTACTCAGGAAACTACACAACACTGAAGAAAGAAATTAAGGAAAACACAAATAAATGGAAGCATATACCATGTTCATGGATTGGAAGAATTAGCATCATCAGGATGCCCATACTACCCAAAGCATTTTATAGAGTCAATGCAATCCCTATTAAAATACCAATGACATATTTCACAGATACAGAACAAACATTTCAAAAATTCATATGGAACCATAAATGAATAGCTGCAGCAATTCTGAGAAAGAAGAATAAAGTAGGAGGGATCACAATACCTGACATCAGACTATATTGCAAGGCCGCTGTGATCACATCAGTCTGGTACTGGCATAAGAACAGACACATAGACCAATGGAACAGAATAGAGAGCCCAGAAATAAACCCATGTCTCTCTGGTCAGTTAATATTTGATAAAGGGGGCAGGAGCATAAAATGGAGTCAAAATAGCCTCTTCAACAGATGGTGCTGGGAGAGCTGGACAGCTACATGCAAAAAAATGAAACTTGACCACCAACTTAAACCATACACAAAAATAAACTCAAGATGGATAAAAGACTTAAATAAGCTGTGACACCATAAAAGTCCCAGAGGAGAACATAGACAGGAAAACCTCAGACGTTCCACACAGCAATATTTTCACAGATATGTCCCCTAGAGCAAGAGACATAAAGGAAATAATAAAAATGTGGGGCTTCATCAAAATTAGTAGCCTCTGCTCAGCTAAAGAAAACATCAGCAAAATGAAAAGGGAACCAACCGTATGGGAAAATATATTTGTCAATGATACCTCAGACAAGGGTTTGATCTCCAAAATATATAAAGAACTCACATGACTCCACTCCAGGAATACAAACAACTCAATTAAGAAATGCGTGAAGGACCTGAACAGACACCTTTCCAAGGAGGACATACCCAGGGCCCAGAGACATAGGAAAGGATGCTCAGCATCGCTAGCCATCAGAGAGATACAAATTGAAACCACAATGAGATACGACCTCACACTGATCAGAATGGCCATCATAACCAAATCAATAAATAGTAAGTGCTCGCGAGGATGTGGAGAAAGGGGAACCCTAGTGCACTGTGGGTGGGAATGCAGACTGGGGCAGCCACTGTGGAAAGCAGTTTGGAATTTCCTCAAAAAATTAAGTACATTTTAAAAATAATTCCACATCCCAAGAGAAGGAGCGTAGGTATTTCAGACAGTTTATATATAAAATATATACCAATGGCTTTGAAACATCGGCAGAATGCACGGCATTAGCTGATACATAGTCCAACTATTGCCTGGGGTTTGCCCACCGAAAAGCGCACAGCTCATTCATGACTTCCACCGTCTGCTTGGGGTGATGGCAGAAACACAGCAACCGCTCCTTAGGTCTGACCTGGGGAGGCGGGTCCTGCTGCAGCTGCGCGGGACGTCCGAGGGCACTGACCCTGCAGTGCGACTGAAAAGCAACCCCAAGGCCCTGTGGCTCGCGGGCTTCGTGGCCTGAGCTCGGCCTCCACCTTGGCGCGGGGGGTCTCTGCTGGCTCTGTTCCCATGAAGTGGAGCGGCGGACCAAGGCAGTGGCTGTGGACGGGCCGCGTCTGCCGCGGGCATTAGTCTCCCACTCACAGTGAGGATGGCGGGGAAGCCCACCACACCAGCCTGAGTCGGCTCAGGTGACCTGGTGGCCCTGGGCGCCGGTCTGCATGCCTAGAACCTTCAGTTGGAACTCATGATTTTGGAGAAACCTGCACAGTGACCGGCACCACAACCCAGATCTGAAGTCCACGTTCCAGGACGTTCACCTTGTGGTCATCATTCGTTTCACTCACACTGTGAGAAGACAGAGGAGCAGTGGGCAGACTCCTCCTCACACCCGCCCTGAAGAGGGTGTCACGCTTTTAATGTTAGACCCCCACGTATGGTGAGAGCCCCAAGTCCAGGACCCTCTTCCAGCCTAAATTAGTAAGAGAGTTGCAAAAAGAAAGCGCTGTCTTAGTGTTTTCATCTGAAAACGTTTCTGCATAACTTAGAATGTTTCCAGCTGCAAGAAACGGAAAACCCACCTCGGAGTGGCTGAAGCGGTGCGGGATTGCCTTCCATGGAGACCGAGGGGTGGGAGTCTAGGGAAGGCGATACCAAGGCCCCTGCTCCATCCCCAGTCTTGCTGCCCTCGGGGCTCCTGTGTTCACACCTCACCCTGGGAAAAGACTGTGGCCTGGCCTGACAGCTGACCCCCAGCAACCAGAGGCAGCCAGAGGCAGGAACCATTTCTAGGAGCTCCTCAGCAGGGGAGCGGGGGACGTTCTGAGAAACCACCGACGCCACCCTCAGAGCGCTAGCGTTCCAGCTGGGGCCTCAGCCGTCCCCAGGCCACCCTGACGGGCAAACACAGTCATCCTCATGACCTCGAGCCCACCGCTGGAGCTGGAGGCTGGTCAGCTCTCCCTGAGGCTTCTCCAGCTGCGCTCCGGGACCTGGCATATCAGTATCACTTGGAACTTTCTAGAAGGGCAAATTTTGGGGCCCCATCCCAGACCTGCTGAATGAGAAGCTCTGGGGGGGCCTGGTCCTCTCTTTGCACCCCTCCACAGGACTTAGTTGGTCCTCAAATGTGAGAACCACTGCCCATAGGAGCAGGCCTGTGTGAGCCAAGGGCAGATACCTGACTATGTGGAGTTTTCAGGGAACAGGAAAGAGGGTGTTTCATTCTGGATAAGCCACTAGAAGTTGAAGCCCACCATGCGTGTCACTCTGAAAACCAAGCGTGCAATGACAGCCAGCACCTTGCCCCAGAGACATTGTCTTACAAGTCTGTTCCAGTCCCTTTCCCCGAGTTAGGGTTGGAGCGTGGTCCAGGACCATCTACATCACCGACATCCAGACCTGGCAGCCCCCAGTGCTGCAGCCCCCAGCTTCAGTCCTGAGGCCTCCAGAGGCCACAGAGGGTGACGTCTCCTTGGGGACAGTGTCCACACAGCCTAGAGTGCTGGGTCAGGGCTGTGGCCCACGCAGCTTCCGCAGGCCCAGCCCTGTGCCACATTGGGATCCCCCTGAGTGTCACGGGCTCAGGTCACGTGCTCAGATGAGGCCCCGAGCCCCCCAGCCAGGCTCTGCCTCACGTCTGTCCCCGAGCCTGCACAGAGCCCAGGGCTGGGAGCCCACTGGAAACAAAGGCCCAGAGACACTGCACGGAGGGAACCTGGGCATGTCCTGGGGACAGCGTGAACCCTGCGGAGGCGTTTATGTCCCTTACACAGAGAGGACTGGCCTCGGAGTGGGTCACTGAGATGAACACACCTCCCCTGGCCTGTTCAGGGGAAGCTCCAAGCCTCCCATGTAACTCGGCAGATTTTAAGAGGTCTCCTCCCTAGACCGTAGCAGCCACTCTGCAGTCTGTCCACACCACCTTGTGTGACATCACCAGAGACAAGCTCCGTGTGTGAGGAGGCACATTTCCCAAAACCCTAGGGAGGAAAGAAACATCTCGAAAGAAAACCTCCTCGTGAATAACGTATTCTGGCTCAGCGATACTCTCAGATCACCTGGTCGCCCCTCAGCCAATCCAGCGGCTTGTAGTGCTTCTGAGTGGACTGTCTGGACCCCTGGGAGCCGGCCCGAGAGCGCAGACAGGACAGGGTGGATGAGGAGAGGGCAGCAGCCATCTTGTCACCCTTCCTGAGAGGCGGAGACGTGGGTTCAGGAGCCCAGCCCAACGGCAGCCTCAGCTTTGCGGCTCACAGGCAGGTGGCAAGCGAATTCTGGGCTCAGGAAGAGAGACCCCACCCTACGGAGGGGCAGAAGGCGTGGGGTGCAGCCATCGGGTCGCGCAGAGGAGAGCGGCGTGTGTCCTTCCTCTCACCTCGCGGTGGCCGGTTCTGTTGGGCTCGCTGTCTAGGGGACACACAGAGGGCGGGCGCGCCAGCTCCTCCTCTCTGCCCCCTCGGGGCCTCGTGCAGCAACCTCAGTGGTGGTGTCCGTGAGGGGCACTTGGCCGTTGGCAAACCGGGGCCCCTGGGCTGTGTGGTCAGCCACCCACGGCAGACACACACGTGCGCCACACACCCACATGCGCATGCCATAGTGACGTGCCCTTGTGCCCTCAGCCCGGGCCGCACTTCCGCTCCAGCCTGTCTGGAGCGCTGATCAGATTATTACAACAAGGCGCCCCTGCACTGAGTGACTAATGAGTTGAACTTCCCCTGAGGCGACCATGGGTATTGTCAGAGAGCTTCTTAAATTAACCTAAATTGATTTCTAATCGAGGATGGTGGAGGCAGAGGGTTTGGGGGCTGGAACTTTCCCCAGAGCCCCTCCCACCCAGGTCTTGGCTCCATTTAGCCCCTGTCTCCCAGCCCTGGGCCGGTCGTGGGTGCTGCTCAGACTCAAGGCTTGTGGCACAGGCTCCTGGCCTCCCTCTCAGCTGGGAAAGGGAGGCGCATCCTGGGCTTCTCAGTTTCTGGAACACTTCAGAATCTGAAAAAACAAAAAGTCTGCTTTTGAGATTTATTTTAACTGTTTCACCCAGGGTGGTTTATTAGTAAGAGAAGCCAAAAGAAAAATTGTATGGGTTCAAAGGTGACTTAAGATGAAAGGTAGATAAATGCTCATTTTCTTAAATAAGGACTAAAAATAAAATTGTAAAGGCAGTAACAGCGGAAGTGGGTCAGCCTCGCCCTGAAATCTACCGCGTGTGCTCGCCGTGCCTGCCCAGAGCATTGTGGTGCTACCGGGGCGGCAGCGGCCGCCGCCTGGTTTTCCCTTTGATTTTTAATGCACTTCTGCTACTTTTTAACTTAGTCTCATGTTGTGTTTATTTAAGTTTTTATTTAACATTATAACATGAGCCTTCTTTAATGTCATTAAATACTTTCATTTTTATTTTCATAGCTAACGTCCATCCAGTGCCGATGTTGTAATTTACGCAGCCCTTCCCCTACTGTTGGGATTTAGGGTTAAAACGTTGACATGCTACACATCATGTGTGATGAACAGCTTTAGAGACAGTTCCCCGTGCTTCTGGGTCCTCCTTGGAGTGGGTGGCTAGGAGAGCACTGGGTGACGGGCAGGAGCTTGAGCCGCTCCCAGTGTCCGTCCGGGAAGGTGGGCTGGTTGTGTTCAAAGCGGCAGGGTAGAAGGCCATCCTGACATCCTGTGGTGGATAACATGGCACTTAATTGTTTTTAAAAAACTCCCTTCTAATTCAAGAATGACCTTGTTTGTGAAAGGATTGATTTCTAAAGTCTTAACCTTACTTTTCAGCAATGCCTTTGCTTGGAAATTCTAGAAGAAGTCATGGTTCAAAACTTAAGTCACACCCCTTTCCTTGTGGAGAACGATCTCACTTAGCATTTGGGTGAACCCCCCCCACCCCTAGCCCCAGCCCTCTCCCCCAGGACAGGTTCATTCCGTAGCTGAGTGAGGAGGAGCTCTCACTGTCCTGATGCTCTCACTGTCCCGGCCACCCAGCCAGCCCCAGGGTCTCAGTAGAGGGAGCAGGGCAGAAGCTGAGGGGTCAGCTCCCAAAGCCGCGAGCCAGAGTGTGTCAGTGCAGGGACCAGCATTTCACACGGAGACCGCCCTCCCTGCCGTTGCATGCCCATGCTTGGCTGAGACCCCTGCTCTGCAACCCCGGGTCCAGAAAACACCTCTGAAGTCCCTGAGGGTCTCACTTGACCTTCCCTTTGCAGGTGAGAAACCGAGACACTCGCGTGCACACAGAAGACAAAGAGGCTGGAGACCAGCCCTGCTGATCCCAGACCAGCTCCCAGAGTGGGAAGTCTGAGAATCCGTGCAGTCGTAGCGCTAAGATTTATCTTCCTCTTGACAGGGAGGAGGGCTAGGCAGTTCTTAAGGAAATTGATAGATAAGAAGAAAAAGCGTTGTCTATTAAGTGTTATTAAATATGCAGACAGATAAAACGGTTTTAGGCGCCACCAAGCAACATCATTTACATTCAGCCGATGACCGAGTGCAGCCCAGGGACTTCGTTCGAAGCCCAGAGCACCCACGCGGGGCCTGTGGGCAGAGCCGCCTCCTCTGCGGCGGGCCCTTCCGCTCACTTTCTGCACCATGTGAAAGGAAAATACTTCTTTTAAAAAGATAAAAAGTTTTGCAACTTTTATGCCCAGATCTTACCCCAAGTGCAGTAAACCAAGGTCATGCTGCATTTGCAGATGGCCCTTCCGAAGGGTGACAGTGGGGAAGTGCTGGGACTTGCGAGGGAGGCTCTGTGGTCTTGCTCGTGCTCCTGGGGCCTACTGGAAATGGGTCCAGCCCCTTCACCAGGACACCTGTCACTGTCAGCAAGCTCACGGGTCAGATCTGCACCGTAAGGCAGCATCTCCTTGTTGCCCAAAGATCTGCACGGCTTCCAAGACATTTGGAGATCAGGAAGGTAAGGACCTATGTCTCAGGAACTGGTGTGAGGGACAGACAGCCGGTGCGTGCACACACGCCCCATGACCTCACCCATTAAGACTCCAGGCGAAGCCTTGTCTAGACAGGCAGTGACGGTGGCAGTCTGCAGGACTTCTGTCCATGCCACAGCCAGGTCACAGCTACACTGGGCATGTCCCCCAAGGGCACATCCCTGCTCACACAGACAGACAGGCTGCAGACTGATGGACGGAGGTGCGGCAGCCAGCGCGTATGAGAGATCCCGGAAGGAGGACGGCAGTGGGTGCCTTGCCCTTGCCCGCAGAGCACCGTTCCTGTGGGTCCTGCCCCACCACACCTAAAACAGGGCTTTCCGTCACTTTTCACTGGATTACTGAGTGAAAAATGGAGTTGCCCATTCTAAACCCATGTTATGTGTCACAAGAAACTCTAATATCACCTGTCGCCTGAGTTTAGAAAAAAAAGTGGCACGGAAGATAATGGGCAGCCACGGCCTGGAGCGCAATACTCTGTGACCGGGCACAGCGGCCACAGCGGCGTTGAGCGCTATTAAAGGCACATCTGGGTTGTGTTGCATACGTGCTGTATCGTAGAGCAGGGCAGTAGACACTGTAAGTCTGTTTGCACTTCTTAGGGTAAGGATTTCTCATGGTTGGGGGTAAATAAGTAAGTGGACTACAAACACCTGTGTCCACCTGCGACATTGTCCAAACCCCGTGTGGAAACGGGGGCAGGCGGATGTCGTTGCACATCACACACTCCAACCGAAAAGGGCAGGCACCGCGGCTTGCGACCAGCTTGTGCCACAGAAATACCCCTCAGCGGTTCCCCAGGAATGCAGTTTGAACCCTCTCTAGATCGACTAGACTCGAAGGTGCGTCATTTGCAGCCTGACGCCGCTTGAACTGTGGAGCAGCTTTGAGAATCCGTGTGGGTAAGAGCTCACATGTTTTACTTGCAGTGACTTAGTAGAAAAATGCATGTTTAAGAAGTTCCACAATTTCTAGAAAAGCCATATTTTGCCTGCAGCATGCATATGTGCATACCCGCACGTCGGTGCGTATGAAGCGGAGCATACCTCATATATTTATTTGTGGAGCTAGAATGCTTGTGCGTTCCCTCCAACCCCCAAGCTAAACATGTAAACACCTCAACCCTTAACTATGAGGATTTTAAATATAAATTTAACAGTTGCATAACTTTACCAACCATACATGAACCCAGTGCTTTGTCCTAGAGCATCTAAAGAAGTGGAATGAGGAATGCAGTTGAGAAAGAGTAGAAAATTTTTAGCCCTTTGTTTTTATCTGTTTTCCTATATATTTGCTCCCAGGACGGAGAAGTAACTGGTAGAATCATAAATTTTTGTGTAGGTTGCTTCTTAGTTCTTCCTATCCCTCTTAGTTACTGTAATTCAGGGTAGTGGTACCCGTGTAACTTCAGGAGCTTGATCGCTGTCGCTATGGTATTAAGTGTTGCTGCCGTAGTAAGCACTGCTACAGTGTTAAGTATGACTGCAGCATTAAGTATTGCAATAGTCTTAAGTGTTACTGCAGTGTTGATTCTTGCTACAGCGCAGCGTCCCTCTGGCGCTAAGCACTGCTGCAGCACTAGGCACCCAGAGCGGTCCGGCGTGCAGCCCGCACTTGCTGAGGCCGTGTTCCCCTGCTGCCTCAAGCATCAGAGTTCTCCATCTGGACTAAACACAGGCCAGACAGTCTGTGCCGCTGTGTGAACGTGAAATGTGGCCTAGCACCTTTCTGAAGCAGGGTTGGCGGCTCCTAAATACTCAGAAAGATAAAGTCAAAGTGAATGCTGTTGATGCTCTGACCAAGCATGGGGTTCGTTCCCTGCAGTTCTCTCGATCCAGGTTCCCTTAAGCTAACGTGAGTGAGATGCTTAAGACGCAGTGAGTGGTAGGAATACGGTGCACGGACAGGACCTGAACAGAGGTAATGTTCCTGGTTAATGTCCATTTTAGCTGCTGTTGTAGCTCAGGCAGAAAAGGCGCTGGCTTGGTCGGTGGAAAGTACAGTCCAGTGCTGACCTTGTGCAGGTCACAAAGCCTCAGTGGCCCTCGTGTCTTCATTTTCAAGGTGAAAAGATGGATGGAGTGACTTGTCAGGTCGCCCTCTCCTCCAGATTCTGTTGTTCTGGGGACATTGTCTTAGTGATGTCTCCTATCACACGGGTCACTAGCTCTTAATAAGTTGACCACTTCAGGAAACCCTGTACCCATCTGAGACATTTAACTAAAATAGAAAGAGGCTAAGTATATTTTTTAGTAATTTAATTTGCCAGTCTTACTGCCAAGATGTAGATTGTTGGGGTCATTGTATTGTAACATTCTTGGCATTCTTGAGTGTAGACAGCAGACAACAGATGTTCTGTAGTCAGAGAGGCGACAGCCTGGACTTTGTTGGAAGCCCGCAGCCAGTAGAACCGAACCTGCAGACAGGAAGACCTGTGCCAAAGAGTCAAGACTACCCACCAGAGGGAACAAGGGTGGGGTGCTCACACCTTCTTTGGCGTGTGGGGACTTAGAGAGATTGGTCACATGGCAGGGTTCAGAGGCCAGAGGAAACAGGAGACCTAAGATAAGATAGAGCATACCTGAAAAAGTCAAGAACCAGGTAAGGAACTTCACAAAAGCGGCGCTCAGTATCTAATGGTACAGCGTTCGGGTTTTTGGTTTTTTTTAATGTTCTGGTCACCTTTTTAAAAATGTTTTTCATGTGCTTTTTGCCCATTTTTATATCTTCCTTGGAGAGTGGTACGGAGTTCTTAAAATTAGCGGTTCCTGAGTTCTAGCCTGATCAGAAATGACTTTAGGGAGAAATTAGAACTTGAGATCAGTCTTGAAGGGTCCATAGGAGAGGGCGCACCAGGCCGGCATGGCCATGAGCCAACATGCAATTGTAGTGGGCACGGAGGACAGCAGGTAACGGAGTGCAGGTTAAGTGTGGGCGTGCAGCAGAGTCTAAAATTGTGTAGCGAGGACAGAGCCGCAGTTTGTAGGTCTCACAAATCAAGTAGATGGTGTCTGCATTCCAGGTCCAGTTGCGCACACGTATTAGCTCGTACTGCCATGCAGAACTCACTAAAATGACTGAAGAGTGGTTCCTGAGGGCAAAAGGACACCAGGAAAAACAGTGGGAGAGGAGGGACTGGCATCAGAATTAAGGAAGCTGAAAGCAGAGTTGAGCACTGTCTGCTCTAGGAGATCGCCACCCCCACCTAGAGCTGGGACTTCAGGGCTCTGAAGACCCCGCGAAGAGCCCCTCAGGCTCTAAAGTGGAGGTGTCAGGCATTCTCAGCGGCATTGGCAATGGTGGGCCTGCTGGGGAACTGGCTGTGCTTCGGGGTGAGAATCACATGCTCCAGTCGGCCGCTCTGCTCCACACGCAGGTGTACTCACACCTAGAGATGCCACAAGCTTCGAGCTGTCCTTCAGGGAGGACAGAGCATTCTGGCGCCCAGGGAGTTGAGCATGGACAGCTGAGGGGGCGTCTGTGCACTGAGCGTGGAGGGCCAGGTGTCCCCTGCACCAGACCCTAACCTCACCACCTGCCAGTACGGCCCTGCCCCTGGGAGCTGGAAGGGGCCCTCAGAGGAACCTAAGCCACCTAAGGGGAAAAAACAAGCACCGCGTGTTGGGCGACCTGGCAAAGCAGCCCCGTCAGATCTTAGCACCCAGAGCACACTGTCAGCACAGCCCTACCCCGAGTGCGAGCTGACAGCCCGGTGTCGGGCATGAGGAAAGCCTCGGCGAGGGCAACACGGCAGGCACAAGGCAGCCTGCAGGGAACAGGGCTGCGTAGAGAGACATTTTCCAAAGAAGGTAATGTTCCAGAGAAATAGGAAGATAGTTTATTTCGAAAACAATTAGGAACACTAAGAAATTTGAAGAAGTGAAAGACAGCAAGAAATTAAAACTCAAGAGAAGAATTGAAAATAAAGTTGAAGAAATCCCCCAGCGAGGAAATCAAAACTATGGGGAAAATATAAGAGAGAAAAGATAAGACACCGATAAAACCAGCCCAGGAAGTAGAACATCCAAACACTAGCAATGCCAAAACAAAGGAAAGGAAGAAACAATTAAGGATAAAACAGTGCAGTGAGCAACCCGAAAAGCGTCCCTGGACTGACTCCCAGATCAAAGAGCCCACCAAGCGCTCAGCACGTAGACGGAAACCTGCCCCTGCCGAGCCTGGCCAGTGAATTCCAAACAGGGAGCAGGGCTCAGGACCGCCCGCACATGGGAACCATGGGCAAAGGGCCAGTCTCGGCGCCGCCACATTCGTGCACCTGCACTTCCCCTTGTCCCCAGCACCCTTGTTATTCTGAAGACGCCACCATATTTTCTTCATGGGTTCTGTCAGTCTGGGAACATTCCAGATTGTGGGGCTTTGTTGTCCATTTAGGAATGCCCGTCTGTGTTGGTAGACGTGAGCCCAGGTGACTGTGGCTGCAAGGCCAACTGGCTCTTCCAGCTGCCGGCTCCGCAGCTCCTGCGTGCGGGCGGGTCTTTTCTTCGGGGGCAAGTCTCTCAGGGCCCTGGCCCCTCACGGGCAGACATGATGCTCACAGAACACGGGAATAGGAGGGTCCACACTGCAAACATGCTCCAGAAGTGCCTTCTCGGAGCCCAGGAGGCACCACGGACTTGAGCCCCTTCGAGAGCCCTGTGCTACTTGTCTTGTGGGCCTCAGTTTTGTTGTCACGTGAACAGTAGATACCGGGACCTATGTCAGTGAGAGTGGATCACATGAAGAGGAGACATAGAGGAAGTTGTCTGTAGTTGGAGTGCAATTTTATTTACAGTTTACATGGATGGATACGGAAAAAAAAGACTTAAGCATCAAAGCTTGTGAACTGGCAGAAGATGCTGGAAGTCTGAGAGCAGCTACTTTGAATAGTTGAAAACTGAATGGAGCAGCTCACACAACAAAAGGCAAGAGAGTGAAGGCCCCAGGTGAAAATGGAGGGACTGTTCTCGTACCCTGACCTGTGCAACCCCAGCAGCGAGGGCCGAGCCGCAGGGAGCCATCTGGACATGGAAGCAAGCAGGGTATGTGTGGACGAGAGAAAATACCAAGCGAGCCTGCCTCCATGCTGGAGTTGTGCCACCTGGAGAAGCATCCGTGGCCACACTGAGGAGGGGGCACTGGGACAGCATCACCGAGGAGCACAGAGGCGGCGGGTGTGGCTTCCCTTCCAGCCACTTCCGGGGCGTCTGCCGGGGAAAGGCTGGCCTGGTCGGCAGGGTATGTGAATGCAGCCTGCTGTGCAGGGGGCCCCGAGGCAGAAGAGAGGTGCCTGGCCGTGTGCGGGCGAACCAAGAAGGGAGGTGAGTGACGTGGGAAGGTGCCTGCGGCAGTGTGAGCTTCAAGGTCATGAGCAGAGCCGGGTGAGCAGAGATGCACACTTCCTGTGACACTTGCTAGCGTATTGCATGGACAGACGCGGAGTGGACGCATCAAACACTGAGCTCAGACCCAAGGCCCACTGGTGAGAAGAGCAGGGGGAGTGGGCCTTCGACTTCTAGTTGTCAGGTGGTCATTCAACGGGACGGAGGGAGCGCAGACCTGGGGACTAGTCCGTCAGCACCGTGCAGCACCTTCGGAGGTCTGTGGCTTGGATTCCCCCCAAACGTGTAAAAATTTGTGTAAAAGAAACCTCAGAGTTCTGTTTATGTCACATTATGCCATATACAGCAACATGTTTTCCATTTTTTTCTGGTTATAGTGAGTGTTATTCTTGGTTGGATTGGTGTGTTCTTTAGAGATGATAACCTTTCAGGGGCACATGACCAGTCACCTGGTGTTCCATAGGCAAGCGGCACGGCCTGCATCCTCCTCCCCCTAGTCCCAGCCCCCCAAACGCCCCAGGCCCCGTGCATCGCCTTCCTTACCTGCAGATGTGAACGCACCCTCGCATAGCTCCCTGCCTCCTGCGTGGGAACAGGAGACCTATGATCAGTCCACAGGCCGTGGGACCTGCATCATCGCCCCCGCAGCTCCCATCCTCTGTGCGCCCACCTCCCACACTCCGAGCTCCAGTGTTCTGTTTTCAGTTTAGTGTTCTGAAACTGTCATGCTCTTTCTCACATTCATGTCTACAAGTCCTGTTTTGCCTGAAATGTATAGCGATGGTCTCCTTTTCTCCCCTATGTCGCGTGCGTCTCCTTACACCCATCTCCAGTGTTGCCCTTCCTGGGGACTCCCTGGCTCCCTGGACAGAGCGCCCTCTACATACTTTTATCCTGGTGTTTATCACACTTCACCCACTTGTTCGACAACTATTCACCAAGCACCCACACACGGCAGGCACTTGGTGGGCTGTGGTGAATGGCGCGGAGAGGGTCTGAGATGGCGTGACTGGCATGCACAGTCCTCCGGTGGCCCCGAGTGCCTTGACATGAGCGTGTGTGCCCCTCACCTCTGAGTCTGCAGAGCTGCACAGCCCCACCTGCAGGAGGCTCCCACAGCCACACGCACTGGATGGGCCATGGCCGAGCACGGGCGTCACCACTGCCAGGTACAGGCGCTGCCCAGAGGCCGCGAAGTCCCCACCCACTGAGTGGCGGACCTCACACATCTCGGCTCAGACGGCGGGTGTGCCCACGGCTCATTCTGCCCCTTCCCCTGCAGTCCTTGTGCCGGGCGCACGGGGTTCCCAGGAAGAGAGCTGCGGTGAGCGGTGTGGAAAGCGTGTTCAGGGAGGCGTTGTGAGCTCCTGATGCATGGGCCGCACCATGCGGGGCCTGCTGCACGTGACTGAGGGCGACTGCGCCAGCGCTGAGCTTGTTTTCATGACGCTGGGGCTGGACCAGTCCAGCCTACACTGGCGCAGCCCACGCTGGTCCGAACGGTGCGGGGGCTCCCCCCAGCAGTTGCGGGCAGGTCATGATGCTCAGTATTCATTACGTCTGTTTCACAACACACATTTTATAGTGTGCGTGAACTGGCTTTTCTTTTCACATGTGCACCACTGAACTCGCGTTGTCAGCGGCAGGCTGACACACGAGTGCTTTGCGAAGCAGCCCACCGGGTGTGAGAGGGCCCTCCCCCCAGCGGCAGTGGGGAAGGTGGTGGTGCAGAGCAGGGAGGCCAGGCCCCACGCTGACGGCATCCAGACACAGGCGAGCGGGGTTTCTTGTGACACTGTCTCATCAGCAGATCTGGGCATACGGGGCACCTGTGTGTCTGCCTGTGCCGTCCCAGCCGAGGTGTGGCAGTGTTCCCACCAGACCTGAGCTCTCTGCTACAGGGATGCCATTGCTCTGCCCTTCCGAGACAATAACACAACCCATCTCTCTCTCTCTCTCTCTCTCTCTCTCTCTCTTTCTCTCTCTCTCTCAACAGTGTATATGGTTGCCCCTTGGCCAAAAAAAGAAAAACACAAGACAAACAGTCCCAAGAGCCTGCTCCCAAGCGGAAAGCGTTGGCAGCGAAAGCAGACAGCTCCTCGGTGGATGAGTGCTACGAGAGTGACGGGACCGAGGACGCGGACGAGAAGGAGGACGACGAAGAGGAGGAGTACTCTGAGGACGAGGAGGACGAGGAGGGGGACCGTGAGGACGAGGAGGAGATTGAGGAGGATGACGAGGACGACGACGAGGACGGAGAGGACGTGGAGGAGGAGGAGGAGGAAGAGGAGGAGGAGGAGGAGGAGGAGGAAGAGGAGGAGGAGGAGGAGAATGGTAATCTTTAAAATATTTGCAGACTTTGCAGTGGCGATTCGGGTTCTCCAGCAGGAGTTCTTGCTGTTATCATTTGTGGCTCGTCAACAGCTGCCACGTAAATAAGCGCCCGCTCAGTGCTGGGAACGATGGCCACTCACTGTCTCTCACTTCTGTTTTAAAGGGCTCCTTTCAACGGTGTTAGATGTTCGATTTTATTTCCATCAGCTGTTACTTAGATTGGTCGTCACAGAAGTTCGCTGAGACAGTGTCAGTGTGCACATCTGATGAGCTCAGCAGCCCCTACCCAGAAAGTGAGTTAGCTCGCCCAGGGGCCCGTGTTGCATGTTCTCAGGCACCAACCAAGAGGTGCCGTTCCTGGCCGGAAGAGTGCTCTTGGGTGCTCCCTCCACTCGCCTCCCAGGGGTGGAGCAGCGACCTGGGCAGGAGGTCTCGCCCGTGGACGGCCAGAGCCTCCCCACAGTGCCTGTCCGTGCGGGGACGAGGAGGTGTGCTGCTGACGCGCAGGCGTTGACCGAGACGCTGCCCGCCCCTGTGCCGGAGAAGTGCACTTCTGCTCTGTGGCGCCCAGCGCTGGGGGTGCCGCACAGCAGGGCTGCTGCACAGGGCTGTGGGCATGGCCGGGGCCGTGCATTCTGGGTGTTTCTGCTCTGTGTCCAGTTTTCTGTTAGTTCCAGACTCTAAAACATGACTTCAGAGCTAACCCTTTCATGAAGGTGATCTTTCTTCTAGAAAGTGGAAGTTGTTCGCAGAGTCTTCATCGGCTTAGAGTTTGCCTCAGAGAAATGCCAAAACATCTTTAAAAGTGAAGGGGATATTTTCTTTTCTTAAACTTCTTCCTTGGGCTCGATACTGGTCAGGATTCTGAATTTGGGGACAGCTGATCTCTCAGGATCGAGGACAGTTGTTTGAGCCAGTGGAGCAAGTGTCTTTAGACCAGGTAGGAACGAGTTGGTGATTGCTTATCTCCTGTGGTGGTGAAAATGAATATTCATCCTTCAAAAGTCTTAAGAGCTTGTTCCAAGAAACCTGAATTTTATGACATAATCCAAGAGTGTTACAGTGGCTCTATGGTCCTTAGAGGACAGGTCACCACTTAGAGTTACACAGGAGCACAGACACATCTGTACGCACGCGCGTGCACGCGGACACTCATTTGAATTCCGTCTTCCAAGGTTATTTTTCTTGTTGTGACCGTGCAAAGCATGGGTTGGGTGGGACAGAGCACACAGACAGGGGCACCGTGGGCCCTAGGGCCACTGAAGAGACGGTGGGGAGTTTCGGTTGCAGTCTGGAAGCAGCAACTCTGTGCAGTAAAGTAGGTGAGGAGTTGGAGAACAGACCAGTTGGACAGATTATTTCTGGACACAGCATGAAATGTGTATGGTTGTGGATGAAATCATGAGTCATTGGGGCTGATGAATGATTTGTAAGTGACCATGCCTTGTCACAAAGGTGGTATAAACATCGCTCTTCGCGCTCTCGTGCTGTTTGGGCCACAGTGGACAATAAGGCTTGGAGCTAACGGGCGTCTGCGCATGTGAGGGGCCGGTGTAGGAGGGGGCGCACCTACGCATCGTTTAACCAAGGGTCTTAACCAGACTGAGGTTCTGCTCTCCGTTTGCTGGAATTAAACTCCCAATTTTAGCTTACTAGGGCCGTATTTTAAATCATCTGCTTATGAAGGTGCAATACGACACACTTTGAAAACCAGTCAGAGCGTTATTGAAATAGCTTTACAATGTAACTACACGGGGCTTTTTAAATTCTAACTTAGAACATAACTTTTCGTAAGTGGGATGGTAAATCAAAACTGATGACTTGTTAGAAAATTGGAGTAAGTGGCATGACACACGGCCGTGTGAGAGCACCGTGAAGCCGACAGCTGCCTGGTCATCTTGCCGGCCCCAGACGGCCCAGTCACGGGGCCCAGCCGGCACGGGACCGGCACTCGGCAAACAGAACCTGACCCGGACGTGTGTTCGCAGTAGGTTCCAGGAGCAAATACCCTGAAGAGATAAATAATCAATTGCTGGGTGTCGGGTTTCAGAACTCATACCTTGTATTCTGATCCCCAGGTAAGCACCCTCTAGAAGCGTCTATCCCATGAGTTTCAAGGGGCTCACCTGGAACAACTACAGGAGAGCCTGACGTGCAGGGACGCTGTGGGATCACTGGTCTGCCTGCTGTGTTGTGTGACACGCACCCCACATCCCCAGTCTCCTCAGCAGCAGAGTGTGCTCTCTGTGTCCCTCCCTGAGAACCTCCCATGCCGAGTCCCAGCGCCCATCCAGACCCAAGGAGACGGCCCCAAAGGGGCAGCACCTCTATGGCCCTGCCGCAGCAGCTCTCTGCAGAGGACTCCAGTCAAAGGAGAGAACCCATCAGAAGAAGCCATCCCAGAACCCGATTCCTGGAGTCAGGGTCACCAGGCCTCCTGTCACAGGGAGAAGTGTCCCTTGGAGGAGCCCCACAAACAGGTGATCCAAGACCCCACATAGCCATTGTCACGTGGAACTCTTCCCGGTGGGCTGTCCCCCTGCTGTTGCGTAAACGCCCAGGGTCAGAGTCTGCAGGGAGAGTCCGGGCCGAAGGGCCTGCACACCTTGTGGAGAGAGCGTGCGCCGAACGTGGCCCGACTCCTGTCCGTCTGATTCAGGAAGGAGGCTTTGCAAGGCATCTCTCTGCCCGTCTCCTGTTTTCACAGCCTCGGCTTCCAGACTGCTCTTTCACCTGCCTGCTTAATTCACTGCCACAGCCACTATCAGTTCATGTGACTTCCTGCCTCCTAAGAGCAGCATCTTAATGGGAGAAACGCAGTGGGTGCAGGATGTCCCACGTGGTGCGCTTTGTCCTCCCTGTGCACATGTGTGGCAGAGACTGTACACATCTGAAAACCTGGGGAGGCGCCCGTTTGTGTGTAATGACCAGAGCTCTGGGTCACCATCTCGAAGTCGATCCTTCATGTCCTTGCTGACACTCAGGGTGACCCTTACATCCCTGGGTCATTAGCAGATTTTCTCCAAGGAGGTTTGTGCTTTTCCTTGGCTAGTAGAAACACAGACAGCAACCTCCCATTAGCAGAGATGCCAAGTAGCCTTAATGGAGGGAAAGGCTGGCTCTGCTCTCCGTCCATGTCCACGTCCACACGTGGCAGATCGTCATCTAGCTTGAAACCAGGCGTCAGGATGGGGCCATGCGGGCACCAGCCTCGGGAGCACTACACAGCCTGACTGTTTCCACCAAACAGGCTTCTGTGCCCGCCAGCCATCGCCGTGTCTCTGCCTCCATCCTGAGCTGAAACGTGGAGTTTGTGGAGATGTTTGTTTTAAATAAAACAAGGGTATACAGACCAACAGACTGTTAACAGTAGGAGCCCACAGACCATGGAGGGACCATTATTTATAATGTGGGAATTAGGTATGTATTCTAACTCTGAGGGCCCTCCAGCATCACATTGCTGGTGATGACCACTTCCGGGGTGCGGTCATAGTCTGCACAGTGACCTCAAGGAAGACAGGGTGGAGACGTGTCACCATCAGTGTGCCCATCTGAAACTGAGGCTCAGCAAGATGGGACCATTTTCAGGAAGTGGGGGGTGTGACCAAACTCTGATGATGGCTCTTTTTACTTCAGAGCTCAAGTTCTTCTTCACATTTTGTCACAGAACAGCAGGGAAGAATATCTATCTCCATAATTCGTTTCAGGTGACATTAAGTTCCCATTTAATTAATTAAGATGATATTTATTGTCCAGTTGACAACCCCGGGCTGGTCTTTTGCATGGAAAATTTTATTTTCAGAATACCTTTCAGTGCCTGCATTTATTAAGTGGAAGTTCCCTTGTTGTCCTGACGATGAGAGTTATTGTTCAGGGGTCATAGGTTTTTCTCGTAGCAGAGCTGTGTGTGGCGGGGCAGGTGCTTTTGGCTTCTTGCGACTTCAGAGATATAGCTAAAGTGGTTATTTAATGCCTAGTGAGCTATGGTTTATTTTCATCCTTAAGCACAGTAAGAAGAAAATACCTTTAAATAATATACACACGCATACGTGTATCTTGATGAGTACGTACTGTATCTGCCCACTGACGTGACAGAAAATTCCAGGGGAAAGAACATAACTCACTTTCCAGCCTGGAGAACATTTTCATATTTCTACCACCTTGGCCACACGACCATGTTCTGTTTCTGAAACACATCAATTCTTTCCCTCCTGAGTGAAGCTCGGACTGCCCGCTCGACCTCTGGGCGAGGCCGGGCGCCCTAACTCTGAGGCCTCCCGGCCCGAGGGCTTGCCGCTTCCTTCACCGCGTTGCCCTCCGTGTGCATTGGCCTCAGACGTGTGGTGCATTCTTGGAAGCTCATACTGAAAGAGGAATTGGGTGGTTTGTGGGAAAATGTGAATAATGATCTTAAGAACCTTTCGAAGCAGGACACAGTTGCCGCAGACAAGGCCAAGAAAGCTGAGTGGGGTCAGAAGGAAAACGTGTGAGGTGGTGTCCACAGGGCGCTGTGTTAGCCACTGTCGTGCGGCCCTTCCCCTCCCTGCTCAGTCAGCGGAAGCACCGTGGGCAGAGCCTATCCAGCTGGTCCTGGCCATCCTCACCGCCCTCACCATGAACTGGTTGGTCCTACATGCATGGGTGACTGCTAATAGCCCGTGTCCTCTCAGTAGTAAATCAACTCTCTCTAAAACAAATTCAAGGCAAAATCCACCCTGTATATATTCCTCCTCGCAGGAACTAATGTTTTTTTTTAAAATTCGCAAAGACTCCAGAGCACTTTTCCTTTCAAACAGGGTGATACACGGGGCCCAAATTATTAAAGCACCGTGACAGTTTGCAGTAGGCGGGCTTGGATTTTCACCAGATAGCAAGCAGAACGAAGGTGATGAGGGTCTGTATTGTGGCCTCTGAGCTCCCCAAACCCCCTTTAGGATGTTGTTCTCATGTTGATTAGCCAATTATCCTCTTCCGTCGTCCTCAGGGACATGTCCGTGATGAGCGAGGCGAGCTGAAGTGCAGACAGACTGTGAAATCAGGATTCGCCCACCAGTTTTCTGCTGCGGTCAGCGGAAAAGCAGTGCCTCTGAGACCAGCATGGAAACAAAGACGGGGCGGTTAGTGTGCAGGGTTTCAACTTCTGAGAGGCTTGTGTGCACACAGTTGGGAGAAAGATTATCATGATTTGTTATCATCTTAAAATCTTTTCTTACACCCATGAAGGCATTATTTTAGGAAGGTTAGCACGCAGATATGTTGCCGTGTATGCCCTATTACCTCTCATTGAATAAACGTAGAATTAGACACTTCTAGATATCAGTCTGTGATAAAAATTAAACTTCCTTCATCCAAACTAATTTTGCAAACTTATAAAATATATCTTACATTTTATGAGTTGTCAGACACTTCAATACAAACCAGAAAGCTTGCTGAGAATATAATGTCATGTACATTTAATAATGCAAGCAACATACCTAAAATAGTACAAAAATATTTTTTATATAATAAGAAGAAATAAAAGGTATAAGAAAATAAATCGAATGTATTTTATTCCATTTGATTTTAAGGTCTACGTGAAGGAATCACCGGCTTATTTGCTTTGTCTTGTCAATTTAATTTTTAATGCAAATACCAGTTTGTCAAAGTTGAGAATGAAGCCCAGGATAAGGTGTGTATTTGGCGCTGGTTCGACCATGTGTCCCAGGCAGACCCCTGACTCTCCCACGGGCCGTGCGTGTCCATGGGAAATGTCTGGCCCGCGTGGTTTTTAAGTCACAGAAAGGCTTTACGGAGCGACCTGCCCCAAAGTCAGTAAACACTCAGAAGTGTACCTGGTGGAGAGCCTTGGTGCGTCACCAAGGGGAGCCCGTGCCCCCTGCCTGGAGGTGACAGAGAAACAACCGTACAGCCTCTCTGGGTTCAGGGAGCATCTGATTTGCAGGGGCCGCGGCGTTCACCAAGGGCGGAACAAACTCAAACCCAGAAATCGAGACCCTCTGCCGCTAAGTGGGTCGAGCAGATTTTATGGACATGAGCCCAAAGCCCAGGGGCAACCACAGAGGAAACAGCGCAGCGTGCAGCTCAGAAAAGGGCCGGGGACGCCTTTTGGGTGATTACATACAATTCACCAAAATCGTCGCAGGTACTGAGCAGCCATCAGAACAAAGAGACTCCTCTGTGCACAACGTGTGTGGGGAGGAGGGGCGTGGGGCCACCGCAGAGGCTCAGCGCCTCACCTCTGTGGTCCCCCTGGTGGCTGCAGTGGAGCAGGACCCGGGGCCCCAAGGGGCCTCCCTCCTCACGCGGACAGGACAGGCGCGGCACAAGCACGCAGCTGTGCCAGAACAAAGCACCAGCTCTGTGGGCAGGGGCATCTCCCTAGGTGACCCGCACGGTGCGGGGTTAGTACCAGCGCGTGTTACTGCTGCTTCCCGTAGGTTAAAAAGCCCAGCTAATTCTAAATATGTTTTCACGATCAATTGAAAAATCTTGTCAGTTATCAATAACTCATTTTAAATGACACTTGATAAACGAGGTATTTTACTAGTCTGTGAAAACACAGTTCAGGCACCCTTCATAAGCAGTAGCACAGTGGGGGCTGCAGGCCTGCGCCCGCCCCAGGCCTCCCCGCCATGCAGCCGCCGTGAGGGCTTGTGCGCTGCGGGCCCTGGCCAAGGCAGAGCTGGCACTGGGAGCTTCGGAATTCAGAGGACTGGCTGTGGTGAGAAATGCCCTGTGATTTCAAAGAGGAAAACTGGGTCAAAGTGCAGTTGGAACATGTCTGCATCTGTTGAGCAAAATGAGAAGCAAGTGGATCTGGGAGAAGAGAGAGCCCCCCTCGTAGGACCCACGGGGTGGCTGTGGAGGCGGACTCATGCCCTGCCTGCGACCACCCTGCGCTCTCACTATTTAAACTGAAGAACCGAGGGTCAAGAGACATGTGTGCCGAGAGGTTGGAAAATCCCACTGGGAACCCAGGGGGCCCTTACTCAGACGGGGGTTGCTGAGAGGCCATCCCCTCTCCGCTGGACCCACTCCACCGCAGCACCCCCTCTCTCCAACCTGCGGTGTGGGAAGGCCAGCGGTCACCTTTCCTACTTGAGCAGAGAAACACCTCTTACTTGGACCTTTTTATTTCTTGTGTAATTTATCTTTGAGATTGTACCATTTGATGAGCCCCAGAATATTCGCAAGCTCTGGAAAGGAAAGGAAGCCTGGCATGATGGGGAAAGACCTGGGCTGGTGACAGGTGGGAGGAGATAGTGCGGCGCGCACCAACCTAGGGGACGAATGGGCTGCGTCAGCTCGCTGGACCCAAGCTTCTTCAAGCTGGGGGAACAGCATGGCCAAGTTGTCTCTGTTTCTTTCCAGCACCAATATTCTGTGACCCTAAGAAAGACAAGGCCGGCCCCAGAGAAGGTGCCCTGCCCCCAGGGCTGTCCTCCTCAGGTGGTGAGATCAGGCTCAGCTGGGACCATTTGACCTCAGGAACTCAGAAGCACTGTGCCATCTGTGACTATGGACAGGCACAGCCTGAAACTTCCTCATGACACTGAAAGCGAGGCAAGCAGTGCTGTGCAGTAGCTGGGGCTAGAAGACAGGACAGGGAGGTCGAGAGAGGAGGCTCATCTGCACCCTCCTGGCCACGCAAGACTTGACAACCACCCCCCTGCTCCACCCTCACCTTCAGGCTTCTCCTGTCATTCCTGTTGAACTGGGGGGCGGGCTTGAGTGTGAGGGGCCTTGGGGGTCCTCACTGTCCACATAGGGGAGGGGAAGATGTTGAGGGGTGGGGGCTGCCAGGGTCCTAGCCCTCTGCCCAGCCTCCCCGCCGGCTGCCTCCCCCTTCCCACCTGCTCCATCCCCCATGTTTCCCAGGGACCGGAGGTCAGGGACCCATGCGCTCTCGAATGGTCAGTCCAGGATTTTTCCTTATCTCCTCCTCTCCTTCCCACATTGGAATAGAACTCAACTCCATTCATCGGGACCCTGGTAGGTGATGGCTGGCTACCCACATGTTTCCATGGCTGGATTTTTAACCAGATCCTCAAATCATACCGAACTGATATGGATGGTGATGGCAGCCACCGCCACCCCCACTGCATGCCCGGGTAGAGGAGTGTATGTTGACGAAGAGCTGCTCTAGAAGAAACCTCTGGTCCCAGTTGGTGAGAGGAGAGGCAGCGCTGCACCCCAAATTCTGGGACAGCCTTCCCACATGTCACCGACCAGCAGGGTGACGTGAGGAGAGGGGGCATCCCTCGGGGCTCCCACTGTCATCTGGCAGAGGGACAGTAGGCCCTTCCTTGCCTCTCTCAGCACCACAGTCAGCATGGGATGCAGACAGGTAGCCACGTGCCATGAGATGGGGCCAGGAAGCTGATCCCTGAGCTCACGGCCTCACTCCCCGCACGCACTCAGAGAGGTTCCAGGTTGCAGGTCGCATCACTGGTCATGCAGTGCTTGTTGCTTTCTGGTCAGTTACGGCACCTATTACCCATCTCGTGACTGGAATCTAAATGTTATCACATTTCTATGTTCACAAGTCTTAGAGAATGTTGACATTTATTTAGTCTATAATCGGAAAGTAAACATGGATCCAATGCCATGGAAGCGGTGGTCAGGCCACGAAGTCTGTGTCCCGGGAGAGGCTACAGGAACTTCTGCTTTAACGCAATGTCTCTTCTTTCTCTTTGCTCTTCTGTGTTGCTCCTGAGCTGCGAGTTTGCTTGGCCACGGCCTATTTTAACAGCTAGAAAGCAACAGTAACACAGTCAGGACTAGATCTTGAAGAAATTCAAAGTTGTTTCTTGGGCATTTCTGTTTAGAGACAAAGCATAAAACGCCAGCACTTGTGTTTATAGATTTACAGTCCCCAGAGTTCTAACCGAGCCAAGTTCCGGTCTTGAAGGTAGAGAACAGAGACCTTACATGACTGCCTTTTTTTGTTGCTGTTTAAGAAATTCTTTTGGCTTTCTAATTATAACTATGGAGCATAAATTGTTTATAATAGTACGACTCAAAGGAGACAAAATTCAGACCCGTAACATCTCATAAAGCTCCCTTAGGGGTCAACACCACGTGTGTGACAGTAACACCGACGGAGCTGCTGATTGGCGGTGACACATCAAGCAGCGCATAGGCGGGGCCTCCGGGCCCCACCATACCTGCTCCCCGGGCTCAGCCTCCCCTCATGGGAAGATTCCATGCACCCCCCAGTGGTGGACGCTGGACTGGCCCACAGTAGGCGAGTCCTTCACAGGTGCTGCCACCCGAGCCCACACCTGCACTTGGTCCCCACCGTGGGCTGATCTCCCGGCATCTGCACCACAGCCTGCGCCCCCCAGGAGCCACCACCTGCCTGCAGAGCGCTGCCCCTGCGGGGCCCTGCGCAACACAGCCACGTGATTCCTGGGAGAGCTGTCTGCAGGGCCATGTTAGGTCACCAGCGTGATACAACTAATGACCGTCAAGGGAGTGGCCCAAGCAGGCTGAGGGACGTCCACTTCCGAGTTTGTTCTGACAACACCATGCCGGGTGCCCATGGTCCTGCTGTGCTCACTGTGAGGCTCTGAAGCTGGAAGGCCCATTGGAGGCAGCCTCTGTTCACCGGTTTCCAGAGAAGGGGAGACCTCTTCTCAGCTGTTCACAGCCCCTCCTCTGTGTGCAAACACTTGTCTGTGTTGGTTACAGCATCCTTAGGGGAAGGTAGCTTAGAGGGGGGATGAGTCGGCGTCTGCTTTTCCTCAGGGTGGGGGATGTCCCTTGCCTTGTGATAGGAACTGCTGGGAACCCAGAGGTAGCAGGAACCGTCTCCTCCTGGGGGCAAACGAACTGTGAGAAGAGGCAAAAATCACGTCCACAGTAAGGCTGGTAGGAAGGTAAGGAGCCCGCACACTGCGGATCACTGTCGCGTTCGAAGTGCAACCTTTGCTGTGGTTTAGAAGAGCAAGGACATGACATCGGGGTTCTGTCTCCTTCTCCGCTATTTACATTGGCCCCCCCTTTCCAAGTTCCTGAGGATGAGAAGCGTGTCACAGAGAACATGGAGAGAAATAATAAGTCTCACCCCACTGCGGCGGTTTCTTTGACTCGGCTTTCAGAGTGCTCTGGGGTGGCATGTGGTGCCTTGCTGGCAGACTGTCCCTGTCAACTCCTGGTGGCTCTCTCTAGGCACGGTGGTGCTGGCTGCGGGGTCACCTGCTGCCGTGCGCGGGCCGCAGAGCCCTGTTAGCCTGGCGCTGCTTCTCTGATCACAGCTCAGGAATGTACAAATCTAAGCGCATAAATTGAGAGGAGAATATAACTTGTGTATTTTCAAAAATGGATTAGAACAGGTTGCCTTTAGTTCTTAAAAGCTTCAGGAGCCCCGGGCCAGTGGCGTGCTGTGCACATCAGACAGACACACCCATGGCGCTCTGTGGTTTGGCCTCCCTCCCTCTTGCCGCTCTGGGGGACTGTGTGTCCTCGTACTCAGGAAAGTGATTTGTAGGACTATCCAAAAGAGAGACCGTTTGTGTTTCAGACAATTAGTGATGCTCTATGACTAATACGTGGCAAATTTGATTTGCTGATGTTCAGAAGGATGTGTTAGGTTTTAAAACTGTGTTGGTTCATTGTGTCGGCTCGCAAAGATTTTTCCTGTGCCTGACATGCTGAAGTACTAATCTGAGTGGTGGCGTGGACTCCGCAGAGGAAGTCCTGGCGCCCCGACCCGGCTCTCAGTCAACATCCCTCGTTCCTTTAGCTCGTTAATAAACTTTCCAAATTCTTCTCAATCAGGTTTTGAATCGCAGAAGCAGAGAACAGGTGTGGCAGTGGCGTGCAGTTAACCAGACCCAGTCTGGGGAGGGCGCAGCGAGAGTCCCAAGGTTGCTCCCTGGGTCTGCGGTGGGCGCGGGGGCCGCTGGCGGCATGAAGAGGTGCACATCCCGGGGCCCCTTTAGTGTGGAGCAGGGTGCTCTTCAGGTGAAGCACAGGCATTTCGTGTCATTTTTAACATGGTCTTTCTTAAAAAACAAATTTCTAAGTCCTTTCTTCATTCTGGAAGGGACATTCGCACATTATTTCTGCCAGCTCAGACTTCCCTGCCACCATGGGGCGCCGGCTGGAAGGCTCGGCTGCGTGCGGTGCCGCTGTGCCTGCTCCCCTTGGCCCTGCCTGCGGTGGCGCTCAGCCCACAGACGCCCCCACGCCCGGCGAGGCGCCTGCCCTGGGAGCCACCGCTGCTCGGAGTTTGCTTCTAAGCTCTTACTGTGCATTCTGGTAAATTACCTCCAAGGCCCCCAACTCAAACTAGTTTTTAAGTCAGCCCGAGTATGTGCTTCTGACGCTGAGCGCACACGTCGGTGGCAGTTTGCGCAGTCCCTCGGGAACGCAAGGCTCCCACCCTGGGTCTCCTGAGCCCCGGTAAGAACCAAACATTTGGGAGCAGTTGCCACAAGCAGTTACCACAAACACCTGCCTAAGAGTTGAAACAAGTTCAGTCCATGAACTCTTACAAAGTCTCTAACGTGATGAACGGAAAGAACAATTATGCATCTGGTTGGGCTACCAAAAAATAAAGCCAATAAAGAAAATAAGGCATTCTCAAGGTTTAGAAGCGATGAAAAATTAATATTTTTAAATGCTATTTACCATATATACTGGTTTATTTTGATATTGATTAAGGAAATTAATAGTGAGTGGAAAGCGTTCTCAGCGGCCTCTGTTCCTGGCACAGGCTGCTTGCTTCACAGCGACGCCGGCCGTGGGGCCCAGGCCTGGGTGTGACGCGAAGGGCGTGGCGCGCAGTTAGCTTACTGTCCTTACTGTTGCAACCAAACTTCAAGTTCTAGCCACTTTTTTCTTTTCTTTTCTTTTTGTCCTTTTTTTTATTTTCTTTGCAGAGGATCACCAAATGAATTGTCACAGTAGTCGAATAATGCAAGACACAGAACAGGATGACAATAATAATGATGAGTATGACAACTATGACGAGCTGGTGGCCAAGTCCTTGTTGAATCTTGGCAAGATAGCTGAGGACGCAGCCTATCGGGCCCGGACAGAGTCAGAAATGAACAGCAACACCTCCCACAGCCTGGAAGACGACAGTGACAAAAACGAAAGCCTGGGTCGGAAGGGCGAGTTGAGCCTAGACTTAGACAGCGATGTCGTCAGAGAAACAGTGGACTCCCTGAAACTGTTGGCGCAAGGACATGGCGTGGTGCTCGCAGAAACCGTGAACGACAGGGGCTATGCAGACACCATGGCTCAGCAGGACAGCAGGAACATGAACTACGTGATGCTGGGGAAGCCCGGCCTGAACAACGGGCTCGTGGACAAGCTGGTGGAGGAGAGCGACGAGGAGGTGTGTCTGAGCAGCCTGGAGTGCCTGCGGAACCAGTGCTTCGACCTGGCCCGGAAGCTAAGCGAGAGCAGCCCGCAGGACCGGGGCGCCCCGCAGAACCCAAGCGTCCGCCAGCACGTGCGGCCGGAGGACGACTTCTCGGGAAGGACGCCGGACAGGAGCTACTCTGACATGATGAACCTGATGAGGCTCGAGGAGCAGCTGAGCCCCAGGTCTAGAACTTTCTCCAGCTGTGCTCAGGAGGACGGGTGTCCTGAGAGAGACGATGACACAGCCTCCGTGAACTCGGACAGGTCCGAGGAGGTGTTTGATATGACCAAGGGCAACCTGACCCTCCTGGAGAAGGCCATCGCCTTGGAAACAGAGAGGGCCAAGGCCATGAGGGAGAAGATGGCCCTCGAGGCAGGCCGGCGGGACAGCGCGCGGTCCTACGAGGAGCAGTCGCCACGGCCACTGCCTGGGGACGAGCGGAAGCCCAAGTCCAGCGACAGCCACGTCAAAAAGCCATACTATGGTAAAGGTAATATTTCTACCTAACGTAAGTTGCCTCACGGAAACACGAGCTCGAGGGAAAGGTGTGGATTGTGGTCGCAATTAATGAATGTGTGCACCACCGTAGATTTTATCTCTAACGCACAGTTCTTAAGATTGGTTCCAGAGTGATATTCTGTGGTCATGCTTCTGAAGAGCCAATAAAGTGTCTGAGAAACACACAGAGCAGCTCAGTGCCACACTGTCAGAGCAGATGAGTGCCAGGCTGGTTCAGTGGCAAACGCATGTCTTGGAAAGAAGGGTCAGAGCACAACGCCTCCTGAGACAGAAACGGTGAGAACGAGCTGTGGTCTTGTAAGTGGACCATGCTTGGAGTGGCAAGGGCTACGTGTCAGTCGGTCAGGGGGACGCACTGGGCAGGTGGCACCCTGATTTATAAAAGTATCATCCAGTGAGTTATTGGCAAAACCTCCCCCACAGAAAACACCCCTGGTAGAGACTAAACAGTAACAGAAAAGCAATGACGTGAGATAAGGGTGGTGAGTGCACGTTAATCACTGGGAGGTTGTCAGTGACGGGAGTCACCTGCTCTGTGAGGCGTGGTGTGTCCCCGGCCAAGACCAACCGTCGCTCCCCGCACTGGCTCCATGCCATTGTGGGGACAGTGTCGCGCTTGCTTTATTATGAAACACCCAGAACCACCCGGTATGGCCGTTTCGGTGCATTTTTAGTCTTGAAATCTGTGTGCACAGGCTGGCATACCTCTCCATATCGAATCCCACACGTTAGTCTCTATCAACTACTCCAGCCCGCCCAGTCGGCTCCCCGCCCACCATGCAGACCGGCCCCCTCTCCCTGGGAGGCAAGCGATCCCCTCCCCTCACGCAGAACCGTGGCACTGTGCCTGTTTCAGTTACAGACTTTTCGGACTAGGTAAGAAGCAGTTTCAAGGATAAGTCGGTGATTCCTTAAACCCTTCCGTGTGCACACCGAAAAGGGCCTCCGTTGTGTGCTTTGTCCTGTTCCCTGTCAACACTGAGCTTCCTCCCTGTGGGTCTGGCCCTGAGCTTCAGGAATCTGGCTTGAAACTCGGCTGCAGCACGAACTTCAAACGATCAGAAAAACCGTCTCTTCTGTTGTGACATAGGTGTGTACTCTCCTCTCAATGTGTGCGCACAGCCCACGGCGAGCTGGGCATCGCTAGGCCCACCCAAATCCCATTCAAGGTGAGGCTGAGCCCGAGGCCCCCAGGCGCTCGGTCTGGCTGGAGCACCGAAGCTGATTCAGGGGCACAGAGGGAGGCCCCGCCTGGGGAGGTGCGCGTGAGGGAGGGCTGGGGCTTCGGGCCGCGCGGCCGAGCGCAGAGGAGCGTCGGCTCGCTCTGGGCGAGCGTCGCGTGTGTGCTGTGGTTGAGGTGGAGTCTGTATGAGGTCGCTAGTTGGGTATTTGAGAATCATATCCCAACATTTTTGGAGGCAGTAGTGCCCTTCCTCGTGGCTTGCTCAGCTGGACACAGGCCTGCTGGGCTGGCGTTGCCAGCCTGGGCGTGGTACGCGGAGGGCCATTGGCGCCGAGGAGTACCAGGGGGTGGGCGCACTGGGCATTGCGTCTCTGGTTTCCATGGCCCCTCTCTACGCAGAGCTCTCTGGGGACCTTGACTCATTTGGTTTTGTTATTATTGTTCTTGGTTTTGTTGTTGTTGTTGTTTGTTTTTTGTGAGAAACGGAATTCAAACTACTTGTTTCCCCTAAGTAAATGGGGACAGGGCGGGCATGGACAGAAAAGCTGAGATGTGCCTTTTCCCTGAAAAGGGGGAAGGGCTGGGGATTTGAACTTTCCAAAGGAGCTGGAAAGCGTGGATTCCTGCCTTGGCCCAGGTTTGCAGTCCTTCTTGCTCTGATAGCAGTCACTTCTCTCTCATCAGCATGTTCCACATTGTCCCCCAGTTTTTCTTGAAGATGCCCGTAGTTATGTCAGAACCAAATAAATGTGGTCACGCAAGGATGCCAAAGTAGGCAGAGAGATCAATGCCCTTCTTATGAAAAAAAAAGTGATGTCTTATCAATATGGCCGTGGTCCCTACGACCACAGTCTCTATCTTCAGCTCCTCTGTTATTTCATTAAAGATGAAGAGAACATTTGTACCGATTCTCATTTATATCTTCTCAAAATGATTAAAACGATGACCGAGTAACCTTTCCAAAACCTTGAGCTAAAACAAAAGAGGTTCAACATGAAACTCCTGTCTTCTTCTGCAGCATCCACTGGAAAGGGGGTACAGGAGCAGCTGAGCCCAGCGCACAGCTTCTTCTCGATGTTGTGAGGTTTTCGGTTGAATTGTTGGTCCGTTCGCTTGCTTGGTTGTTTGGTGTTTGCTCCAATGTTTGCCTCCAGGACGGATGGGGACCGAAAGAAATGAGAAAGCAAGGGAGGCCGCGGCGAAGGCGAGGGCAGCCCCCACCCGGGCTCACGCATGGAGAGGAGATTACACCCTGCTGTCGCCCAGAACCCGAGGCAGACGGAGCCACACTGTGCTCACACACACATCTGTCCTTGACTTCGGCACACTTTCCGAAACTGTGGATTTTACGGGTCCCGATGGAAAAGAGTCACTTAATGATTAATGATAGTCATAACTTACTTTTTGTCCTTTAAAAGCCATTTATATCTAGTTTATGATTTTAAATTATTATATCTCTAGTTTATGATCTTAATCAATATTTTCCTTTGTAACTGTTACTATGCACTTTTACGTTTACATTGATTAAATTATAACAATGTTATTGTGAGATCACTTGCAGGGAATGAAATGCTAGGCTTTGGGGATGCTTGCTCGAGGTGCACCCCAGTCAGACATCTGAGAGTCGAAGTCACAGCGACACACTTCTAGGCCTCTTCCAGGGTCGCCACCCATGACTAGGGGCCAGAAGTGGCAGACGGTCGTGTGGAGGCGCCCCCCAGCGTCAGCACACGTATAAGAGGTTGCAGAGCCTGAAAGAGACACATCACATAGGACAAAATGCTCGCTAAACAGGAAAGGGGGCTCTGTCATAGGTCCATAAAAGCGTTTAGACAGCCCTACGAACCCTTTGTCTATTTCCGTTTACATGAATGACTTAAGGGAAAGTCAGTAAGACTTTGAAATTTTTAAACCAAGCATTTTTCTCTATAGAAAATGAATTCTTAACCAAAAGTAAAATGTATATTTTTCAACTATCATGATTGGCTTGATTAATAAGATATTAATATAAAAATACTAAACCCCTAAAGAAATTTTAACCACAGCGTTCCCTGGACCAAGTCATACCAGTCTCTGGTAATTGATAATCTGCGCAACTGGTTTTCAAAAACTGGCTCAAACGCAGGGCTTCACACACTCATGGTACCATGTGGTCTGAGCTTCATCTTAGAACTATTTCTGGAGTCATATTCTGCACGTTCATGAACTGGGGTCAATTATGGGTGCAGAGGTCATTTCTGAGCAGTGCCATTGCATTTCTGCCTCTGGCCCCTCCCCATCTGCCCACCCCCCGCAAAGCTGCGGCACCCCCAGCGCCGTGTCACAGGAGACGTCCTCTCCTGGTGCACCCGAAGACGCCCAGCAGGCGGGTGCACGGCAGCTTCTGGAGCAGTTTGACCGCACACCCCCGGTGTCAGGCAGGGTTTCCACCACTCAGGCCATTTGCTTGCACTGCCTTCTGAGAGCGCATCTTATTTTCAGAAAACCTCTGAATTGAGGTGCTACCAAACAGTGCCGCAGAGAGCACATTTCAACACCGGTGAGCCTGCACCTTGCGGTGTCTACCGCCCCAGCCCTCAATCAGACACAGCCCGCTGAGGAGCACCGCGCTCCGCCGGCGGCTGGATTTCACCGAGCGCCTGTGCTCTGAGAAGGTCACTGCCGCATCCCGATTTCCGCTGATTTCTTTGAGCTCATCATGTAACACACGGGAGGACAACGAAGAGTTCAGGGACGGGTAGTCTTCTATTTTCTTTAGCACAGAAAGTAAACTATTTTATGATTCACGATTGCTCTTTTCAGGTCAAAACTCACCCAAAACTAAAGACCTACGCAAAAGCCTGTTGTCACAGCCTGTCCCCCTGACACCTACTTTACCTTCTTTATTTATCAAGGTCTCTTCAGAGTGTGAAATAATCACATTTGTCTTCAGGGGTTAAAGAATTCACTCTCTTGACACCTGTTGTCGCTTTTAGATCCCTCGAGAGCAGAAAAGAAAGAGAGCAAGTGTCCAACCCCAGGCTGCGATGGAACCGGCCACGTGACCGGGCTGTACCCGCATCATCGCAGCCTGTCCGGATGCCCGCACAAAGATAGGGTCCCTCCAGAAAGTAAGTCGTGTTGCCCCGTCCCTCGCACACACACCTGTGGCTGTCTCGTCATCTCTCTTGCCTTGTCATTTCCATCTGTTCAAAGGGCAGCCCCCCAGCCCCGGTGCACTCGTGGGGGCTGATGGGCTCTAGACCTCGTCCTCCAATGGGCAGTGTGTCCTCAAGGTCCTTGCTGTGGGACCAGCCCCAGGATGGAGCACAAGCCCTAACCCTCTGCCCCCGTGGGCAGGCCTGGGCGCCAGGCCTGTTTTCTTGTCCACCTACTCTGTGACTTCGGGCTGGCCACTGCCCTCCATGCCTCCTCTCAGGCTGCAGAACCGAATGCAGACAGCCTGCACCCCACCCCTCCAGCACAAAACGGCTGTGAGCCCCAAGGAAAACCACTTGGGAATCCTTCTGCCCAGTTTCCCGGACCTCTGCATATAAATGAATCAGGATTTGTATTTGTGTTCTATGGCATTTTATTCAAAAAGTCTGTTTCATGTCACAGTTGTCCCAACATTTCTACACAATGAAATCTTAAATCAGGAGGTTATGGCGGGTGGGTTTTGATCCCACACATTTGCTTTAATCAGTTAGGTCTTAAATTTTTGAAGCAACTAAATTTTCTTTTAGAACTGAACCAAAGTACACCTTTTCTATCTTTCTCGCAGCACATGAAGTGTACCAGCTATTTTTAAACAATCAGAACTGATTGTGCAGGGAAACAGCCTGTTCTCAGAAAGGACTGTGTGTCCATAAGAACTTGAGTCTGAGGGTCCCTCGTGTCTGAGACACCGCGACTAGGCAGGAAGGCGGAGTCACTGGGCTTGAGAGAAGATGAGCGGACCGGCTGTTTACTGGGACTTTTGAGACCTGTCCCATTAAAATGCTAACTCTGGGATACCTGAGAGGCAAATCCATTGGAACCTGGAGAAGCTTAGAGTGCTTGAGGCTTAGCACACAGGCTTAGCAGAACATTTTCACGTAAAACATATTTAGAAGCTGTTGTGGCTCCAGGTTTTCAAATGGCTGCTGAAATGAACAAAACCACACTTCTGCCCATGTCCTGAGAGCGGGGGAGAGGGGCGTGGGCACCAGCGGCTCTGCCCCGTGTGTTACATGACCAGGGAGACCGCATGCGTGGCCGCAGCAGCTGCCCCCGAGCCCAGCACTCCGCTCGCACGCAGCCCACACTCGTCAAATCCCCTCCAAGCCTGCAGGCAGTGCCGGCCCGTTTTCAGATGAGGAAAACGAGGTTCAGACTCCACCGCCACCTTTCCAGGCTGAGTGCAGGGCCCAACCAGCGGAAGACACGGTCCTTTTCCAACCAGCGTGAGCGGGCTCGCACTGGCCTGGGTAGGTGACTGAGCGGGATCTGGGCCTGCGCCCCTCTGAATCCCGCGCCTGCCCGTCTCCGCTGAGACCTGGGTCCAGCCCCATCTCATGCCAAGCAGCATGGGACCGTGGGCTTGGTACACACTCTCTGTACTTGGTTTTCCTCACCTGCAAAATAAGGGTTAAGACCGCGCGCTAATGTCTTAAGAGAAATAGCTTCTTTATGCCATTTTTCTTTAAGGCATATATTTTCGCCTTGAAAATGGATCAGTTTCTTTTCATGGCTGACAAATTCTCCTGACTCCATATTTTCACAGGAAAAGTCTAAATGTAGCAGAAATAGGGACCATGCTCCAACAAGTCGCATGTTGAACAAGCTCTTGCAGACCACACCTGGTCTCACCTGTGCCAGGATGAGTGGGGGCTCAGCTCCACCGCTGACCCCACAGACGCCTCCGCAGTATTTGCTCACATTAAATTCTTTATGACACCTTGCAAATGTGAAAATGTCACACTCCAGTTGAAGTCCCTAAAGTAGTCTGCAGCCCCCATTTGCAACACACAGTGTTAGAAACAGGGCACGCTGCTGCATCAGACCCCTGCGCTGGTCCTCCGTGAGCCCCACCGAGGCAGGGTGCGCGGCCTCTGCAGGCATGGCCCTGGGACCCCTGTCCGGTGGGAGAAAGAAGGAACCGTGGCTTTTTCTGAAAGCGACTGCAAGAGACTGGGCCTGAAGGAGGCATGCAGCAGGGACAAGAAGGCCGGGGCAGGTTCGGAAAGCTTCCCCAAGACAGGCTCGCAGGGCTGGGAGGCCGGCTCATGGGAGAGGGAGACACCGGTGAGACAGAGGAAGGCAAGGCCAGGCGTCTCGGGACGCAGCCTGGCGGTAAGAGCGACGAGAGGCTGGATCTGCCCGCTGCAAGGAAAGCGCTGTCGGCTCTCCCAGTGGCTGTTGAGAGCAAGGGCTGTCGTGGCGGTCAGATGCGCGGGTGCCCTCTGGGCCAACTCTCTTCACAGTGCTGGTGGACACTGTAGTGAAGTTGCCCAGACAGGAGCCACAAATGAGAGTTCAGGACGTAAAAGTGTAGAAAGGCAAAGTGCCAGAGGAGAGGCAGGTAGAGGGAAATCAGAGGGACACGGAGGGGACCGGGGAAGGATGGTATTTCCACCTGGGTCCCATGTGTGAAGGGGATTTGAGGTCAGAAGTCCATGGGAAGGACAGGAGGGCAGTGGCGAAGGGTGGGCTGTCTGCATGGTAAGGAGGCAGAGGCAGCGCAGACTCGGCGTGGCAGGGGTCCTGTCACTTGGCTCGGGACAGGGGCACCGTCACGTTGAGGTCTGCACCGCAGAAACATGTGAAGGAGTCAGCTGTCTGCAGGGACACTGAGTGTAGAGGAAAGATGAGTGTCCCTCTGAAAGCAGTTGTGTCACTGGAAGGGTTTGTGTGATGTTATACCAGGGTGATAAAGTAGGAGAGTCCAGAATGAATGACGTGGGCAGAGCAGGACCCCAGAGGCAGGGGAAGAGCTTGCTTGGGAACGAGGGCCACTGCCTCCTCTGAACCGGGCAGAGACGCAGGGAGTGGGGCCAGGTCGCCCAGGAGGAGGGCGCCCTGGACCCCCTTCCAGCCAGGCCCCACCCAGAGCCAGCCCAGCTCTGCTCGCATTGTCCCCTCGCCGCTGATTCCGCTTAGAGCTGCAAAGGCGGAGCCAATTTGGCAGGAGCTGCCCAGAGAGAGGAGACGAGGTGTGGGGCAGCACGCACGTTCTACACGTTTACGGGAAGGGGGTGGTTCTAGAAGGAAAAGGTTGCAGAAAATAGAACCGTGTGACTCATTTGGGCAGACTTTGTCGGGGGAGCCTTCTGGGTACACCTGCGTTAGGTGAGTCTCACAGGGAAAGCCCCAGCAGGACCCAGCCACGCTGCTTCTGGAAGGCGGGGGCCAGCTGTGCTGGGGCCAGTGTCATGGGCCACTTCTCTTGACTGTCCACCTTCACGCCACACACCCACCTGCCTTCCCCCACAGCCCAGAGCAGTGGCCCATCCACCGAGGAAAGAGGCCCGTGGCTACGCCGGTGCCATAGGCAGGCCGGTTGCCGCCGGGGGCACCTGGCCGCTGTGCACTCCGCGGCCCATGTGCGGGTTCACAGGAACAGCTGCGCAGTGCTGACTGTTCCAGATTTAACTCATTTCATTTAAAAATAAGGTTTGGGGTTGTCTCTTTACCCATGACCACCATGCCTCCATGACGCTGTGCGGTTTTGAAGCAGCAGCAGGGCTTAGGTGTGGGACCGAGGTAGGGGCCCTTGCCTCCCTACCCCACCGGGCCAGCTTGGTCCTCGTGGCTCGCCCTCCAGCTCCACTGGGTGCACCCCGCGTTGCATGCCGCTCAGATGAGGCTGAGACACGTGTTTTCCTGACCATGCCCATCACGCCCGTCTATGGGACTCTGTGCTGTCCGTGGGCCCCGTTGTTAGAAGAGCGGCGCGCTCCCGCGTCCGACCTGCCCTGTGTTTTAATGCTGCACTGTTTTCTCTGCCTCTCCCGTCAAGTCCTTGCCATGCACGAGAATGTCCTCAAGTGTCCTACTCCGGGCTGCACGGGGCGAGGGCATGTGAACAGCAACAGGAACTCCCACCGGAGGTAAGCCCGGCATGCGGCGCCGCCCGTGGGGTGGCCCTCGGGAGGCCCGCACACCTCTTGCCCACCCCGGAGGACGGAGCCTGTGGACCCCTGGCACACGGGGACCCAGGGGCTCAGATCCCTTTTCCACAGATGGGGCTTTTAGCTGCCTCACCCACCTGGAAGGTGCCATTCTAGGTATAACATCTAAGATGGAGCCAGGACCGTTGGCAGCACCTGGAGAGAACGCAGTAAGGGCTCCCTTGTCCTCCAGAGAGTGGGAGGCCCCGTGCCCCGCGCACCAGGCGCAGCGGGACTGAGTGCAGGGAGACTGCGCCGTGCGTGATGCACCACGGCTGCCACCAGCCGCTGCCAAAGCCCCGTCGCTGGTGTGGACCTCACCAGACAGCAGCAGGTGTCGGCAGCGTGTGGCGTGGGGGGGGCACCAGGTGGCTAGGTCTTTCCCGGCCAACTGCTGCCCGCCCGTGCTCTGGGCACATCCCTGTCTCTCTTCCTCCCTCATCCGCCTTTACTACGTTGCCTTCAGCTCAGCCTGACGCTTTCTTGCGGAAAGCGGTTCTGTTACAAACGTGTGTTACAGCCCCATCTCAGCCTCATGGCGCCTGTAAAACCTCTAAAGGGGGCTGCCGTGAGCTTCGCTTGGGGCTCTGCTTTCCTCACCGCAGACTCTGGTCACTTGTGTTAAACATACAGAAACCAGTAGCAACCCATGCCCTGAGCCCTTCCGAGAGCAAGCGCGAGCGCGAGCACGGCCTGGGCTTGTGCTGTGGAAGGAGGTCGGGGTGGGCGGCCGGGGCCCTGCTGAGCGCAGCTCAAGGGCGCGTCCCCATACCAGGTCCTCTGTCCCACTTTCATGCAGCTGCACACACAGACTGAGGGCCACGTGGGCCTCCACTCCGTGGGCATGTGATGTCACAGAAATGGCAGACACCATGGCTTTAGAAGAGCAGATTAGGGGCTTGTCCCTAAGGACACAGCTTCGAAACGGTTCCCAGCAGTCCTGGAGAGCATCCTGCCTGCCTCTACCTCTCTTCAGGGGCGGGCCAGCTGCACGCTGTGGTCAGCAGGGCTCACGGGGTTGGCCCAGGTCTCCGTCTCCGGTGCCAGCCAGAGCCCTGCTCGCCCAGCCCCAGCCCACCCTGCGGTGAGCCCCTGCTCTCCAGAACCATGCACACCCCAGAATGGAGCCTGTGTCCAGCATTGTCACTAGCTCATGTTCTCTTGAGTGTCGCGGAACTCGTTAACTGTCACTGGAAAGGATGGAGTGCACTCTACGCAGGGTGTGGCCAGCAGCACTGTCTGCTGGGGACAAGAGGGAACACATCAACTCTCCCATCCCCGCCATCAGGAAGGCCAGCTTGGTTTGGGAAATGGCCCCCCACCCCCGATTGGGGTCTGGTTGTGCTGACGGGGGGCGGGGGGGGCGGCGACCAGGTCTGTGCGCTGCAGAGCCGTCTGGGAGGACAACTCACCCCTGTCTGTCATTGCAGCCTCTCTGGATGCCCCATTGCTGCAGCAGAGAAGCTGGCCAAGGCCCAAGAAAAGCACCAGAGCTGCGATGTGGCCAAGTCCAGCCAGGCCTCAGACCGCGTGCTAAGGTAACCAGCTCAGAGTGTGCCCGTGTCCTGAGCTCCGTCGGCAGGCAGCACCCCTGCCGGGCTTGGGACCGTGCAGGAGGCAACGGTCACGCTCAGGGACAGGGCTGAAGCTAAAGGTCGTGGTGCTGGGAGCGAGACCCAGGCTGCCCTCACCCCCCCTCAGGGCCGTGGGAGGGCAGAGAAACCCACTATGGCCCTGACGTCAGCCCCCTTGCCGCACGCCCCATGGCCCCTGTCATGGGCGAGTCACACTGATCATTGTGTGCTCTGCCTACTCAGCACCTGGCGCACCAGCAGCCTCCCTGTTCCCTGCCTCCCTGGGGACCCTGGGGACTCCACCATGGGGGACATCACCCTCCCGGCACAAGGCGCTGGCATGGAGCCTTTGAGGGGGGTCCCACTTTTTTGTTAGAGGGAAAAAGGCACACCCACGTACGCAGCCTTGCTTCTGTTGAGTAGTTTCCTGGGGAACGAGTCACTTGGCGGTGCCCCTGTTGGGCTCTGCTGGGCATCACCTCCCAGGTTGCTGGAAGGTGTCCCCACAACCTGGAACCCCCTTTCACCCTCCAATAGAAAAGTCAGAGTCTTTGCAGAAAGTGAGAAATATTTAAATAGACAAAAATAAGAAAACCGAACCATGATCCTAGCACTCAGAAAGTCCCTTAATTGGATTTGGTGTGCATTCTTCTAGATTGTTCTCTGTGTGGGTGTTGCCAGTCCGACCCCCCCAGGGAGCCTGTAAAGTCGTTCATCTCACAGAAGGTGAGACTGACAACAAACCAACCATGGGACCTCCCTGGGAGCCCCCCCGCAGCTCACTGTCAGTTACTGGCAGTGTAAGAACCCCCACAGAAATCCCCTCGGGCTACGTACATCTGAGGAGGTTTCGAGGGAAGGTAGAGAGAGACTGAAGTGGGGGCTGGTGTTCACTTCCTTTGCCCACTGTGGCCAGACCCCAGAGACCTGGCAGGAGCCCCATCCCACCCCCTTCCTAAAAAGCCACCAGGTCACCAGCCCCTCCGGATCAGCACCAAGCCTGCGTTGCAGCGGGAAGCTTCATGGTGGCTGGAGACGGACAAGATTCATTCTTAACTGCAAATGTCACCTTGTTCAGAAACAAACCTGAAACAACAGCGTTTTACCTTGTTTCTGTGGCTTCATAGTTGCTGGTCCCTTTCTTTTGGTGAACATAATGGAGAAACACATCAAACGAAAACAAAACAAGATAGAGGACCAACAATTATGCACCTACAGTTTTCCTTACAAGCCCAGTGGGTGTGGGGAGGGAAGGTGTTAACTCAGAGAAGGACTCAGTGCAGCCAGGCCGAGGGACACGGCTCTCTGAGGACAGCTTGAGCCCAGCTGGCGCTTCAGCCTCGTCTCAGGCCCTCTGCCCCAAGGCTCGCCGCAGACACTGGAGTGCCCCTTATGAGCAAGGCTGGAGGGTGGCCTCCATCTGTCCCCCTTACGTCCGTCCCCACAGTATCACCATACAAGGGATGCTCACTCAGCAGGGTAAGAGCAGAGGTAGGACGGAAAGAAAAAGAAAAAGAATATAAATCTACTCTCACTTAACAAAGTGTGATTTTAACTCTTTAAGTAAATTTTCCAACAAGAATTTAAGACTGGAGTAAGTGCGTCCAGGCCTGTCCAGACTTCATCTCCTCTGCAACCCCCTGGCTCGGGCCCGTCCTGCCCGCCTTGTGTCACCAGAATGCCCCCGACCCCCACTCCAGGGCCTGGGCCCGTCCTCCCTCCCCTGAGCCAGCCCCACCTGCTGGGGGCTCAGGGCGGTGGCTGGCCCAGGCTGAGCCCATGCCACCAGTCCCCATGATGCCTCCCCTTTCCACTTCCTGTCCCTTTTCTGGGGTGCTCTTGCCACCACCTTGGGAGTTGCCTTTCGTGATTTCACTCATTCTGCAAGAGCCAGTACCGACTTCTCTGTCAAAGTGGAGCCGAATCTCACAGCCAGAAGTGGCTTCTCTTCCCCAGAATCCCAACAGCATTTGGGTTCAAGATAGTATCAGAGACACAGGCACACACACAAAAGAGCACCCTGGAGGGTGCGGCCTTCGTGGCAGAGCCGGCTGCTCCATGCGTTTATGCGGCCACCCTCCCCCGTGCCACCTGGCGGATACCTCCAATGATAGACGTTCGGCTAACCGCCGCCTGGTTTTGTTGATTCGACAAGTAAATACGCTAAGTTCATGACATCCAAGCAAAACGCCTTGGTGATTTGGTAAATAAAGGTGTTCACCTGAGGGGAAGCTGAGTGAAGGGCACCACTTTTCTGTAAACCTTAAATTATTTCCAAAAATAGGTTAAAAATTACACCTATTAGGTAGAGAACTAGCTGGACACACATATACACGCTCACACAGATAGAATCTTAAGGAGTGAGTAATAATGGAAGGATCCTCTACTTAATTTATTCCAAAATCTAGAAAAATGAATGACTTCTAGGTAAAAATCCTGAAAGTGTATGCTAATGTTTGTCAAAATATATTATTGCACCTTCCATTTTATTGTCCAGGTGGATAAATTTGTATCTAGTTTCATCTCAGCCTATGCCCCCGGGAGCATTTCTTTCATGTCCTCTTATTTTTAAGGGACAGTAACTCCTTAACTCCCTTCATTCTCATGTAATTTTTGCTCTTTGCAAAAGAAAACACCTGGATGCAGGACTCTCCCGCCCTCACACCTGCCCTCTTCACCAAGCCCACCAGGCCCCTGAAAAGAGAGAGAGAAAAGGGGGAAAAATTGCATCGTTTATTTTTGTTCTTTTTATTGCCAAAGTTGACATTTAGGCAGCTAGCTTATTTGGTGCTACATGTTACAGTAACCTTGGTCTTTTCGTGGGGAAATAGAATTGTGATTTTAGTGTGAGGCCCCGGTCCTCACTGCAGCTCAGAAGCAAGCCGCTCTGATTTCGATGTGAACCCCGTCTTCCCCGCAGCCACGAGAAAGCCAGCTGTCGATTGTTTCTTGTTTGCTTACAGGCCAATGTGCTTTGTAAAGCAGCTCGAGATCCCCCACTACGGCTACAGAAACAACGTCCCCACCACCACGCCGCGCTCCAACCTGGCCAAAGAGCTGGAGAAATATTCCAAGACTTCGTTTGAGTACAACAGTTACGACAGCCATGCTTACGGCAAGCGGGCCATAGCTCCCAAGGTGCAAACCAGGGACATATCCCCCAAAGGATGCGATGGTAGGAGGTGCACACTCTTATACACGAGAGTCGCGCTTGCCGTTGATGATGTTGTTGTTGTGTGTATCCATTTCCTACAAGCCGACCAAGCATGTGGTCACTCGCTGGGTCCCCAAGAGCAGCGCGCGCCGTGGGCGACCGTTGGCTGACAGCGAGGGCCCATGGGGTGGGGAACGGGACCGCACAATGCGGACAGAGCGTCGTGCTCGTCCGCTTCCTGCTGTGGCTGGGACCGTGTCCTCGTCTCTGTAAACGTCCCCGAATAGGTGGCCCGGCCTAGATCAGCCGGGGCAGCCAGCAGCAGGGGCCCCGAGTCCTTGGCGGTTTTGGGAAGGCCTGTGCCACCCTCCTCGTGCTCAACCCTGGGTGCGCCGTAGAGCCGTCGGCGGGGAGATTTGAAATTCTGGTGTTCGAGCTGCACCCAGGAAACCAAAACCCCAGGTGTCCCCTGCCTGGTGGCATTTTTAAAGTCCCAGTGACTGTCCCGTGCAGCTGAAGGTGGGCGACTTCTGCTGCTATCACCCGTCCCCTCCAGCAGGCAGGGACCCCGGTCTACTCTCTCCCAGGGAGCGGACCCTGCTGTGACGTGCCTTTGCCACTGGCCACACTCAGCCACCACAGCATCCACCAGCAAACTGTAGCCGAGGGGTCACACCAAGCCCTATACTTTCCAGGAACGGGCCAGTGTGAGCCCCTCCCAGGGTGGTGGCCGTGACATCGGCCTGTCTCGTCTCGGAGCCCCTGGTCAGCGGGCACTGAAGGGGCAGACCGTGCCTCTTTGATTTTACTTACTTACCTAACCATGGCCGTACTTTAAATTCTGGGTTACGTGTACTTAGTTGGCGAATTTTACTCATTGGATGCGGGTTGCATAACTTTCGATGGTTTAAAAGCCTTGTCTCTAGCAGAGGCAAGGAGACAGATTTTTAAAGATCTTCAAGCTCCTCTCTGAAAAAGATGCTTAATTAAAATCAGAGCACACCGAAAATTCATTTAAATTGAATGTTTGGGGAGTTCTGAAACCTTTTTATAATTCAATATGAGTAGCTATTTCTAAGTTATGTTAGTCATTACTTGCCTTAATAACAATCAGTTTGGGTCGTGAATAGAATTTAATATTTCTTTGATATATCAAATATTGATTATCCTTGCATGTATCAATTCTTAATATATAGGAACAACGATAGAAATAGGAAAAAGGAAGTAGCCTGCAGTACAACAGAAAATAATTATTTTGTTTTATTTTGTAACAATAACTTGCCGGTCTCAGGTTTTGTTATAATTTCATTCATCTGATTGCTAATGATGGATCAAAAGAAGGGGACCCGTGCACCCAAGGACCCTACCGTGCGCTCGCGTTCTCAGCGACACGGCCAGGCCCCCCACTCCCACTCGCTTGGTTGTTGCTGCTGCTCTCTGTGGCCTGATTCCCTGGGCCTCGTTGTCGTGGTTGGGCTGCGGGTGAGGCTATGACCCGCAGAGCCCGTCTTCGGGGTGACAGTGCCCTGCAGAGCATTAGACGTCAGGCCTGCCCGAGCCTGTTCTCGGCTCCCCAGTAGGCGCCCTGGGCGGCTGGACACGCTCGTCCCCCCGGGTGCCGTGTGCAGAGTGGGTTGGCGGGAGCAGGGCCTGCCCTGCCGACTCAGACTGCTGGGCCCCCTTGGGGACAGCTCTGAAGAGGTGGGCAAAGTGTTATGTCGATTATCAGCATTAATCCTCGCTGCCCCAAAAAATATGCCTGTTGTTAAAAGCTTGGGCAGAGCCATGCTGTTCCGCTGACCCACAGGAAAACGAGAATATAGAGAAAAAACTTCACTGTTAGGTCTTCAAGAAAGTAAAAAAGTAGGAAAGACACCCTTTTAGCCCTAAATGTTTCCTGAAAAGAAGACCAGTGGCCCCGTTTCTCTTCCACTAGACTCGCCCGGCGGACTTCCAGAACGTCAGGGGATGTGCCCGCTGAGGATGCAGGGCCGGGGGCGGGCGGAGGAGAGCAGGAGGCAGCACAGGGGGACTGCAGTCAGCAGCCACCTGCCAGGAGTGCACCCCCGCCACTTGCTTTAGGCGCACAAAGAATTCAGTCATTGCTTCTTAAAAAGGCAGTGAAATTAGCCTGCTGTGTGGGGTGGTAGGGGGAGAACCGTGCTTGGGAACAGGAAGCAGCCCTGGAGCTGCAGGAGGGACAGGAAAGGGGGACCTCCTCCCCCCGTCTGCTCGGCACCACTAGGACCCCACCCTCTGGGAGCAGAGCGCTCAGCACAGGGAGGCCACCTCGTGCATTCTTCCAGACACGCCCTCATAGCTGTCCTTCTGTCTCTCCACCTGCCTGTCCTTCTCTCCATCCGCTTATTCATCCATGCGTCGACCACCATCCACCCGCCATCCACCCATTCGTTCATCCGCCCCCCCCACCACTTTGTCTTCCCATCTGTCCGTACACTCACCTGCCTCTCCGCCTACCTGCCTGCCACCTATCTGTCTACCCTCTCCCGCATGGTAACCAGCTTCAGGGAAGGAGCGTGGTGCCCGAGAAGGCAGTTAGAGACATGCCCGTGCACAGCGAGCCGAGGAGCCCGCGGAGCCCGCGGAGCTGCCTGAGCGCCCTGCGGCGGCAGGTGGGCAGCGGACGGCGGGCGGGCCCGTGAGACCGGGTAGACAGCAAGCAGTCAGGGGGTAAAGGGGGGAGAGAGAGAGAGAGGGAGAGAGAGAGAGAAACAAGCCAGGAGATCTGCGGGTCAGTGCGGACTGCCAGTGGGCTGCCGAGGCCACACTTGGCGCCTGAGAGCAGAGACAGGGCAGGGACGACTGGGCAGACGGTGAGACACGGACATGAAGTCCACATGGAGGGAAAGGGCAGAGAGCAGAGGACTTGAAACGGGGGCCCCACTCCCGCCCCCTCCGTGGACGCCAGGCCGGCATCCCTCAGACCCCCGCACAGCCTGTCCTCCTGGTGAGCTGAGAACGGCTCTTGCAGCTTTAAATACTTGGAAAAAATGAAAGATCTTGTGACATGTAAAAATGATGTGAGATTCACATTTCAGTGTTCACAAGTTAACTTCTCCCATCCCACACCCTCCACTGCTCACTTGGCTGCAGAGCCCAGCGGCTCCAGCAGAGGCTGAGCCACCGGCACTATCTCTCCGAGCGGTTTGCCGGCCCCTCAGGGCTGTCACAAACCCTAAGCACACGGCCCCGCCCGAGTGGCCGTTCCCAGCTTCTCGATGCTCCTGACCTTAGAGCCCTTTCCTCTCCTTTGCTCCCCCTCCCTGTCTTCTGTCCAGTCCTGGGTCCGGGCCTCGTGGTTGGGGGGCCCTCGCAGAACCACCGGGGCAGCTTGCCAGTGGTTCTCCCCGCTTCCCATCTGGCCCTCACTAGTCCCTGGGCCGAGCCCCCTCACCCTCCACACCCGCCCCTGCCAGCTTCTCGCTGGAAGATGCCCTCCCGCTCCCCAGCCAGGAGCTGCCCCGCATCAGCACGCTCTGCCCGGTGGGCCCTGCCCCGCTGGCTGACAGAGCCGCAGCCTGCGCTCGGCCGCCCTCCTCGCGCCTGAGCCCCAGTGCGCGCGTGGGCGTGAGGCCACGGTCTCCCGCGTGGCTCTGGGTCTCCTCCCTGGTAACGCCACGGGCGCTGTCCTCCCGCTGGGCCGCGAGCTCCCAGGGGCTGAGAGGCCTTGTGTTCAGGTTCTTACCCGGTGGCACCAGGTGGCACCCCTGCTAACAGGGATGGGGTGGAGGGGGGAGAGAGGGCGAGAGAAAGGGAGTGGGGGGAGGAAAGCCAAGGACCCTTCTTAGACAGGACACGGTAAGCCCTGTGAGGAAGCGACTTGCACGCCGACGTCACCTACCAGGATAGCCTTACCGGAAAGCCCCTATGTGCCCTTTGGGTGTGCACCTGGGCTTGGGCTCCCCCGTGAAAGACCACAGACGTGCACCCCAGGCCGAGAGGCAGGGCGGACCGCAGCAGAGGCAGAGGCCCGAGGCTGCCCGGCCCACCTGGTGGAGTTAACCCTCAGGAGGCGTATTTGTGGACTGTGCTCCTTTCGGCCTGGCTTTCATGGAAATTCAGAATGTAAGGACACACTTATCTATTCCCCAGAGCAGCAATTTTCAACTCTTTTCATCTCACAGCACACACAAACTAATTACTAAAATTCTGCAGCACACCAAAAATATATTCTTTGCCAATCTGACAAAAAAAAAAAATAGGTCTCATTTTGATTCATTTACCCTAGCCAGCTGTGTTGGCTGTTGTCGTTTTTTATTTGACAGCCTAAGGGACAAGAGGCCAGTGCCCTGACTAAAAGTTGAGTGTCGTGTGTTTTAAAATTCTTGCGGCACACCGATTGAAAACCACTGCCTTACAGGAATACATTAACACACGAGACAGCGGGCACTTCTCAGAGAACGAGGCACACAGGTAGTAAGACTCTTACGAGCAGAGCAGGGCAATAACCGGGTCCTAGTTGGAAGGTGTTTTCCTTTGTTTGGTTTTATTGATCATATTTAATCCATACGAATATCACATGGTTTCTCTTTCTCTGGCGAGACCAGCCCGCTCTCTGAGGGGCACTTCTCAGTGGGGCGTGGGCCGTGGGCCCCGCCTCTGGGTTCATGACCAGGAAGGCGTGGCCTGCAGAGCCGCAGGGCTTGCAGCTCTCGTGGCGCCCGGTGACGTGCTGGCACCTTAGAAGGACGCTAACAGACTCCTGGCTGCTGGCTGCTCGGAGACAGTATGGCTGAGAACAGCTGCTTTACCAAAAGAAACACCCATGCCCTTTACTGTGGTGCCGGCCTCCCTCCTGGCCCGGCAGGGTGAGAGGGGCTCCCTCTGTGGGGAGGCGGGGTCATCCCCATGCCCAAGGCTTGGCGGCGCCCTCTGGTGTCCGCACGGTGTGGCTGTAGCTCACTAACACTAGGGTTTTGCAAACGTTTCGCAGATAATACTAGGACCCAGGGCCTTCATCGCCCGAGAGGTTTGGAGCATGAAGACTCTTATTTGCATTTGGAACAAAACATTCCGTGAAAGGACCCACCTGCCCAACATGCACCTGGAACATGGGAGCGTGCCTCTGCGCCAGGCCTCCCCAGGGTGCCATGAAGTGGAGTCTTTGGGGCACACTTTTGGGGAAGTAGACACCCTTTACCAAAGCTGGCTGCACTTTGTTGCTGGACACGCGGCGTCCTGCCTGCCTTGGACAGTGAAATGTACTCATTTCTAAACAAAACTGCTTTTCTTATTGCTGTGGACTGCATTTTTTCCTGAGCTAGTGGCTAGCCCTCACTGGGGGGGGGGGGGTGCGGAAAACCCCATCTAAGTATTATTTTATTTCTCCCAGGATGTTTATATCCCTACTTTTATTACAAATAAGTGAACGATGTTAACCTACAAACCCCCACACGTGTGAGCCTCTCGCGCTGCACACTGGCACTACCCGCTCCGCGTGACCGTGGCGGCCCCAAGGCGACCTCCTGAGGGACGGGCTCCCTGGGGCCCCTCCGCCCCCGCCCCCTCTCCCTGGCCCTCTGCGCTCAGAGTTGAGCGCGCTGCCCGCCCAGTGCCGTGTGCCACGGGGCTAAGGCTCCCTCAGGAAGGACAGAGGGCAGAGGCCCCATGGCCCTGCACGCCGAGAGCGTGGTGACTGGCTCCCAGGGCTGAGCGCACTCCGATGGGCAGCGTGGAAATAACTTACCTGTGAGTCATTCCTGCCTGGGGGGCTCGAGTGTGGGGCTGACCCGCTGGTCTGTGCGAGGAAGCCTGGCCCTGGCGGTTAGCTGCTCGTGCAGTGCATGGTGGGCTAGTGAGGGGCCGCGACGAGGTCGGGCGGCTTGCCTTGTCACTGTGCAGCCAGGGGGGATCAGTGAGCCCCTTCCGCGGCGTCAGGAAGGCACGGGCTTCAGCGCAGGCTCTCGAGTTACTGGTGACGAAGCCTTCGTCCATTTGCAGCCCATTTGGGGCTGTTCCTCGACGTTGCTCATGATGACAGACCTTGTTGGCTGTGTGACGTTTATTTTGTCATTCTGTCCAGTTTTGCTTGCCTCTTCCTGTTGGGGGAAAGAACCGTGCCAGTCTTCCTTAGGGTGGGGCTCAGGTCACAGACCTGCTAGTGACAATTGGGAGACACGTGCGAGAGCAGGGTCAGGCTGCAGGCCCTCTCCCGCTGTCAGCAGGAGTGCAGATGGGGTTTGCGCAGGCAGCCGCAGCCCAGCCGGAACCCCGTCCTCACACCCCCATGCCATCCCGCTGCCCCTGTGCCCACGCAGGGAGCCCTGAGCTTTCTTTGGAAAGAAGGCGCGAGAGACTCCTGTGCTTCCTGACAGGCTGCTCTGTTGGGGAGAGTTCAGGATACCGCGAGGGAGATGTTTTCTGGGGTCCGCCAGCACCCTCCCAGTTTACCCATGTGTGGCCCTTGCTCCCAGGACTCAGGGTGAGAAGTCTGACCCCTGTGGCATTGATGACCCTGGCAGCGCTAGTGGGCCCATCCTCGTAAATCATCCGCCAGATGGCCCCGTCTGCTCTGGAGGGGTTCTTAGCCCTCAGGGGCCCTGCCCACCCCTGAGGGCCGGCCTGGCTGCTGGAGAGCTGGCTGCTCAGCGGAGCACCTGTGGGTGGCACTTTGTGCCCCAACCGCAGCTCACTGTGCACGTGTTTACCTTGGGCTTCCCAAGTCACAGGGTACGGGTCTCCCCTTGGCTGTCACCCTCTCACCCGCATGACTCCTTGTTAGAATCCAGGATGACATTTCTCGAAGAAAGGGGTGTTTCTGTCACATTGTCTGGTGTGCACACCCAGCCTGAGGGCCACTGTCCAGAACGCAGGTCCCCACAGGCCTCACAGGTGACCTAGGGCCTGCGCGGCTGTCAGTCTGCACATAGGACAGCGAGCCCGTCCTGGTGAGAGGAAGTGGCTGGTCTCTTGAGGGCCGAGCAGCCTGCGGGCCCTGTCGCTGCCGACAGCCAGGCCCCCGGGTCCTGAGCAGTGCGACTCGTGGGAGGGGGGGTGGGCCCAGCCCGCCCGCCGCGCCCAGCGTCCCAGGAGGCGGGCCCGCGGCTTCTCCTTGCGAGTCGGCCGCAGGCCCCGTGCCCTCCGTGCGACGCGTGTCTGCGCACAGGGCTGGCGGGAGGTGCAGGTGGCGGGCGCCAGGCGCGGCGGGGACCCGAGTCACCCCTGCCCTGTCTCCCCAGCGAAGCGGCTCTGCAAGGACGGCAGCCCCAGCAGCAGCGCCGCCAGCAGCTACGCGCCCAGCAGCAGCAGCAGCCTGAGCTGCGGGGGTGGCGGCAGCAGCGCCAGCAGCACCTGCAGCAAGAGCAGCTTCGACTACACGCACGACGTGGAGGCGGCGCACATGGCAGCCACCGCCATCCTCAACCTGTCCACCCGCTGCCGCGAGATGCCGCAGAGCCTGCCCGCCAAGCCGCAGGGCCTGTGTGCCGCCCGGGTACGCCCCCTGGCCGGGCCCCCCTGGCGGGGCGAGGGAGGTGGGACCCGCACACCCCCCGAGGCGACGCTGGCCCCTCAGGACGCAGAGCAGCAGTGGTGCAGGCCGCATGGTCTCACCGAGCCTCCTTTCTAGTTGAAGGACATGCAGTCCCCCTGAGAAATGGCTGTGATCTCTGTGCGTCGGTGAGCGCGTCCGCTTTGACGGCACCGGAGACCTGAAGGAGCAGCACGCCTTGAACTTTAAACATGAGGAAGGCTGCCAAATTAAAGGCGGGACTGTCCCTTACCTTGCTCACAACAGGTCACCCAGAGCTAGGGAGCAGAGAAGGTGCCCGTCTGACCTCTACGGGGACTGCTCCGGCCCATAGGGGCGACTGGCTTGCATCGGCTCTGACCTGCCATCTCTGGTGGTGCCGAGGGCAGGAGAGCTGCTCAGGTGGCAGCGCAGAGAACTGCCCAGCAAGGCCACTAGGTGGCCGGGGATGCCGGCGCTGTGCTCAGAGGACCTGTGAGTAGGCAGAGGGGTGTCCCCTCCCCTCCGGAAAACAAAGAGTGTCTGTCCATTACCTAGAGCTGCTTGGCCACGCTCCGTGGCCTCACCCCTGACGGTAGTGGTTATGAATAAGGGTGATTTGTACGGAGGGGGAAAGGTCAGTAATTTCATGTTCTGCAAATGCATTTCTCCTGTTACTATTTTCATTCCTAGATTTTGGGAAGGATCAGGGGCAGGCAGTTTCCATGGTGACCAGGGCCACTAAATGCGAGGCTGCCACGGGGGAGGGTCTACGGCAAGAAAAAAGAAAAGACCATGAGCCCTTATAATTTTTTTCACTTTATTAAAATTAAACTAAGACTGAGAGAATTAAATCTAACGCTATGAAGGCTTAAATTAGTATGAAAGCTTGAAATCAAGAGTGCATTTTGACAAAAGAGTTGAGGCAGAATAATACTCTATAATTTATCAAGGTAACAGCCCAAAGGACAGGATTTTTATTCCAAGCATATTCCTGCTGCCGTCCCACCCAAGGAAAGAGCTGCCAGACATTCGAGTCGGCAGCGGCATCCCCGCCAGCTCTGAGCCCCGTGTCTGCGGGGCTCTCAGGACTGGGGGGCATCCTGATTGCTCTTCTCTCTCCTTCACGCGTCCTTCCCTCTCTCCCTCCTCCTGAGAGGCGTGCTCTCAAGAATTCTTGATCTGTTTCAAAGCATCTTCAGAAAAAAAAGGAGCTCGCCCCAGACCTCTTTGTTTTTTAAGCCAGTTGACTGAATTGCAGGTTTGCTGAGCCCGGCTCGGGTCAGGCTGCGACCGCGGCGGCCGCTGCCTGGGGAACTGGGATGGCCCGGCAGCCTTTCTGACGATGGACAAGTCTCTTCGTTGTGGGAGTTTGGATTAGAGAGTCAGTTCTTGCTCCTTCCCCCCCACCCCCATCCCCGGTTCTTTTGTTTTCTTCCTCTGCAAACCTTGAAGTGTCTAGCACCAATGAAGTATCTAGCAGCAGAGGAAAATTTTTAAGTATATGTCCATTTTAAGAATATATAATTTTAGGGATAAGTACATATTCTGTATACACACATTATAATTCTGATCTCTTAATAGGTATTTGAAGTGGCGAGGAATCGAAATCAGGCATGTGTTCGGCCTTCTCCCAGCCAGGCTCACTTCTGGAAGCAGAGATGCGCTGGGGGAAGGAAGATGTAGATAGAGAATAGATTTGGTTGACAGGTGATAGACAAGGACAGGTAGCTACGTGATAGAGGAATACATGACAGATGAGAGATAGGTACATGCATACGCAGGTGACGGGTGGATGGATGGATGGATAGGTGGATACAGGACGGACTGATCAGCAGAGAGGTGACCGCAGGCACCTGGGGCAGCAGAAGTGGGTGGAGGGCCCACCTGCTTGCTCACCAGGGCTCGTGTAAGCGGCATTGGGCGCGGCGTTTCCCGTGTGAACTCTGTGCCAGTGGGAGGCGGGCTGCGGGCGGGATGGAGCCGCGCAGTCACCCGTCTGTCTTCCCACAGAACCCTGACATGGAGGTGGACGAGAACGGCACGCTGGACCTGAGCATGAACAAGCAGAGGCCACGGGAGGGCTGCTGCCCCGTCCTGACCCCGCTGGAGCCCATGTCCCCCCAGCAGCAGGCCGTGATGAGCAGCCGGTGCTTCCCGCTGGGCGAGGGCGATTGCTGGGACTTGCCCGTAGACTACACCAAAATGAAGCCCCGGAGGGTAGACGAGGACGACTCCAAAGAGATCACTGTATGTCCTTTTCCTTCAGCCCACTCTGTCCCCTCACATGGGCAGCTAGGTGTCCTTGGGGGGAAAGGCCATCAGCACACACCTCAGAGAAAATGTTTTTTCTTTAAGGAAGACCTTGAGCTAATGAGACTGTAGAACACATATTTGTTGACTCGGGAAAGATTCGTGACTAACATTGATTTGGTGAAACAAACCATTGGCTCTTTTACATGATGAATTTCATATTCTACACAAGTGTGTTCTCTTACAATTTCTCTAAGAAAATGGGTGAGCACAACCCAGTTCATTTTTGTGGGAGGCACGTTGCTGTCGCAGGGCGTCCTTGCAGGTAGAGCGTCAGAATGAGCCTTGACACGCGGAGAGTAAGCTGTGGGCTGGTGCGGAGCTCTGTGCAACTCGGCGGCGTCTGTCCTCCCAGAGCCCGGAGCTGCGCAGAGCCTACGCCAGCCTCACACACGTCACGCACGCGGCCACTAAGCTTCATGGACTGCGGTGTCTCCAAAACACCTATGTCAAGAATGTACTTTAGAAGTAGTTAAAATTTACAAATTCAGGTTATTAAAATATTGGGCTGGCCAAAAAGTCCACGGTTTGTTTTGTTTTTATCACCACTAGGCCTTTTTATCTGGCACCATTAAATGTCTGAATTTTAAGCAGGCTCTTGGGCGGGGGGCTCACACCCATCAGCTCGTCCATCTTTAGCGCCTGTCTCATCCCCAGTAGCTTCCCCAGAACCGCTGCCTTCACCGTGAAGCTCCACGAGTTTTCCCAGTGTAGACTTGGGCTTCTTCAGCATTTTGACTTCCCTAACAGACATCATGGAGCAGATAAATAGATTGGCAAGTCTTTTCTGTGTCTTTTCCAATGCTATCTGGAATCAATTTGACTGCTTCTTTCAAGTCATTTGTCTGCACCTCTCGGGTCGTGATTTCCATCATCTTCCTCCAGATGTGGCGGACCTGTCGGCGCTGAGCATGAGAGGTCTTCCGAATCTGAATGTTGCGTTTTTTAGCAAAACCAGCACAAAACAGACAGAGCACATGCCCATCTGTAGCCTCGACGCAGCGCGAGCGTCCGTCGTGGTCTGCCGTTTGCTGACCGTGGGGCGGGTTTTGTCACAGGTGAGGACCAGGTCATGGAAACCAGTCAGGCAGTTTTTGCCCTGAGCATCCTCAGTAATTAGCTTGAATTTTCTAAATGCAGTTTCATCATTTTGCAGATCAGCTAGACTCACTTCAAATACACGACCCTTCAGACCGTCTGATGGGATCTGGTTCCCTTGAGTGCTTGTGACTAGCGTTTTTCCAATATTTCGTGTCTGTTGAGCATAGCCGGTGCTTTCACATCACACCAATCTTTCTTAGAAAATGGATCGACCACTTTCTTCTTTGCTCCCTTTCTGCCACCTTCCATAAGGCACTTGTTCTTGCCTGCCACCACGGGGCTGCTCGGAGAGCCAAAAGCCCACATTTTTTTAATCCATAAAGTAAAAGACACATCTTTCACCAATAACTTATTGGCTTGGATACTTTGAGCATGTCGGCCATCTCCCGCTGTCGGCTTCTGGTGGGCAGAGGCCCCGGGCACTGCTGAACGTCTTCCCACGTGTGAGACGGCCCACGGCAGAGTTATTCGACCAGAATGTCAACGGCACCAAGAAACTTCACAGACCACTTCTGACACATTCGATCAGTCACAGCACCTTCTCTAGACACTGTACAAATCTTTGCATTTCAGTTGCATTTTTACCTTTCTTGAAATAATAAAGTGTAACACGCCAAAATGTTGCATAATTGCTTCCGTTCTCAATATTAAAATGGCTGCACAAAAATTCACCAATTTTGGTACGGTTTTTTAAATGCACGCTGATAGGACAGCTGTCACAATACAATACAACAAAATTGTTCCAAACGAAGTTAAAGACAACTAAGCACCACTAGAGCCATCGTACGGAAAAAATGTAATGGACTTTTTGGCCAACCCAATAACTGTAATGTCCTTTAGGCTAAACGAAGAAAAACTTGCTTTTTTATTGGGCTGACTTTGTTCTCCAGTGTTCAATCCTGAAAATTATAACAACTCCTCTATTCACTGAGAAATGAAAATTCTTTTCTAATGCTATGGGGAGACCACCAGCAAAGCAATAACATCCCATAGAAACAAGGAGGGGGAGAAAAGGGAAACATTTGCTCTTTGCGGGAACTGATGGAAAGTGCCTTTTTGTAAGGCCTTTCCCTCTCAAAGCCTATTGTGTGTATCCTTCAGATGGAAAATTATGGCAGGACAGAGTGGTAAGACACATTCCAGAGTGGTTTTCTCTGCTGCAGTGTTACATCGTTAGGGCCACAGAAGACATTGTAATTGAATCTCCGAGTTCATTTTAATGAATATTAAGCCCTTTTAAATCAACAGAAGTATTTCCGTCACGCAGACTGTCACGGAAGTAAACATCAGGCCTGTGTTCTCGAGACACGTTTGCTCCACATTGCCATCTATAGGAGTTTCTAGGTCACTGCAGTTGGACCCACTTCTATTAAAAAAAAAAAAATGCTGCGAAGGAATTACTTAAAACTGCAGTGTCTAAGTTGATGTCCCCCTGCCGACACTTAAGGGCCTGGGCCCAGTACTTGGCAGTGACTGCCAGCACCGCAGGCAGTCTGCAATCGCAGGCACGGTGTGCAACTGTGCGGCCGTGGCAGCCTGCGCCCATGGGGTGGGTGGGACGCTGGCCGAGAAAGGCCAGCACGGAGGTCATCCCGTGGCCAGATCACTCTGCCCCTCTCGTGGGTACGGCTGACAGAATCCTGAACAAGGCCCTGCCCTGGGACGAGTGCCCATAATTCTAGAAGTTTAGAGCAGTTCATGAGACACTAGGCCCAGCACAGGAGAGATACTCTGTGAACAGATTTCAGTTTGCATTTCCAGAAGGGGCCTCGAGTGGACAAAGGTGTATCGCGGTTTCAAAGGTAAAGTCGGGAGAGCTGAGAGATGAGAGGCAGCTGCCCCAGCGGGGACGCGGCCTTTGGTCTGTGTGTCGAGTCATCATCTGTGTGGCCCTGAAGCTGTGTTTCGCCTGCAGCCAGAAGAGCTGGACCCCTTCCAGGAAGCTCTGGAAGAAAGAAGGTACCCAGGGGAGGTGACCATCCCCAGCCCCAAGCCCAAGTACCCCCAGTGCAAGGAGGGCAAAAAGGACCTGATCACGTAAGCGTGGCGCCAGGCGCGCTGTCCCCCTTCCTCACTGCCCCCTCCTTCGGCTTATTTCTAAAAACTGACTGTATGTGCCTTGCCATCTGAGCATGCGACATTCGCAGCACATAAATGTCTCAAGCTGCTGGGTCAGCAGAGGGGCACGCCGCGGGGCCTCGCGCGTGCTCCGGCGCGCCGTGCCGCGGGGACGCCATCCTCATTCAGCCGCGCATCCTGATGCTTCTCTCCAGGGCGCTGACCCCCTTGCAGACATTGCAGCTAAACTGGAAACAATGAAACTTTTTTAAAGTTTTTTTTAAACATACTTACTATTTTGGCTGTTTTTGTTTTTGTTTGGTGGCAGATGTCCAACACCAAGGTGTGATGGGAGTGGTCATGTGACTGGTAATTACGCCTCACATAGAAGGTGTGACTTCATTTTTCTCATGGTGGATTCTGTCTTTTCAATTTATTGTTTTCAGCTTACCTCAACAATGCTGTCAGAGTGAAAACGTTCAGCCGTGTGTTGCCCCTTGAAGTGCTCTGTGTTGGCCTCTAAACGCATGCTGACGGGCGTGTTGTATAGTGTGTTTCATTGGAAAACGAGCTCCCTAAATTGGGACAGTTCTTTACAAGCATTTAAACTAGAGTGCAAATATTTTTATCTTTTCAAAAATGGTTTATTAACAGATCTGTTGTCTTAAATTTATATGTAAACGTATGCAGAGTTAATTATAAAAAATTCAATATACAGCACTTGCCCCATCGCTTTTCTGCATTCAACTTTAATTTCAATTTCATGTTGTCTGTTCGAGAGCATCAGCCGGTTAGAGGGTTACTCACGGACTCTCCGGGCCTGTCTTACAGTCTGTCGGGCTGCCCGCTGGCTGACAAAAGCATCCGGAGCCTGCTGGCCACCAGCTCACAAGAACTCAAGTAAGATTTGACAAAAATCATTTCCTTTTAAAAATCTGTTCACGTAGCAGTAGCAAAAAGGACGTGTCACTTGAAAAGAAAAATGTCTTTACAAGGCCACCTGTGCTCAGCAGTGCGGGACGGGGTCCCCGGGGTCGTGGGCGCTTCCTGGCCATTCGCTCTGCCTTCTCCCCTCTCGTCTGTCTCCAGTTCTTTCAAACCACGCCCTTCCTATCTGGACCTCCCCAGAGCAGAGCACGCCCTCTGCGGCCCGCACACATGTGGGAAGGAGGTTTCACAGAGCCGCTCACACGTGTAAGAAAAGATTGTAACTTAAAAAGTCAAAAGTTGATGTCTTGAAAGGCAGTAGTTAGTATGATTATTTAACCTGTGGACGTGTCACTAGCACTGTGACAGAAAGCTACCAGGTATAAGCTAATTCCTTAGGTCCCCCGTGACCCCGGTCACCGACACCCCTCAGGGTGGCTCACGGCTCACTGACCTGTGTGGCCAGGCATCCACACACACGCGCTTCCCTCTGACTGTTGGATCTCTGTCTCCTCGCTGTCTGTGATTTTTTCTATATTTTAAGCATCAATCCGGTTGCCTGCATTTATATCCCCAGACCAAGGCGTTTCTCCTTAAACACACACATGTGATGAACCGCATTCAGTTCCCAGACGGGGTTTGGAGGAAGTCAGTGCGGGGTCCAGCAAGCGCGCCAAAACCGGCGGTGCCCTGGGTGGGGGCGACATGCGTTACATGTTGGTAAAACAACAGTTCCACAGCGTGATGAGAGCCAAGGGCCCCAAGCAATGGTTACAGATAGCATCATGTCACATCGCTTGGCTTCCTTTCTGTTTGGAAATGGCTTTCTTGCTGATGTAGAGAAACTGCTGTCGGCGGACCCTGTGTGACACCGCCCCCAGGACCCTAGCCCCGCCCCCTGCGCCGCTGCCACGCACCAGGCTGTCCCAGAGTGTGGGGCTCTCTTTCATGCCGTGTCGTTTTTTACAGGATCCCCGTCCAGGGCCCTGGTGCCATAGATCACCTGCTCATGTTCAGTGACCTTCTGAACTAGCCCTCCCATCACCAGACTATCGGAGTCTTCTTCGTGGCCTGTAAACACCGGGAGGGCTCCCTCTTAACAGCTGCGCTGCCCGTAGCCTTGTCCATGCAGCTCCCGTGGACAGATAGCTGTTAGGACTGAGAATGGACAGAATTAGCAAGAGCACCTCAGCCCACGTGGTTGCAGCCCCTTTTTCATGGCTTGAAGCTGTCCTTCCCTGAGGGTCAGAGCGAGGCTCCCTGTGCTTGCACCTCAGCCCATGCGCCACAGCAGGGGTGCCCTCCTGTGACTCTCTTAACAAGGGGTCCTTCGCACGAGTCTGGCCTGTCTTCATTTCCAGCAGGCCCACTGTCACCAGGAAACGGCCCTCACTCCCCTGGGGTCTAGTGTTGCTGCTCAGCGGTTAGGGTCCAGCACCCCGGAGCCCAGCGCAGCTTCCTGACGGTGCTGCTCTGCGTTCCTTTGCATCCCTTGACTTTGGGCTCAGAGGTTTCTGTGGATCTGAAGTTCCTGTTCCACCTTGGAAGGCGGGGCGGCGGGGCCTTCCGTCAGCATCCTCGTGGTGCAGGGGTGGGGGGCTGCTCTGCCCGCCCCTCTACCCGCCTCTGCCCGGAGGGGGCCTTATCTTCCCGAGGCTGATGCCTTTGCCTCATTTCGGCTGAACTTAGAGCCATGCTCCTGTCTCAGCTCGTCTTTGTAACAAGTAAATCCTGTTTTGCTGGGCCCTTTCTTGGAAATCTAGACTTGATCAATTTTCTGAAGTGCTTTGTGTTTATTATTGGACCTTCAAAGTAGGAATTTCAATTAAATGTGTACAATAAAAAGTAATATTTAAATGAGTAGTTTTTACTTGATGTCTTTTCAAACTGGGGAAACCATAGGTTACATCTTCCTTTGACCTTTTCATTGATGACACCCCCTCCCTCCGTCACTGCTCCGTCTGAGTCACAGGTGCGAACTCATCCCTTGAGGCTTCCCGCAGCTTTCTCTAGACCAAGTCAGCGTGGGCTCTCATCAGTAGCTGCTTCTTTACACAGTTTTAAAGCTTCGGTCAGTCCCTGCAGCGGCAGCTCTTCCTGGGGAAGGGGCGAAAGGCGCCATCCCTGCGAGGGACAGCAGTTCCTGCTTCTTCCTAAAGGCGTGTCAGAAAGGGGCTCCCGATCCCCTCAAAATTCCTCTTCACTGTGCACCTGCTAGGAAGTAGAACTTTCAGGAAATGTTCCTCTTGTCTCTTCTAATTCTGACTTTAAGATAGTTGGCCATTAATAGGACATTCTTGATCACAGACTAACAATGAATTTTGCCAGATAAACTTTGGGTCTTGGGTCTTCAAAGCTCTTAAACATCCTCAGGTGATGATTTGCTTGGTTCTTACCCAGAGCAACACATTTGGGATATTCTTCAAGAGGAGGCAATAATTTCACGTCTGATGACGTGTGACACATAAGCTGAGCAACTATTGAAATTTAACGGCACTCGAGTACCATTCAAACTGGAGCCCCTGCTCTCTGGCTCCTCGCCTGTCTGGTGTAGAGAACACAGCCCAGGGCTCAGAAGCCAGGCGAGGCGACGCTCGCAGGAGGCAGGTGAGGGCCACGCAGGCCGGGCAGCCCCGCAGCTCGCAGACCCTTCACCCCCACGCTTCGTGGACCGCGTGTGCCCCAAACCTGCCTCCGTGCTGGGATGTCCCAGCTGTGCTCTTCACTGAGACCCTGGGCCGGAAAGGAGAAGAGTTGTCCCAAGCAGAGACGTTTTCTTCTTTTGGTGAGAGCACTGCTTATCGTGAGCTGTGGTGCTGAAGGGAAGTTTCTTCTCTTACAACCTCACCTGCTCAGATCACCTGAAAGTAGTGACGAGAAAGAACTCGCCGATCACACGACGTGGCTGTCGGCCTTTGTTTAAGAAAATGCAGCTTCCCTACCAGGAGTTCCCGCTCCCGCTCCCGCCCCCGACGCATGGCCACTCGCAGGGGCGGGCAGGGCGGGGGCGTCTCAGCCGCCTCAGCAACCAGCTCCAGCCAAGCCAGAATGGATTTCAGCCGCAGGCGAGGACCCGACAAGGGGCCTGCAGGTCGGCTCCACCGACACTTTGCCCGGCCCGGCTCAGGCACCTCCTCGCTGCCGCGCGGCACCCCGAGCGCCGTCCCTGTGCGACTCCTCGTGGGGGGAAGGTCTAGATCGCCGGCTCGTCTCCACTTCACTTCCTAGCGTCTGGGCTTCGGCGTAATTGTCGGGGGGCAACGGGGGCCCTGCTTTGGGCGCTCTGCCTTGGGCGTCCCCTACTTTCTAGGCACCTGGCCTCGGTGCTTTGAGCTTGGACAGAGAGGAATTTTATCCACGTGTGCCACAAACCTTTTTAAAAACCTCGTTATATCTATTTTAAAGTAAACTTAAATCGAAGAACTAGAATTTAGAACTTAGGCCAGGATATTCCTTCTCTCTAACGGCTCCTTGCTCCCGGAACGCACTGGGGCTCGTCTCTCAGCGGCGAGTGCCGTCAGGCCCCGGGAAGACCACCTGCAAGGGGCCGATGGAGCTTTGCTCCTCCCCCAGCTGGTGTCATTTCGGGGCTGGAGGCTCCCCCACTGTGGCTGCGCACCTGCTTCGGAGAATAGTCCTCATTCCTGTCATCTTCTGCTTCAAGGGCGACGATAGTAAACCCACAGCCCTTTGTGAGTAACGGCACCCCCGAGCCGGTTCCTCTAACAGGCGGGCGTCTCCCCTTCAAGGCGCGGGCTTCTTCATGGGCTCCTGACAACACGTTATTTTTGCTCTGGCCTCCGGAGTGGGGGCGGGGGGCACAGCATACTTGCTCTTCCCCTTCAGACAGCGCCCCAGGGACCCCTGTCTCGGTCAGGAAGGTCATTTTGTTCAGCCACTGGTGCAGCTCCTGGGGGCTCCTGGGTCCACGTGGGACTGTCTGCCCTGCACGTCAGGGGGTGGGTGGTGGGGGCCCCTCACGGCCACGCACATGGCCCGTGGGGCCTCAGAGGGCTGAGCGTCAGCAAGTGCCAGGAGCTCCCTTTCCCCGGTCCCCGCGGCACTCCCGGCTGCGAAACAGGCCGCGCTGGCAGGTGCGTCTGCGGGAGCCACTGGGAAGGCTCGGACCCTTTCACAGACGTGGGAACTGAAGCCCCGCCGAGCCCCACAGACGGCAAGTGGCAGCGACCGTTTCTCACACGCCAGGCTGCCTCTCCAAAGGCAGTGGCGCTGTCGGTGCTCCGTTTAGGGACGGAGGGTGAAGCTTTGTGTTTACTGTGGCTGTAACCACACCTGCGCGCCACTGGGCGTGACACAAGCGGTCAGTAGCACACGGCCACCCCGCGCGGACCTGGGTTCGTGGAGTTGCTTGTCTGTCCCTGGAGCGCCCGCCCCCGGGGGGCCAGCTTTTGGGCCCCACCCCCCACCCCACTGCCGTGGCCCTGGGCAGGGGGTGACGCCTGGAGCTGCCTGGTGACAGCGGCCCTTGAGCGGTCTGCCACTCTAACCAGATGCCTGTCCCCTCTGCCGCCCAACAGGCTGCCCAAGATCCAGATTGCCCGGTGAGAGTCCCCGCCTTCACTGGACTCCTTTTCCCTCACTAACCAACCAAGATAGACCAGCAACTCCAGGGCTCGTTCACACCCCACAGGGCTCTGTTCTGCGCAGACGCCCTCGGGAAATCCTCTGACCGCCCTTGAGACGCAGTTTCGGTGCCTTTGCTTTCCGTCGGTGTCCCCTGCCCCCGGCTTTGGTGCAGGTTACAGTAAAATTCAGAGTAAAAAACACCTAGGCTGTCAAAGGAAGGTGGGGTCACAGGACACATGTTCAGTAGTCAGTATGCAGCTTCTTACGGAGCAGAGTCTTTGTGCAAAATAGAACGCAGAGCACAGCCTCTCCGTCCGCGGAGAGCACCGCTCAGCCCCCGGCACCTCGGCTCCTTCCCTGGGAAGCGGGCCGCCCAGGGTGGCAGCACCGGCGCGCCACGTCCTGTAGCTCTTCCTCAACGGTGGGTCTCGGGGAAGCCTCAGCAGGACTCAAAGGAGGAAAAGGTGTGCGTCGACTGAACTCGGTGACCTCGATCCACCTCCTGTGGTGACGTCCCGAGACAAGGGCTCCGATTCTCTGCCAAGCCTCTAGGCCCCCAGGATTGGGGGCCGTCGCCTCAAGCCCTGTAACTGAGAAACGGCAGAGGAGGCGAGGCTGCCTTTGTCCTCGCCCCTGGCCTGGGACGCGTGGGGGCGGCCTGCTCACTCGCAGGCCTGCTCCTGTGCGCGCGTGTCAAGCGGTCACAGTGTGGTGTGTGAGCGTCCTTCAGTGGACACATCAGAGCTGCCCGCCGCGGTCCCCACGCCCCTGCACTCAGGCCACGGCCCTCTCGTGAGATGGGGGCAGCCTGGGAAGCTCCCGGCGCGCACTCCTTTCTCAGTGAGACCGTACTCCTAGCTCTCGTTCATTGATTTGTGTTTGAAACATGTCAGCAGCGCCCAGAGATGACACTGCCCCTGCCCTCAGGGAGCTCGCCGTTGGTGTTTTCATGCAAACCGAAAAGAAGGACTCAGCTGCCCCGGGGTGGATGGGGGCAGGGAGGAGACACGCGTGTCAGGGGCAGGTCGAGCTGTGTCCAGTCCTCAGGCAGGCGTGGGCTCCGTGTGGAAGGGCAGCTGGAGCTGGTCGAGCCACAGGTGAGCAGGGCAAGTACATGGCAGGAGGCGGCAGGGGCACCAGGCACCGTGAGCGGCTGCCTGCCCACACGGTGGGCGTGCGGCGAGGGTCCCCAGGAGAGCAGCAGGGCTGCGCAGGACAGGCCCTGGAGCTCAGCTGTGCCCTGGAAGGACCAGACCTGGACACCTGACTGCGGCAGAGCCGAGGGCTAGTGGAGGGCTCCTTGCGAGGAAAGCAGCAGTGGAAGGACGCCAGGCCCTGGGCAGAGCAGGGCTGGAGGGGGAGGGGAGGTTGGACAGGAGCGGACGCTCCAAGCCCCACCCCATGCTGGGCGGGCAGCTCGGCCACTGCAGACAGGTTGCTGAGCTGGCCGGCCCTGGCCCCGGGGGCGGGGCCAGTGTTCTGGAACCTGGGCCAGCGCCACCTGACGGGCCCACGGGCTCCCCACGGGTGTGGGCCTGGTGCCGCCTCCCCTCCGACGGAAGGGCTCACTGGGCAGGCGGGGGGCTCCGTAAGGCTGGCCTTCATCCTACTCCTGGGGGCGGGGCGTCCGGCTGCTCGTGGTGCCTTCAACCAGAGGTGGACCCCCAGTCGGCAGAGTCGCAGAGTAATTGAAACCTCGTCTAAAAGCTTCGGGACGTTTGTCGTTAGTAACTGCGGCCGAGGAATTTTGTCTTGGCGGACTTCTTGCTGAAAAGACACCTCACCTCCTGCCTGCCCTGGCAGTACATGCTGGCCCCTTAAGGGACGTTCTGCAGCGACTGGCGGGCACGAACTTAGACCCGCGTGCCCAGGGCCCTTTCTCGGGGACATGGGGGACCGTCTCAGCCAGTCAGTGCTACCTTGGAGGCTCTTCTATTTCCTACTGTGACACATTTGGGAAATGTTGCAAATCCAGAATAAGGCCACCAGGAAGGTGTTTCCTGTGAAACATTTCTTAGCTTCCCTTTTCCTATGAGAAAGCACTGAATGATACTGCCTATTTCTAAACAAATGAAAATAATTTGTCGTCTGGTCAGAGGCAAAGTTTGTTCTTTGAATAAATTTATCTTTTTTACTTCCGAGTTAGTTACTGTATAAAACATACAGCGCATTGGATGCACGTGAACGAAAGGAAAGGCCATTTTCCTTATGAGTTTAAGTACCGCGGTCTTACAGCTATTTCACGTATATACACATATGTTTAAATGTAATGCGCACACATGTGTCCGTGTAGTTTGTTGTTGCCATCGGTGCTGCAAGGCCTGGACCCAAGGGCAGGCCCGTTTCCTTTCATAAAACAAGTTGAATTTTCTCTCAGTCGTCTGTGTCTAGTTAAATTTGATCTTCCCTAGTTAATGGGAATTGGTCCCATTCTCACCTTCTCGGCTCCTCTGGGGCGGACCCGCCTCTGCCTCCCAGGCGCTGGGCGGGGGGAGGTGCTGGCCTCTGGGGTGGACACGTCTGGCCAGCAGCGCGCGTCACACCGACCCTTACTTGTAAATTTGAGGCTTCACTCCAGTAAACACTGCACTAATTTACAGCTCCCTAGAGCAAAATGGGTGAAATTGGAAATGAAGTAGATGTTCCCTTCGGGAAATTATTGACAAAGATTTCAGAGGGCATTTTTTTCTGGCAATTTCAGGAGTGAGAACCGTTCTCTTTGGGTTTCTTCCTTGGCTGGAGAACTCCAACAGGGCGGAGGGCTGCTCGGGGCCCGGGCTGCGGAGCAGCCGGTGGGGGTGGTTTACCTTTCTGCCCCTCCAGCCCACATTCATCCCAGACCCAGCCCGGGCTGCTGGGCAGGCAGTTCAGGGGACGTAGCCTCTGGCCCGTTTTACTCTTCGGCTGCATCTTTACAAAGAGAGGCCTTTTCCCAGCACCAGTGGGTTCTGTTTAGTTGTCTGCGCTTTAAGTCTCCGGGTTCCACGGGTGCTTCATGTTTCCTCTCTCCGTGATTCAGAGATGGAGACGTCCTGCCTGCCTTCTAAGAGAATTCGAGAATAGTGTGATGATGTAACGAGATGGAGGTGCCACTCTTACCTGACTTTTTTAAGGAAACACTTCCAGCGCAGACACCGTAAGCGGAATTGGGCTATGCGGCATGCAGTCCGACGGGGCGGCCCAGCAGAACCCCCGAGGATGGCACACTCTCGCCTGCACTGCCCAGTACAGGCCATGCGCCACAGGCGGCCGCTGCATCCTGAACAAGGCCCCTGTGGCGGAGGAACTGAATTTTCAACTCTGTTTTGTTTTATTAATTCAAGTATCTAGTGGGCATCTGTATCGGCCAGTCCCACATAGAACCTTAGACTTCACCCGTGTGGCTCTTTACCACACCTGCGTAACCATACAGGAGCATGACTTCTACAGAGAAACAGTTTGTGGGGTCTTTTTTAACCTGTGTGATGAGACTGTGACCCACAGGTGAGTCCTTTTGTGTGGACACATAGGCACCCGCCCTCCTTCTTGGCACTGTGCCCTTCGTAGGCGGGCAAAACGAAATGCCACGCACATTCCCGGCGTAGCTGTCCTCAGACAGGCTCCTGTATGAGGCTGGAAACGTCATCACTTCAGACCCCAAGGGCAGCACACGGTGGGAGCGAGTGGAATGGCTCCGGTTACTTTGTACAGGATCAACTTTGCGACTCTCCAGCTCGTACCGGGCATTACCCAAGGCAGGTCCTAAGGTCACCTGCTTCAGTGACTGACCAAGCCAGGCTTACAATTAGCTCGCACAGTCACACTTCGGTCTCTGGAGTTGTCAGGGGCCTGCTCTCTGTTGCCATCTTAAATACAGGGTCCGGCACGAGCAGTGCTCCTTTTTATTACATAAAAATCTCTTATTAAAAAGTCATTAGCATGTAATTCTGTAACATAACAATATCACTCTCAAGCACATCATGTGACATTTTAGGTGAAATGTTCAAATGGCCGTCCGTCTCGCGTGAGACAGTTACGTCCCCTACCAGCCCCACCCGGGTGTTCCTCGGGCCGGACCCTGTACTTGTCTCTCAAGCTTGCCTGTGCCCTTCACTGGCCCACCTGCAGGGGGCAGCCTGCTGGCGCACAGGTGAACAGCGGCATTTCCACTGTCCCTGTTACTGTTGCACTTTTCACAGCCCAGAGTTCAGACAGGTGACTTACTTTGGCTAACCTCCGCTCTCAAGGACGCAGAGGACAGCCTGCTCTTACCTTCCATGCTCAGGAACCTGTGACCAGGAGCGCTGACAGCCCTCCTGCCCGAGACCCCAGCTCGGACGTGCAGACCGTGGGGCCGTGCCACCGGGGCCCCTGTCCTGGGTTTTATTCCTCCGTGGCCGTGGACCGATCGGATGCGGCCCCACACTTCCGGTGTGTGAAGATGAACCCCCCGCCCCATGGCTCATGCAACCTCTTCTCTAGGAGTGGAAACATGCCCCGAGACAAGGATATTCTTAAATG